>CM020982.1:40664318-41264318 GCA_010134655.1 Fragaria nilgerrensis | reverse complement strand
GCAGCCGCGCCTTTCGGGCGACACTACTCTTTCACGGCGGCGCTACACGGCCGGTCACCGGCCCAGAAAGAGAGAGGGGACGGCGGGGGTCCAAACGGGACCAGTCCGGCGATCTCTGGTGGCCGGACGGCGGCAGGCCACGTCGGGGAAGTTCCAGCAGAAAATGGGGGCTCGGGGAGAGAGAAATCGGGAAGAAGAGATAGAGAAGAGAGAAAAGAAAGAGAGAAAGAAATGGGTTTTGGGCCTCACCCATCCGGCCCAACTCCTCTATATACAACCCAATTTCAAAATTTAACACCCCCAAAAATAATACCATAATAAAAAATTGTCTTTTACTAGCTAAAATTTACCATTTTTACCGTCGTCACATTTTTCTCCTACGAATAACTCTCCGAAATAATCGTCCCTCAAAACCCCTTTATGGACCAATTAAACTATATCTCAATGTCGGAGACGGTAAAATTCTTATTACAATCAAGCTAGTAAATGAGATAAAATGACAATGAGGCCCATTGTTCAATTTTCAGCCTAGTGAAAAAATGCATTTTAGAAGAAATCCAGAAAGTAAAGAAGTGAAAAAAGAAGAAAAAATGAAATTTTAGAAGAAATCCAGAAAGTAAAGAAGTAAAAAAAATAAAATAAAAAATAAAAAAAGGAAAACAAAGAATGCTAAGACTGCTAATACTTGCATCAAACCAAGTCTACTGAAGTTTTTTTTATCACTGTGATCAGGCCCGGACCTGAGATTTTGAGGCCTAAGTCGAACTCTCAGAGTTGGGCCCTTAATTTCTTTTTTATATGTAAAATAGCATATAACATTCAAAAATATATAGGATCTTTATGCAAAATACTTATTATGCAAATAGGATTCCAAAACCTTGATGGTTTAGTAATCCTAATTGTATTATAAATCCTATCTATACAACAAATATCTTACCTAATCGTGTTTGGTTGCTTCTATTTAATATTTTAACTTTTTTTATGGGTACAAATTTAAAGTAGTAATTGAAGGTTTGAGTCTCTCATCAAGTGTAATTGTTTTTGTTTTAGGATAGTTGTCTTTAATTCATGTCAGATCACACAGCCTAAAAACTATTAAAAAAATTTATTTATTTTTAGACAACTATAAAAAAATATATTTTTGGGCCCTGAGTCCCAAGCCTCTTGTGCCTCTATTCAAATCCGGGTCTGACTGTGATGCACATGCTAAAATTTTTATTGTCAAAATCTCATTTCCTGGCTCCTTGCCTGATTGTAGATGCAAAGATTGATTGTAACAGCAAAGGGGAAAAGCTGAATAACACTATAAACTGAAGTCTAAGAAAGAGTACTATGCAAGTCGTCATTTTAGCTCAATTCGTTCCCCTAAGAATTCCTCCTCTATTTAACCCCCTTTCCTTAAGTTTTGCTTATACAAGAGTCTAAATCACAGTGATGGACATCTACTTAAAAACCCATAAACTAACAGCTTCGTTACCTGTAGTTTTCAACCATCTTTGCTAAGCTGCTTTAACTATGTTGACCAACTAACAACTTCCCCCCTCCTTTCCTATCTGTATATGTCGGTTATGACGTTCTGCTTTTGCCATTTTCTTCTTTTTTCCTTAAACAGACACATACCTCTCTTTGAGCCTTTGTGTTGGTTCAACATCCCAAATTCCAAAGAGGCCTTCCGATGGATCACCATTTTCTATATTATGTGTTCATGGATTTATGATTAACAAATGACACTCGTCCTTTTGATCATATTTTATTTTAAATTAAACAAGATAATGATGCTTAAGCTAACATGTGTGCATTTTTTGTTTTTGTATTGAATTGATATACTTACGTAACACCACGTCTTGTTGTACCAAATTCATTATGAATCAATAATTTGTGAGAATAGAGGTTGAACAAAAAACTATTCAAATGGGCAAGTCACAATTTTCTCACTCTGTCTCTCATCACCTTCTTAGCCGGTATGTATATGACTCTAGAAACATGTTATTATTATTATTTTTTTAAATAAAGGACTGATGCGGTTACCCTAAACTTTGATTAAAGAAACAGTCGAATACATAGGAGGGGACATTAAGTCTAAACTCCTTATTACAAAAACCTGAAATAATATTAGGAATCTCTACAATACAGCTGCACTCAACTAGACACCAACTAGCAAAGAGTATTACTCTAATCATGCATTTTTTGAAGGGTTAAGCTTTAAAAAAAATTCTTTTCAATTTCCTCTTGTTTTGGTCTTAGGTGATAAAAGAATTACAGAAAATAACAGATACTCATTTGTTAACCATGCGACGGCTAACACTACAAATGAATAAATCAGCGAAACATAGCGCAACCAATAATATCTACTGAAATTATAGAAATTTTGGTAAGATTTTGGTTCTCTCCTGGTATTGAAAAGAAAATCAATATAGAGGAACCAACCTAGCATTTCATGTTCCAAACATAAGTCCATAACTCATGTACATACGTTTTCCATAAGTTCATAACTCATCAGCGGTAAATCTCAGAGTGGGACCTCCGATGGTACAGTTACTCTTTGGTAATTACAATCTCACTCTCTCCAACCAATAACATGCTTCCACAAGTCGTGGTCGTGGACGCATGACACGAGGTCCAGAAGGCATCAAAACTTTGGTGCTGCCATTTTGCTGTGGACCACTGGGTCATGTCATCATGGGTCGAGTCCAATCTCGCCGGGCCCCACACCTGGTTAGTGTGTGAAAGAGTGCAGCGAGAGAGAAAGAGGGGGTTTCTTGTGCCTAAATTAACCCCTCTTCGGACGATCGTACCCTTCCGTGGGTCCCTCCTATTTAATTAAAATCAATTCCAGTCAATCAACGCCGATAGCGATTTTGCTTCTTCGCTATAACGCATTCTGACCGTTTTACCCTTTTTAGGGGTACATTCTTCTTCGCCATCAATGTTTAACCTTTGAACGGGTTTTGAGTTTTGACAGTTGAGAAACTACCTAAGAGGAAATTGGTATATTTTCCCGCATTTTTCATTTACCGATAACTAATTTTAAAACAGAAAATATGTTTGGCATACTTGTTCACTAGCCGAGTTACATTAATACATCATGCGTCGTTCTATATATATGATCATAAGTTCACGTTTGGTTTAGGCGTTTAGCTACTAGATTGAGGTTAGGTTGATAACCAAAATGGAATGTGTAGGTTAGGTTGCAGCATCTCAAAATCAATAAATGGGCCACTCAAGGAGGGCAGTTTAGTCTTTGTGAATAAAGGGCCCCACGAGACACTCTCTTTTTTAAAAAAAATATCAAAATCAGGGATTCATGGGTCCCACAAACAAGCCTCAGGATTTCAGATCGGTGGTCCAAATGTCACCAAAACCTCCCACGTGTTCACACTGCTGAAATCACCTTCCCGCCCTTTGACGGCGACGATTTTCCACACGCTCTTCCGTAGGAAAAATATATAAACAAGATCCCGAAAAAGACGTAGTTACCCTTCGCGTCACTCTTACGAGGAACATTGTCATCCCACCCCGGGCAGTTCCGTCCTTTAAGATTCTCCACCACCATCCCACCGCCACGCGTCCTTCCAGCAGACACCCTGATGTGATACGTAAATGACAAAAACACCCTTACCGACTAAATATGACAAGGCCTCCCGCGTTTAATCAAAAACTCATTTACCAACGTAATTACTCACTTAAAACCTCCATCCCCGACACGTGGCGGGCATATCCGTCATTCCCCCATCCGGGTCATTTAATTATTCGTACACGAGCGGAAAGAAAAAACCTTTTATTATTTTTCGATCCTTTTGGCGTTTCTATCTATTTTATAAATTCAGGAAAGGCCAAAAGCGAAAAATAAAAAATAAAATAATTGAAATTGGAAATTTTGGAAGACCATAGTTATACTGAGAATTTCCAAATTAGAATCGGAGAGAAGTGTTATTTATACCATCTCTCTCTGATTCTCAGTCTCTTTCTTTATTTCCAGGAACCTTTTTGTTCCTTTCTCACAGTCTTTGATCACATTTCCTCACACCCTTTATTTTCCTTCTTCCCTTGAATTCCGGACTGTCTGATTTCGCTGAGAAAGTTTCAAGCTTTTGTTTTCTGGTGGTGGGGGGGAGAGGTTTGATTTTGCTGAAACGGAAAAAAGGAGGGTGCACGCAATCTCTGTGCTACCGATGCCAGACACTCGGCAGGCTCAGAAGAATGCCGCTTCCAATCAATCCGATGGCAACGTTGAAGGTAGCACCGTTTCTTTGATGCAACCAATTTTGGAGTGTGACGATCTGATGCTGGCTTTTTGTGTGATTGATATGGTTATGTGAAATTTGTGATCATGATAGAGAAATATGTTGTGATGTTGAATGATAGGTTTTGATGGTAGGTGCAATGCAGATTGTGGCTTTTCAAATTAAGAAAGTTAGAAAATTGATTTGATTTGGTTGTTGAGAGATGTCAGGTTGATGCACGTAGTGTGTAAAAATTTGGGTTTTCCAAGAGTTTTGCGTTTTGTGTTGCTCAGTTTTGGACGTTCTGTTGTTTTTGGAGGTGGATATGTCTTAAAGGTGTTTCCTTTCTTAGTGTTCGAGTCGATCAGAGATTTGTTAATTAGAAGTTCTTAATTTTGTGTAGTTGAGTTAATACTTTTGAGGAGCTGTGGTAGATTATGCAATGCAGATAGAGGCTTTAAGAATGGAGAGATCTGGTTTCGGTATTTTATCTAACACATCTGTTTGTGTACTCATTGCAGAGCTGTTTTGGCGGTTGACAATCAATGAGAATCAAGATGGGGGCGGTGTAGCTCAATCTGACCTATACCCTGATCGACCTGGGGAGCCTGATTGCATATATTATTTGAGGACTGGGTTGTGTGGTTATGGCAGTAACTGTCGTTTCAATCACCCTAAATATGCTTCACAGGTGATTGACAATTTCCTTTTACGATGTTCATTGCCTTGATATTGTGGTTGCATTTGGTTGAAGTCTTGTGAGAAGGAGTTTCACCGGCTTTGTTCTCTGAACTAGACAGTGTGGTTCAAGTGAATACTTTAGTTAACTAAACCTTCTGTTGCTTTTTTATTTGTGCAGGCTGCTCAGTACAGTGGAGAACTCCCTGAAAGAGTTGGACAACCTGACTGTGGGGTAAGGCTTTCATGTTGAGATTGTTCAAATTGACAAGCTTCTTTGTTGTTCATTTTTTTTTTTTCCTTTTGTGGTATTTATTGTGTTCCTTTTATTGATATTTGATAAGTCATATAATATACCAAAGGGAGAAAATGGCATATTATGTTCCTCACGTGCTCGTTTGATACGATTTTTCTTATAATCTTTAATAGAAAATCAGAGAAATTCGACAGTTTATTACATCAATCATCCAAGATGAGTTTACTGGTTATTCATCTTAAAGAAATGCATCACATCATATATAACTGAATTGCAGATTACTATGGAAAATAGAATCCAAGGAAGGAATAGGCAAATTGAATGATCACAACTTTAACTAGTTAATTCTAAAGATATTCCAATTGTGGTCAGTTTCCTGCAACTCTAATGGCTATGAGCAGTTTACTATTATTTTCTTTTTCTGGCTTGCATTTGTTAAATGTGTTCACAATAAGTGGGTGTGATTCCTTGTGTTGTTTAATAGTGGTTACGACATAGTATCTCTTTTTCTTCTTCTAAAGTTCCTTCATATATCCGTCTGCTAGGTTTGAGAATAGCCAATATGTGCACTGTGTGCTCATGCACCTTCTTCCCATTTATCTCCTTTTCTTCTGGTCCTTTCTTTTTGATCTAGGTAATAGGATTAGTGCCTCAAAAGTGATACCATGAAAGGGAATGATACGTAGAATCGGAAGAATTTACTGCTATGCTTGTTCTTGTGAGTTAGTTTTAATGTGGATAAATCTTTTCATGATTGTTTGACATTCTGTGAGACATGGAGAATGAACAAGATTGGGTTGGCACATTTGTGACTGCTTATTCAAACATGTATGGCAGTATTATCTGAAGACAGGGACTTGCAAATATGGATCAACCTGTAAATTTCATCATCCAAGGGACAGGCGTGGAGCTGGACCAGTGTTATTCAACGTTTTAGGACTGCCCATGCATCAGGTTCTAACCTTTACTTTGTCACTACTGTGCTAATTGATTATCCTCAAGAGTGCTTTTCGTTTTAACGACCTTGTTTTTATTCTCAGGAAGAAAAATCATGCCCATATTACATGCGAACTGGATCATGCAAGTTTGGACCTGCGTGCAAGTTTCATCATCCCCAGCCTCCATCACTGACTACTGCCTTACCTGCTTTTGGATCTACAGGCTCATCAGTTATGCCTTCTTCAGGTGTACCTTACACAGGTGGACTTTCTGCATGGTCATTTCCAAGAGCACCATATGTAGCAGGCCCACAAATAGCAACTCCTCAACCTTACATGCCTGCAGTTGTTCTATCTCCACCTCAAGGTGTTCTACCTGCCCATGGCTGGAATACATATGTGGTGAGCGTATTGTTTTTTTTTAATAGAACAACAGTTTGCTTTACTTACGAATGTTCCTACTAGTGTCCAGCATTTGTTAAGATCACTATGTTTTGTCTGTTTAAGTAGCAGTATCATAGATTGTGCACAGCTAGATATTTTTCTTTAAAAAAGTATATTTGCTTTAGCTTTTCAATCGTTGTTGTTTCTTCATTCAGTTTGCAGTGAGGACAGTTCTAAACTGTTTGATCTAGCTCAGCCGAAAATGCATTTTCTGAAAATATTTTATATGTTCCTCGGTGTTCATTTACTAGTGATTTTCATAAATCAGTAGAAAGTACAAGGTTGTTTTTATAACTTGACTGGATGTCATGTCCACTTTGCTGCTTCTTAATTATATTTATCAATCTTCTCTTGTTAATTTTGAGTTCAAGATTTTGAAACCATAAGGGAGATTCAATGTCATTCTGTATGTCCATTTGTCTTTTCTCATTGACATGAAGACATGTTCAATCAAACGCTCATTCTTGACCTTGTTGGTAATATTAGCTATTGATTTTTCTGAGGACTCTAGTGGTTATTGTGCGTTGATTTTGATTTTATTTCTTCAACAGGGAAACTTGAGCCCTGTGTCTTCTACTAGCATTCTTGGATCCAATCTTACGTACAACTCTAGAGGTCAGGGGGAATCGGCTTCCAATGGGCAGGTTCACTTGCCATCAAGTCCTAACCTTCCGCAGAGGCCTGATCAACCTGAGTGCCGGTACTATATGAACACTGGAACATGCAAATATGGAGCAGAATGCAAATACCATCACCCAAAAGAAAGGATTGCAGAATCCGTTACAAACCCACTTGGGCTTCCTTCAAGACCTGTAAGTTTTATTTGTTGTGCACAATATGTGCAGTGTGCAGCTCAGTTCTTACAAATGAGAGAATGCTTCTTTTATCCTTAGCTTTCCTACTCTTTTGGGTATATGCAGGGGCAACCTGTATGTTCAAACTACATCATGTACGGAATCTGCAAGTACGGACCAACTTGCAGATTTGATCACCCCTTTATGGAACAGTCCGGTAACTATAGTTTCGGTATGCCTATGCTGGTTGACCCATCTCCGCTAAGTTATCCAAGAAGCTGGATAGCTCCCCAAGGATTTGAGAGTTCCCCCTCTTCTATATCATCAAAATTTCCTAATCAGGTCCAAAAACCAGAGAGTGAAAAATATCAGAACTCAGAAACAAAGGTTCCAGAGGAATCCCCTGAACAAGCTGCTGGCACTTTACCTCCGTCACCATCTTCCTCCGAAACTGTACAAGACCAATCTGGTTGAAGCCCAGATATATTTTTGTTGGTGCACCTTGTTTATTTTTTATATCAGTACCTTGAAAGGATGAATAATTATTACACATTATTTCCTGCCCCCCATTTTCACCTGCAAATCTGAGGAGGGGGATAGGTTGTTTGGAGATCGATTTGATGAGCTAAAGCCGGGGTGCATGGAAGGCAATTTTTTGTGGTGAATAAAACGCAGGTGGGAAATTGTAATATTCCCTTTCTCGTTTCTTTTCTCTTTTAACCTCTACTTTCAACACTCGTCTTTCTTTATTTGAACGACTTCTTTTCCAAGTTCTTTACCTTCGATTTCAAGCTTCATTGCGGGTATAAATATCTCACTTCTCTTCTATGAACGCTCAAGAGATGGCCACCACGTACACCAACCACAAGTTGTGCTCCCCGTTTTTGTTTCTTGGTTAGTTCCAATAGAATAACTCAAAGATAACTAGGGGAACACGGATATCTTGATGAGGTGCTTGATGCTTGGGGCCTCTTTCAGTCTCAATCTTGCTAAAAGAATGTAACATTCACAGGTAACAGGTTTAGTCTAGTTCGGGACTTCTTTTCAAGATCATTAGTTCGGAAAAGCGACATCTCTCTGCATCTCCTTAACTCTCTTTTGTTGTTGCAAAAACTCAGTGGGTGAATTGTCTTGCTAAGAATAATATCTTTATGCTTGTGGGTTCGATGGGTTTGTCTCTCCTTCATGCTCTAAAACATCATGAGGTTCTCAAAGCTAGGAGAGTTGGGGTTGGTCCGACTTGTAAGCCCTTGTGGTTTTTGTTTTGAGCTCCCTTGTAAGTGCATTGACATTCAGATTTGTATTTGGTTGGAGATGGGGGATAAAGACTATGTAACGTTGTGCTCAATTTCGTACGTGACCGACCATTCTATCAGTCTCTCCTTTGTCTCGTTTTTGCTTTCAACGAGTTCTTGCAGCATAATTATAGATGATTACCTATAGACTACAATGATGATTCATGTTCAAATTACCCTAAACCAAACTAAATAATAAGTAAATACAACAGGAGAAAGCTTTCATATCTAATTAAAGACAGAGAATGGTGGTCTGGAAAATAGTTAACTTGACCGTCAGAGTGGGCTAAACTCCACTACCTTTGGTGAGTCTTGGTCGGTGGTGGTGTAACCGGGTAAATGGTCTATAACGGTTACCATCCTCCTCCATAAGATTTTTCCAAGCTCAATTTTGATGGTTCAGTCGAGTTCTCTTAAAACGCGGCTGCAGGTTTTATTACAAGAGACTTTGAAGTTTCATCATGTCCTTGTTGGTGCTTGCTGCCTCGGCATATCTAATGTTCTCATACAGTCCGATCCTTGACCAGGCTACTGGTCAGTCACCGTCGATCTGGTGTTTTTCTCAGATCGGACGGTGATGACCAACTGACCTCAGCACCGTGTTCTCATAATACCAAATGGTATTCTTTATGCGCTTTGAAACAACATATCCAAGCTCCATATTGAAGGAGATTCCTTGTACGTTGAACATCAACAGCATATTACCAAATTCGATCTTCCCCCTTAGGCGTCTTAGATCCTTAATCCGAGACATCAAAGACCTAGCTGCGAAGCTTGAAGTTATCACATTCTCCCATGTCCTTCGAAATTTATGTTCTGAATTGTAGTCACTTCTGTTGAAGATTTGACTGAGCACTCTTCCACAAGAGTCTCCTTCTTTAAGCTCTTGGATTAGATTTTTGTTGTGTTGTAATCTTTATTATGAAAGTAGAAACTTGTATATCCGAAATGTAAATTGTAAGCGAGAAGTCATGCATTCGACTTACAATAGATTAGTTATAGCAATTAATTGTATATTTGTAAGTAGGAGGTCATGAATCCAACTCATAGATAAGTCGTAACATAAAATCGATTGTTCTACACAGATGAGTGTTAATTTTTGAAAATGCTGAAATATAGACATTTAGCTCCTTCGTATCTTGTTTTATATCTAGTTTAATCATTTGCTAAGCTCACGAATAAGGCTCACGAATAAGTGAGCTAAATGTCTAATGTAATGACACTACTATGATCATTGTACTCTTGTCAATATGGTTTTCGATTATATATATGATGATTATTTTTTAAAAACAGTAAACAGTTACACACCTGATCGTAAACTTCTACAAATGATTGCATATTTGAAGTTTGTCCTAGTGCATATATAGAAAAACTACAACCAAGAAGAATACGACCACATGGAAATGGAATAGAGGACCAAAAGATGAAAGTTTGACAACATTTAGAGGCCTTAAAGCACCATAGGGAACAAATAGATAACAAAGAAACGCCTTCAAAATGTGGTTCTTTGTATAAATTTGTCTATAATACGCAACATTTACGGTTCAACCAAATGAAGCTATATTTTCAATTATAGTTATAAGAACTTGTCCTTTGCTTGTCCAACTAGAGAATTTAGTCAATTTACCCTTTCTTGGCAATATATAGCAGGATGATTAGTTTGTGTAGATTTGCAAAAACCCACATCCAGGATTTCAAGTACATGCATGGAAAACTATTTAGCTTGCTGAAGTGAAGTTGTTAAAATTGGTTTCTTGTATAGCTGTCACAATTGACATATACCATAGCATTCATGTTCTAATGTTTTGTCATTACATTCTAACCTGTGCTGCCATCGATGCTTCTTTTCGGGTAAAAGAAGATGCTGTCATTCACTCATTTGGTCTAAGAACAATTGCGACTAGTCTCTTATTGTCATTACTCATTAGGGTACCTCCACTTTTTGTTGAGGTTGTTCTTGTTATTTTTTTTCCTATACAAATTGTAGTAGCAAGTTATTGATTTACTCCCTCCTCGAGCTCTTGAGGATCACATAATTCTTGAGCCGTATTAATGGGCTTGTTCATATGTTTATTACCAACTCCAACACCTCATTAAGACTCGAGCATACAATATATCAATTGAGCATCCCATAATAAGTTCTACTAGTTAAGTTCAAGGGATCAATTAGTTGATAAGACAACCCAAACAACCCTCTCCTTAACAATTTGCACTCGTCAAAGATCAAGTACTTTCGCTTATTGACCGAGATGATCATCTTAGGGTGATTCTTTTGTCGACGGATGCTATCATTCTATATGGTGGAGCTCCTAAAATTGATCGTTTGAAACAGAAACATAATTAGATTTGACGAAACATGCCACTTTCGACTCACAAATCGCATTTTTCATTTACAAAATGAAATATAATCTACATTATGGAAAGAAGACACAACTAGAAAAATAAAATAGGATTGCATCTTATTCACAAGAACGCGCTCTACACACTACATTTAGATTTTTGTGTTGACACAATTCTCTTTCTTTCTCGTCCGGCTGCGCGTTGGCGTTGGCAATACGTAGGCTTCTGGCCTCACCAACGTACGTTGATAGACGACAGCCGAAAAAACATTCAGACGACTGATCTGGCAGGTCGTCTGAAGCCAAAATTGACGTAGTGTTATTTATTTACTTATGTTGTTTAGTTCATTTGCGCCTTAAGCGAGCAATAAAACCTTGTATGAGCTTTGTAGGTTTGGATAGGTTTCGTGCTAGCATATGCACTCAAAGTGCCTTCTCTACTCTTAATAGCTTGCGAGTTCCTTACTTCGTCAAATGACTGGTGCCGTCTAGTGGTAGGGTGAAGATAAGTGTTGCGGATCTATCTTCCGACGACAAAATAGATGAAAAGTTGATTTATTACACATTATGACATGTAAACGTGTTCCAATAATTGTATTCGATAGTTTCATAAATTTAAGTTCGGAGGTAGCTGCCCTAGCCCTTTACTAAAAAAAAAACCACAACTTGCTGCCAACGTTTTTTTAAATATCTTTTATGAACTTGCTGTCAATGTTTTTGCACGTGTCACGTTGAAACAATAGACACATGTAAGCTACTTTTAACGAATCCTCGTATATTTTATTTTTCTTTATTAGAGATCTCATACACGACAAATGTTTGCAAATAGTAAGCAATTATTACCCATGTAACCGTTATTGTTTTGAATCATTATTCGCAATCATGTTTGATAACCTTAGCGTCAACATGTATTTGGCGAAAGTTATAACAGCATATATGATCGTTTAGTGTTTTAAAATTATACATAACAAACTTGGCATGACACATTTGAAAACTTAGGCCTCGATGTTTGACAATCGATCGACCTGGCTAAGGTTGTGAGAAACATCTGTCTTTCATGAACATAAATGATGAACCCGTAATGTTTAAAATTTTATAGAATTTTGAGTGTTGATTGAAATATAGGCGAAATCAACAAATACAATGAAATTATATGAATATATCATTCAAATACGATGCTTATGAATGAAATCGAGCAGCTGATGCTTATGATTCCCGACTTTCATGAGCAGTGCCTAACACACCATATGGTACACTGTTATTGTTGAGGTTTTAACCTTCGGTGTGATAAAACTACCGGTTGCAACAAAAAACATTCAACTATGGGTCAAGACAAAAAATGAAATTTGAAAATTGCGACGGACAATTTAGTTCAAAAGAAAAAAAAATATCACCAAAGGACAACAAAAAAAGCAGAAAAGATGCCACGTTGTTGGTCGAGGCAATGGCCTTTAGGTAATTTCAACGTGGCAATTTCTTTTTGCGCATTCCGGACCGAATAAAAAAGGCGAGACGATAACAAAACGATGAGAGAGAGAGAGAGAGAGAGGGGAAGAAAAACCAGACACAAAGAAGAAGAAGAAAGTGATCGGAGAGAAACACCCTCTCAACCCCCAAATATGGAGCCCCAACAATTTTGAAACCTCCCTTCCCAATCCCAATCTGAGAAACCCTCAAAGGAGGTGGTAGAAGAGAACCGGTAGAGCGGCCAAATCCCATCATCAGCTTCATCACCTTATCTCTTGAGAGAGCGGCCCTCTCACCTTCCTTCACCTACCTACCATCTCCTTCCTCTTTCTTTACTCTTTTAATTTCCGATGCGGCGAGCAAGAGCCACCGCTGGACCGGCCAACCAATCCCCACCATCATGCAAGAAGCCGCGGGCGGCCGCCGCCCCGAGAGCCACGCCGTCGTCGCAGCAACAACAACAACCGCAGATCAGATTCCGCGGCGTGCGGAAGCGGCCGTGGGGCCGATTCGCCGCCGAGATCAGAGACCCGTGGAAGAAGACGCGTGTTTGGCTCGGGACGTTTGATTCCGCCGAGGACGCGGCCAGAGCATATGATGCCGCCGCCCGATCGTTACGGGGGCCCAAGGCCAAGACTAACTTCTCCCTGCCGTGCGATCCTTTCTACGGCGGCGATTTCAACGACGACGCGATTTGCTCCAAGATCGATGTGATTCAGGCCAGCCGGCCGACCTCCAGCAGCCTCAGCAGCACCGTGGAGTCCTTCAGCGGGCCGAGGGTCAACTCCGGCAAGCCTCCTCCGATGAAGCCGACGCAGCGGAGACCGGTGTATCCTGTTTCGCCTGAGGACTGCCACAGCGATTGCGACTCCTCTTCCTCCGTCGTCGACGATGGTGATGATTGCGTTCTCACGTCGTCGTTCCGGAGAGTCCTGCCCTTCGATCTCAACATGCCGCCGCCGATGGATGGTTTTGATTTTTCCAGCGACAACGTGGATGATGACGATCTTCGAGCCACCGCCCTCTGCCTCTGATTTTACATGGATCTGAATATTGGTCCTCTTTAATTTCCCTTTCCTATCTTATTTTCTCGGGAAAAATCTTAAAAAAAAAAAAAAAATCTGGTACTGGTGGGTGAGAAGAATTTGAGTTTTCTTATCTTTGTTTTTTTTTTTTTCCTACTCTTTGAAATCTGCTTTGTTAGAGTATTGTTGTTGTTGTAGAATAGCATCTGGGTGTTCTTCAACTTTGATGGGTTCTTGAATATCATCAGCATCATCATCTGTACTATTAAAGCTAATATATAGATCTGGTTACAAATCTGGGTTTGCTTGCCCTCTTGATCAGATTCACTCTCATCATCACCCATCTTATATTGTTCCCTTTTTTGTACAGAAATCTAAATCTAAATCTAAAAACTCTCTTATCTTATGGTATGAAGCCTCTTCATTTTCTTTGTTCCTTTGATCTTGATCCTTCTTGTTAGCATTTGCATAACATGTAACTATGTGAAATGAGGTTAGATCATTGTGGGCATTTGTGGTTGAAGGGGGATGCGTATTGATGGAAATTATTATTGAAAATTATGATTGTAGGATAAGAACAAAATGACTTTAGGTGGTGATTTGTGAAGGTAGTAAAGAAAGGTCATAATTCATAAAGAAGTGCAATAATGAATTGGGAAAGAAGAAGAGAGGGGGAAGAGAAGGGTGTGAAAGAAGTAGAGTAGAGAGGAGACGAGGGTGGGAGGGGCACTTTGTTCGGTGAGGATGCATCTTCTTCTTGATAGGGTTTTTGATAAGAACCATTAACTGCACATGTGATGCAGATTCTTTTGCACTACTGGTTGGTTGACAGGTTGAGTATCAAAATATACATCAATATATATCCCCAAACTCCAAGAAGACCTTGCAGACTGCACCCTCCACCCTAACTTTTGCAGAATAATGCAGAAGAAGGTGTTTAGGGTTCCCTCACCTCACATGGGTTTTCTTTTTCTTTTCACTCTCCTCCAGAAAGAGTAAAGAAAATGAGGGAAAAATAAAGGGAAACGAAGAAAAGAAATGGAGACCATGATTATATGTGTAATGTGTATTATACAAGACCAATACCATCATAGTCTAAACCTCTTTTTACAGGCTTCCATTGCATAGTTCCAACCCTAGAATTACTTCTTCATCATTATAGTTGGTGAGTTGGGAACATCTATAATTGTTTGTTTGGACCTTTGAATTTAACTTAAGTTGCTTCTTCTTTGGATTCGTTTTGGTTTACGTGTGTATTGATTCTATTTTCTTATTGTTGCTCTTTGGTGAGTGTTAGTTGTTGGAGATACGTGCCAATTGGTCTTGTCATGTCTAATGCTTGAAATGATTCTCGTAGAGAGGCTCCTAATTTCTTTTGCTCTGAGAGGAGACTTTCAGAAAAGTGAAACTTTGCTCTCTAATTTGATTTTTGTCGAAGAAAAAATACCTTTAAGTGTCTTTTCGTCAAAATAACTAACGAAAAGTAAATTAAGAAGTTAATAATCAACGAATGTAACAGTTTAATTAGTTATTATTATCATTATGTACATTGTAATTACCGTTATAATCGCACTTCTGTGTAAAGAAGATTTCTAATGAGATGAGTTGATTGTTCTATTTTGTCATTTTACTGTAACAATTTTTACATTGTATTTGAAGGTTTCTATTGCATTTTAGTGGTTTTACTAAAGAAAAAACATAAAATAAAAATCGCAAGGTGTTCCAAATAAGAATTACATTTTACCAAAAACTGTCATGTGAATGTCACGCTTTGTAACGGTAAATTTATCTGAAATAACATTTTACGTGAAGACATGCACAAAATACTTTTTTGTAAATGTTTGCACAAAACAACATTCTCGTAAGTGAAACATTTACATATACGTTACGAAATGTTAAAATTTTGTTATGTTTCGTCTCTGTAATTAGTATAGTTTAGATTTTCATATTAGATTTTATATAGTTTAGTTTTAAAGATTGAATGATATACATAAGGATCCTCTTATTGCCTCGTATTACCACATGTCTCTCTTTGTGGAAGTTCGGTTTTACCATTTAAGAAAGTTATCTAAAGTAACACTTTACGTGAAGACATGCACAAAACGACAATTTACATATACATAACGCAGTGTAAAAATTTGTTGTGTTATCGTTTATGTAATTAGACTAGTTTAGGTCTTCATTATGAGATTTTATATAGGGTTAAATTCAGTTTACCCTTTTAAGGTTTGAGATTAACTTCATTTCAGTCCTCGTTCTTTCAATTTTGAAAATATACCTCCTGAATTTTCAAATGTTCATCCCATTATTTTCTAATGAATTTTCCAATATTCATCCCCATGAATTTTCCCCAATATATACATCTCCACTATTTTCAGTAGATTTGTTGTCAGTTTGATGTTTATCCTTCATGCAAATCAATCATAAACTCACAAAACTATTCAATGACGAGTTGCATTACAAGTAATCAAAACCTTGTGTTTGGATAGATACTCCAAACCCTGTGTTTGGAGAGATACTCCGTATTTTTCGTAAATCCCATACTAATAGTAGTATATATTGTTGTAGGATATTCTATATGTGTGTCCTAGCCTTATGCCAGGATGTAGTTAGAATAAGATTATGTATTCTTTATCATTACCATATTGGTACTTTGTAATTCCCTATATAAAATGCTTATATCAATGAATAAGATTATGATTCTCTATTCTTTTACTAGATCTCTTTGTCTCTGCTGTTTATACTTTATCACGTTATCATGCACTTTGTTCTAACCCGAGAACTAATAGCCCACTATTTGTTTTCCGAAACCCTAAAAAGTGTTTTTCTCTCAAAAAATGTTAAAGAGCATTGACATGCTAAGTTATTGAAATTTCCTGTGATAAGTAAGAATCAAGAAGAGCTATTTGATTGATGTAAAGTTCAGGGGGAGGTGCGAACTTTAGGAGAGTCTAGCACATACATACATGTTATTATCAAATGTGAATGGTGCGTCGTACTCTTTTTCTCCTACGAACAAGGTTAGTTTTTCTCCCACATGGATTTTGTTCCTTGACGAGATTTTTAACGAGGCGACATATCAGCACCACCGACATACCGGCGTGCGGCACAAAGAGGAGTATTTTAGGATATTTCATATGTGTGGTTTGGCCTTATGCCATCAGGATATGTAGTTAGAATATGACTATGTATTTTTATCATTACCATATTGGTAATTCGTAATTCTTTGTATAAAATGCTCTTATCAATGAATAAGATGATGATTCTCCATTCTTTTACTAGATCTCTTTGTCTCTACTGTTTATACTTCATCATACATTTATTTATTTACATAAATACCTTCTTTCGCTCCACAAATACAAGATGTGTCTAGGGTTTAGAATTTGGTTGTTTCTCTCCATCCGACAACACATCCATTGACGCCATCGTCGGACGGGATTTGCTGGTGGTCGTAGGGTACTGGTTGTGGTATGTAGGCTTGTGGAGGTGGAAGGAAAGAGTCAGGCTATTGTAGGAGGGTGGTAGGAGCAACGGTGACGGGGATGGGTGCGTCGTGGCTGCTCTGATATGTATATTGTGTCATCGAAGAGGAGCAGTGACGTGGACTTGGATAGTAAAAAGAAAAATCTCGTCATTTCAAAAACCTCGTTAGTTTTCCATTAGGTAAGAAAGATAAGAGAAACATTTTTTTGTAAGTTTTTGCTATTTCTGACCTGTAGTAAAACTAGCAGAGCAAAAGAAGAAGTGAAGAGCAGTAAAAATCCTACGGCCATAATTGTATCTTCCTCTCCAAAACTTGGCTGAACGGTCAAAAATACTCGTCTAGGTTCTTCAGCTTTTGCCAAGTATACTGGACACTAAACAGCGAAGACGTCAAAGAGCTTGAAGCTTCGAGCTTGGCCTCTTTCCCTCCTTCAAATTAGGGTTTTGGGTTCTTCACACTAGTTTCCCCAACTCGCCGATCTCCATTAGAATGCGCCATGAACCGACTTAGAGGCTCAGCGAAGCTATTCTCGCAGACTGTGCCCCAATTAAGGAATAATATGAGACACAAAGCTCTCAGATCATGGACTGCTGTTCAGGACACTTATTTTTCAACCAAGGTATTTGCTTTCTTGGATTTCTGGGGTTCTCTTTGAGTTTGGGGAATTGGGTATTGATTAGTTTTCATGTTTTTGTTTTGTTGGTGAATGATTTTCAGGATGTGTTTGAGAGTCATAAGGTGGTGTTCACAGTTGGAACTTCTATAGCTTCAGTTGCCACAGCATGGATTGGTGAGTTTCTTCAACAATTCTTGTTTGTTTGCCTTTTGATTCTCAATTCTGGTTTGTGTTTTTCTGCAGACATGTTTCTTTTATGATCACCGAATTGAAATGTGGTCTTAGTTTAAGTGTGTGAATTCTAGGGGTGAGGACTAATTATGGGAGGGGGCCGAAATGAACCTGAGTGTAGAGTAGTTTTAGTCCAAATTATGTTATGTACTTTATAGTATGAAGTTCAAATTTATGATCTTTTGTACTTATAGTGATAGATTAATGGAATTGTAGTTTAATGAGTTACTGATCATTTCCCAATGTAGATGAACTTTTTAGCATATTCAAGAAAATTAGTTTGTTGTAATTGAAAACATTTCAGTAATGCATTGAGGTGCAAATATTTTCCTTGGATGTTAATATCATTTCTGGTCACTGACATGTTAGCAAGGCTATCTTATTAAATACACGTCTGCTGATGGATGCAGGATATACTGTACGCCATTTACATGACACAAGAGTTGATACGAGGCTCGAATCAATTGAAAAAACTGTAAGTGCCGTATTGAAAGTTATTAACATTTGGCATCCAAATCCTGCATACGTTTAACAAGTATTATCTTGTTCAATTCTAAAGCAACACTTTTTTTTTTTGTTACAATTCTAAAGCAGTTCTGGCTTTATAAAGAAAAACATTTTTTATCGGCTCTACTTATCCATGCCTTGTACTTTTATTTTCATCCAATTTAATTATCATTTTGATGATGCATCATACAAGTAAGCACTCTGTCTCAATTTATTTAGATATATTTTAGTTTTTTCTTGCAACGAGAATCTACGCTTGATCGTTAATGCTGGTTAGATTATATTTTCTCTACACCTCACCTTTCTTGTATCTCTTGGCAGATAAAAGAAAAACATCATATCAAAGAAGCAGAAATAAGAGAAGTTATTGGTTCTGGAAGTATGAGTCTTTCTTCATGCATAGCCACTGCTGGAACCACTTTGGTCATCGGGTTTGCTTTTAAATCTTATTATGAAGCCACATATTTGAACTATTCAGAATTCTTATGATTTATACTGTTTTTATAATGCTCACCCCAGTTATAATGTTCAACAATAAATTCATGAGCTTTATCGAGCCACCTGAGAGTTATGTAGTTATGAAAGTCACAAATGATGTGGTCACTAAACAACCATAAATAGCTTTCTTCAGATGTTTAAATTACTCATCGAGAGGTGCTCTTCAAAGTAAAGTTAAGTGACACCATTATGTTCTCATGACAGAACTGATAAAATTTGAATTCCTGTTACTGGTAGTCTCTAATGTAGACCAGTAAAAAAATTGGAGAAGAATTATCCAAAAGTTGAAAAGAATAGGCATAGAGATGCTTAATAGTTGGAACAAATTAGTAAATTTGCTCGAGTGAATCATGACATTACCTAATTCTATTACGGTATCTCTGATTGGTAGTTTATCTATCCTCCTGATACATTCATTCTTCCTTGTCGCCTCACTTTGGATTTCAAGTAATTGAGATTTAGCTTTTCCACTGCCTTTGATTTTTTTATATTTGAACTTCTTTAACTGAACTGCAGCTATATTTTGGGTTGGCGAGGTGGAAGGTGGTTTGCAAATAAGCAGTTCAGAAAGGAGCAGATGAAGTTGCTAGGGCACGTTAAGCCTAAAAGGTGGCAATTGCTTAGGCAGCGGATACAACAACCTAAAGGATGGCAATTCCAATTTCTAAAAAGGCCATTACTCAAACACAAAGCTCCGGAAAATGTTGTCAAAATGTGTGAAAAGATCAAGGATGCTCAAACCACACATAAATTGCAGAATCCTGTTAATTTTGTTAGCAAGCAGATGTCATGACAGGTTCTTGGTTTACTGTGATAGTTTCCTACTTGTTTGAGGTCGGTTCTTGTTACCTGTAAAATGGTATATACCATAGCAGAATTTAAGTTATCTTATAGGAGTTGAACTAAACGATGTCTTATTCTGAATCAAGATATTTTTGAATAAATCTAATTTTCTTCCTAGGTATTGCACTAGGGAAATACACCAACCCATGGACTTTTGTCCTTTTGGCTCCAGTAAATCTAAGCAACCCTGATAAAGGTATTATGTACCCTTGGTTTTTGCCACTATTTTGTTCTAGCATGTTGAGCCACATCCATGTTGTATAATTATGAACTGCCCGGAGCTTTTGCAAGAGTTTATTTTGGTTGATTGTTAATCTGACCAGTGTCACTGTATTCAACATGGATGTTGACGTAGTAGATTTTTTTTTTTTTAAACAAAAAAAAAATTGTGATCCAATAGCAGAGTTCTCTCAATCGAAGGACAGGGTTATATGGGTTTTGACCGTCTCTTTCATCTGCTTATGATATCTTCACAAATGTGGTAACTTTCTTTGCCAAACGAGGGTGATAGTCTTAGTTTTCTAAGCCTGCATTGGCAATACGTCCTCTGTCCTCATGACTTCGTACTAGTGAGACGCTATAAACAGTACCAACGAAGTACCAAGTGAAATTCTCTGGAATTTGATTTGCATACTTGGATCACTTGCTTGTCTGAAATTTGAAGTAATCAAGGAAGTTCTTGTAAATATGGAATCGTGGCAGCGGTGAAATCCAAGGTTGATGTAGTTTTCTGATTGTTCTAAATTACAAAAAGGGTAGGCCCTTTAGAACCCTTTGTTTTAAACAATACAGTTCAAAACCACTAAGCATTCTGTCGACAAAAGTTGTATGACTGTATGAAACTCCTCATGTGAATGTCCATTTCTGTATTTATCTGTTTTCTATACCTATAAAAAATGGCAGAACCTCTATTATTATAACAAGGGAATGAAGATGGCGAACATTAGTACCTCTATCATTGTAGTTGTTCTGCTCTGGGGATTAGCAGTTGGAACTAGAACAAAGCTATTTACTGATGAAGATAGGGTTGCTGTTTCAGCATTGGCTTCATCAGGTACTGATGGCATTTGTGCATCAATGGTTTTAGCACAAGGCTATCCTTGTGAAGAACACACAGTATGTGCTGCCTTTCTTTCTGTTCAGTTTATTAATGAGTTGCAAATGATATTTAGTAGGCGCCAAGAGAAATTCATTGGTTGCATTTGGTTTACAGGTGACCACAGAAGATGGCTATGTACTCAGTATGCAGAGAATTCCAGCAGGGAAGTCCGGTGAGACATCCGGAAACAAGATACCTGTTCTTCTACAACATGGACTCCTCATGGTGAGTACTGTTGCAGGAAGTTGAGTTTTCTGTAAGTTCAGTTTGTAACAGTTTATGTACTGTGTTGTGAGCAGGATGGGATAACGTGGCTGCTCCTACCTCCAGACCAAGCTTTGGCATTCCTTTTGGTGGATAATGGGTATGAGGTGTGGATTGCCAATACCCGCGGAACCCAATATAGCCTCGGCCATACATCACTCACACCTGATGATCCGGTAAATACATACCAATTTCCTGATCAATGTCCTCTTGTTGTCGCCATTTTGTTGAATATTTTTTTTCTCTTTTCCAGGCTTTCTGGGAATGGTCGTGGGATGAATTGGTCGCTTATGACCTCCCGGCCACATACCAATATGTATATAACCAAGCAGGGCAGAAGATTCATTATGTTGGACATTCACTGGTAAATTTCACAATTCTGCAGTTTTGCTACTCCTATTCTGTTCTGTGATTTATTTATAATATAGGCATCATAAGTAATGGGGACCGTGGAATTATTTTGTAGGGGACTTTGATTGCTCTTGGTGCTTTTTCAAAAGACCAGCTAGTGAACATGTTGAGATCAGCTGTTTTACTTAGCCCAATTGCTCATGTTGGTCAGATGACCTCGCCCCTTGCAAGAGCTGCTGCTGAAAACTATCTGGCTGAGGTGAGCGCAATTCCTTTTTCCATCTCTCTTAGTTTGTCCAACACAATCATAGTCTTTGACAATCTACTGTCTTCTTATAACAGGCTTTATACAAGGCAGGATATAGAGAATTTAATCCACGATTGTAAGAAAAATACTTGTTCACTTGTTCCTTAAAATCTTAAAAACAATTCAGACAGTAAACCTGTTTTAACTATGTTCTTTGTTAATAGAGAGGCAATAGTCAAATTTCTTAATGCATCATGCGCGAAATCAGGCGTTGATTGCACAAACTTGTTAACTTCTTTCACAGGTATGTCCCTACATTCCTAGATTACTACTAATACTGGCACTTACATGTACATTCTCTGATGACTTTGAGTCCTTGGTAACTTGTAGGCCAGAATTGCTGCTTAAATCCATCCATTGTACAAGTCTTTCTAGCTCATGAGCCTCAGGCATCTGCAACTAAAAACATGATCCATATCTCTCAGAGTAAGTCTTTCTAATTTCTGGTTCACAGTGAAATCACCACCGAGAAAAAATCTTCTTCATATTGAATTCTACAGTTTCTGGACAGTGATAAGAGATGGAAAAGTTGCAATGTTTGACTACATTGACAAGGATGAGAACCAAAAACATTACGGGCAGGACACTCCTCCAGAGTACAAAATGGCAAGCATTCCGCATGACCTTCCTCTCTTCCTCAGTTACGGAGGGGCAGATGCGCTTTCTGATGTCCAAGATGTGAAGCTACTGCTCAACAGCCTCAAAGATCATGATGGAGATAAGCTTGTGGTTCAGTACAGAGATGATTATGCTCATGCTGATTTTGTCATGGGTGAAACTGCTAAGCAAGATGTATATGATCCTCTCCTGGCCTTCTTTAGACTTCAGTGACAATATTACAGTTATTACTAGTAATGCAATACCTCTTCTTTTCTTCTCTTTTTACCAACAAAAGTCGTACAAAAATGTAAGAACAGAGACAATTAAAGTTTCGAGATATGATTTCTAGAATATAAGGCTGATTTGTTACAGATGAAATAAACCAGATTGATTTTTCGATCAAAAATACCATGTGAACAACTTAGAAAGATTTGAAATCCAGACTTTTGCTTTGGCTATGATCAAGGAGGACAACTTATCAGACAATCACAAGACTCGCACACGATGAAAAATTAAGTAGCATCCTAGCTGGTTGTATAGTGTATACTGCATTACTGCATGCAATATATCTAAACAAATTAGTAACTCTTTAACTGCCAAACCACGGTGATGGCATAAGGTTTCTCTACCTGCATTGGCACCTTGGCAGTACGTCTTCAACTCTTAGTAATGAGACAAAAAGAAACATGCTACCAAGTACTGACAAAGCATAATTCTCTGGGATGAACTTGTTTTTGGTTTCCATCCTTGGATCACTTGCTTGTTTCAACAATTCAACCAATCCAGGAAATACTTGTTAAAATATGGAATCGTGGCTGAGGCGAAATCCTGATGTAGCTCTCTAATGATTTTTAGTTAGGAAAAGGTAGGCCCGATTTGATGCCGTTGTTTAAACTAGACAGTTTAATCCACCAAGCAATCTGTTGAAGAAAGGAGGTTGTATCCTATATACCAGTACAGAGCTCCTCATGTTAATACCCTTTTCTGTTTTTATATGCTTTTTTGTACCTATAAAAATGGCAGAAATTTCATTATTATAACAAAATGAAAATGAAAATGAAAATGGCGAACATTCTTACCTCCATTATTGCAGTTGTTCTGTTCTGGGGATTGGCAGTTGCTACTAGAACAAAGCTATTCTCTGTCGAAGACAGCGTGGTTTCGGCAATGGCTCCATCCGGTAGCGATGGTATCTGCGCATCAATGATCGTATCACAAGGCTACCCTTGTGAAGAACATACAGTATGTGCCTTCCTTTCAGTTCAGTTTATCAAGAGCTGTGATATTTGTTTAGCAAATTAATGCAGACTGAACCCAAGTGGTTGCATTTCCCATTTGGTTTATAGGTAACAACACAAGATGGCTACATACTCGGTATGCAGAGAATTCCAGCTGGGAAGTCCGGGGAGACCTCCGGGAACAAGGTACCGGTTCTTCTACAACATGGACTCCTTATGGTGAGTACTTCAATTGCAGGAAGTTAAATTCATTTAGTACGTTACATTTTTCTTTTGAAGGATTCAGTACAGTACATTTGTATGAACTGAGATGTGACAGTTAATATGGTGTGTGTGAGCAGGATGGGATAACATGGCTGCTACTACCTCCAGACCAATCTTTGGCATTCATCTTGGCTGATAATGGGTATGAAGTGTGGATTGCCAATACCCGTGGAACCAAATATAGCCTTGGACATACATCACTCACCCCTGATGATCCGGTAATTACTAACTACATGTCATGGTGTTGATTTCCTGTTGCTGCACACCATTTTGTTGTTGAATAAATTTTTCTCTCATATTTGCAGGCTTATTGGGAGTGGTCATGGGATGAACTGGTCGCTTATGACCTCCCGGCTGCATACCAATATGTGTATGATCAAGCAGGACAGAAGCTTCACTATGTTGGACATTCACTGGTGAATTTCACTACTCCATAGTCTTGCCACTTTTGTATGTATATATGGAAATTGATTTGAAGATGGAAAACAAATTTCACATAAAGGAATGTGGACTATTTTGTAGGGAACTTTGATTGCTCTTGGTGCTTTTTCGGAAGACCAGCTAGTTAACATGTTGAGATCAGCTGTCTTACTTAGCCCAATTGCTCATGTTGGTCAGATAACCTCGCCCCTTGCGAAAACTGCTATTGAATACTTCATTGCTGAGGTTAGAGTAATTCCTTTCCTCTACTTTAGCATGTCCGGCAGAAAGAATAGTCTTTGATATATGATTTTGTTATATTCTTATATATTACAGGATCTGTACAAAGCAGGTTATAGAGAATTTGATCCAAAAGGGTAAGAACAATGCTTGTGCACTTGTCCATTGTATGTGAAACAATTAACACATTGTAATTCTGATAATTTCATGAACTTTTAGACCATTGGTAGTCCAAGTTCTTAAGCAAATCTGTTCGAAACCAGGCGTTGACTGCACAGACTTGTTGACCTCTTTCACAGGTAATACATATGTTCATATACATGACTACTAATACTGCTGACACTTAGACATCGTCTGCTGATCAGTTTGAAAGTTCTATAACTTGTAGGCAAGAATTGCTGCTTAAATTCATCCATAGTCGACATTTTTCTAGACCACGAGCCTCAGGCAACTTCAATAAAAAACATGGTTCACATCTCTCAGAGTAAGTGTTTCCAGTATCCAATTCACAGTTGAACCCTACCGGAAAGACTTTTGCTCAAAATCAAGTAATGTGATCAATGTGCAGTGGTAAGAGACGGAAAAGTTGCGATGTTCGACTACAATGACAAGGAGGAGAATCAACAACACTACGGTCAGGACACTCCTCCAGAGTACAAAATGGCAAGCATTCCACATGACGTTCCTCTATTCCTCAGTTATGGAGGGGCAGATGCACTTTCTGATGTCGAAGATGTGCAGCTATTGCTCAACAGCCTCAAAGATCATGATGGAGATAAGCTTGTGGTTCAGTACAGAGATGATTACGCTCATGCAGATTTTGTAATGGGTGAAAATGCTAAGCAAGATGTGTATGATCCTCTCATGGGTTTCTTTAAACTTCAATGAAAACATTACTTGTACAATATCAGTATGTACTATTTCTCTTTCTTTTCATCTTACCAACTAGTCATTCTAAAATGTAGGAATGTAAATATAAATTGTTGAAAGTTTGTAGTTCTGTACACACTGATACTTATTAATTATTAAAGTGAATGATTTAGTCTTACCGAGCTGGTGGCACCAATTAGAAAAAATAATTTGAGGTTTTGAAACCAAGATCTCATACAAACAAAATCTTACTGTCTCATTCCCAAAAAAGGGACATGAGGTTATAAATCATTCCCACACCGATTATTTCATTCTCCATTCATGTTGATTCCAATTCATGACTTGCTCATTTCAGTTATCTATGATTCATGACTTTTTTTCATTCCAAGTAAATGTGGGAAAGCAATCGAGTATAATCTAATTACGTCAAGTAGTAAGCTATAGTTTTGATGCTAATTGATGCACAAAATAAATCATAAAATAGTTCATTAATGTAGCTTATGTCAACAACAAAACCTCATCACTGATGTCTTAATGTCATAAGCTTAAGCCTTACGTACGAGTCTTGGTGATGTCTTATTACATAGTTATTATTAGGGTAAAATATTGTATAGTCTTTGTGGTTTGAAGTCGATATCTGTTTAGTCCTTATGATTTTATTTTAATCTGAATAGTCCTTAAAGTCACGATTTTTCATCCAAATAGTCCTTGTGGTTTTATTTTAATCTAAATATTCTTTAAAGTCACGATTTTTCATCCAAATAATTATTATGGCCTTTAACTGAGAAAATTGTCGGAATGACTATTTGGATGAAAAATCATGACTTTAAGGACTATTCAGATTAAAATAAAACCATAAGAACTATTTGGATGAAAAATTGTGACTTTAAAGACTATTCAGATTAAAATAAAACCATAAGAACTAAATAGATGTCGACTTCAAACCACAAAGACTAAACAAATTTCAATTCTTATTATTATTTGAAAGTGGAAAGTACGTACGTGATTTAAAACTACTAATTGATAGTTTTCATAGGTCTGTATGTGATTTAAAACTACTGACTGATAGTTTTCATAGGTCTATACGTCATCCATGGCGTATCAAAAACATTCTCAAAGTTCATAGCTTTGGAATTAAACATGTCAAGAGAGGAGCCAACTTTTTAACTTGATAACCAAAAGGGGACATGAGTTTATGAATCATTCTCACAACGATGATTTCATTCTTCATTTCACTTGTCTCTGATTCATGACATTTCTTATTCCAAGTAAGTAAACGCAGGAAAGTAATCAGTTCTAATATCTAAGTCAAGTAGTCAGCTATATTTTTGATGCTAATTGAAGCACAAAATAAATCATAAAATATTAATTAATGTAGCTCATGTCAACAACAAACCTTATCACTAATGTCTTAATGTCAGAAGCTTTAGCCTTGCGTACGAGTCTTGGTGATGGTTTTTTTTTGTTTTTGTTTTTGAGGAAGAGTCTTGGTGATGTCTTATTACATAGTTATTATTATCTGAAAGTGGAACTACGTACGTGATTCAAAACTATTGATTGATAGTTTTCTTAGATCTATACGTCATCCATAGTGTATCCTAAACATCCTCAGACTATAGCTTCGGTCTTAAACATGTGAGAAGCCAGCTTTTTAACTTATTAACCGAGGGAGGACATGAGTTTATGAATAATTCCACACCGATTATTTCATTCTGCATTCCAGTTGTCTCCGATTTATGACATTTCTCATAAGAAAGTAATCTATTATAATCCAAGTCAAGTAGTCTGTAACACCCTGACCCAGATTAACTGAAACAGAATAACCTGAAAATAAGGTTTCCAGAACATATAAATTGTACTTTACCATTATGCAAGCCTGAATAAGCAATTGCCTATCTATGTCAAACTCAGACAACAAACCTCCCTTACAGTGATCAAGAGAACTGATCGACGAGCCTCCCTCCCAAGAGCTAAAGATCGATTAGTGGCGGCGAGGTCGGGGTCGATCTTCTCCCTCTCTTTCTTCCCCTACCCGTCCTCCTAGGAGGACAGTGAGAGATTTTAGATCCCTCCCCCTAGTCGAGGTCGGTGGGAGATATAATTGTTGGAGGTCGGTGTCATCTTCTACCCTCTTCTCGACCCTTCTTTCCTCTTCTATTTTTGTTTTCTATGTCGGTTCAAAACCGACCTTTCTACCTCCTCTCCTCTCTTTTTCAATTATTCATTTACTATTCTATTTATTTATTCAATCATCGTAAATGATTTACAAAATGCATGAATTCCGCCATACACATAGTAACGAACATCTAATTGATATTACTGAGACTTTAAATTTCAACTCCCGCCTCGATATAAATCGTATATATGTTAATACAAACATTTATTTATTTGCTTCGTTTTACTTTTAAAATGTCAAGTATTACAAACTCTCCCGCTTAAAAAAATTTCATACTCGAAATTTAAAATAGGTCTATCAATAAAAATATATACATGATGCACGATATATCAACAAGTAGTACCTACTCCCGCAAATGAGAATCACTTCCACATTTTCATGATGGCATCATGAGATCCCCGCACTCGGCGGTAAAAACCGGCACTTGACCGTAAAACCCCACACTCGGTGGTCATCCCCGCACTCGGCGGTAAAACCCAACATTTGGCCGTAAAACACCCAACACTCGGCAGTAAACCCGGCACTCGGCCGTAAAACCCCCCATACAGCGGTAATCCGCCGTACACCGCGGCATCCTAATTGGGTTTTGGGCCTTTCACCCTAAGGAGGCACAATCTCTATTTAATTATCCGCTCGAATACCACGAGCCCCAATCAGGTTTAGGGTCCTTCACCCAAGGGAGACACAATCCCTACTTAATTTCCCTACGCCCCCAAGTAAGGTGTAGTAGACCACACCCCGCACAATGCGGTAACTCACTTATCGAGAGTATCGAGAGAGCTTTACTTCCTTTTCTCATAGTTCTTCCAACCTGCAAGAAACCAATGGCTTCTGCAAAAAAAAAAAAAAAAAAAAAAAAAAAAAAAAAAAAACTCAAACAAGACATCAGTGGTCTTTTGACATCTAACAATGTAGTCAAAGCATCCAAATTCACATCTACTCTCATATCAATCAATCATACAAAATTCAGAAGTTCTTTCTGTAACACTACAATACAATACATACAATAAGATATATATATAAGGGTTACTTATTATCACGCTTTAAAGTTTCGCGAAAACCTCCAGTGGACGCAACCACTTGTAAGTTGTAAATCACACGAGTTATCACTATGCCTACATCACCCAAACCATTGTAATTACTTATAAGTAATCAACTAGATTAACCAATTACATTCCCAGTTTCAGCCATAATGGCTGACCCATGTGTACTTTCAACAAAATTATGAAGTATATATGGTGAGATCTACATCACATACGTTGCTGAAAGCAAAACAGAGCAGTAGAATAACCTCATATCCAAGTAAGCACATCATGTATATGGATTGAATAATAACCTCAAGAGAGTAATTTACCTGAACTTACCAACAGTATGATCTTATTGTACCTCTTACATTAATCCAAGATGCAAGTATATACACATATACCTGCCATTTCGCTCTTTGTTCTGCTACTAACTGTATCACAAGACATCATCAACCAAACACAAGCATCACCAAGGGATATCTTAATTCATCCATATACTGTTATATTTCTTTTAACAAGATTTTACTCAATACAGCATTACCTTGGATCCATCACAATTGTACAAAACAATGAACAACAGATGTGGTACTGCAGCCATCCAACTTTATAAGTATGGCCAATAGCTTCCTAATACTGAATTCAGCAATTTAAACCATGATTTTTTATATTTTTTTAATTCCATTCCTACTACTGAATTAGACCAACAACCTCCTATACCCAGTAGCTTAGGTAGGTCTAGTTAAATTTACAAATAGAAATGTATAGAAATTAAATGATTCTACCCGAGAAGAGTAACTGCCCTGATATATATACATAAAGATATAGCTTCTCTTTCTTTATTCTCATCTTCTTCTTCTTCTTCTTCTTCTTCTTTTTTTTTAACCTGTAAAATACAAATTATTGCTGCAACATCTAGAACAAATCAGTGATCTGCATAAAAGTCAATCCAAGTACAGTATCCAAATTCACTTTTAATCTTATATCGATCAATGCATTATATAATGTATGAATTTTGGTATACTATAAGACCCAGTTGAAGAGGTGCAACATCTAAATCCAGCCTCATCATTCCAGCAGATTGATGATAAGAGTATAAGTTTACCTTTTATGAACCTCCACGTCTGTCACAATGCATCTATAACATTATTGTAACAAAGTATAGTACAACTATGATGATAAGTCGAAGACCATGACAGTCATAATAGAACTTCATACACACTGGCTTAACTGAAGAGTGTACACTTTTCTTCAATATCTAGTTCTTAATAAAATAAAGTGTGAGCTATAAAAACATTTTTAAAGCCTACAAGTTGCCAAGCTCTCATATCCTCGTTCCTATTATCTTCCGCTCTACTTAACTTCTCATTGTATGTTATAATCAGTCAAACAAAATGGAGGAACACAGACTTAGCTATTTGACTATTTGATAAACTGAAGCAACTAACACAGGAGCAACAAATAAAAATCATAACATTTTGAAACATCACTAGTAGAGATACACAAAACGTATTGATGCAAAAGATCAAGTCAAACTTGCACATATAAATTTATTGGTCTTAGCATAACAAATCTATGTATGGACATTATATATGCAACTGCAAAATCCGGACAGCAACTGACTAAGAAAATTATGAGTCTAAATGAACTCACAATTTAGTTTACGTATGGACCACACGGTCTTACACACTAATGACAATACTTGCGAGTAAAAATAAAGAAGCTCCTGTAGGATCATACCTATGAAGAACCTCATTGTTTTCTAACCTTGCATTCATGTTCTTGATGATATTAACAATTACTGGACAATTCTTGATTATAAGTCCATGTCATAAATATAGCAATGTGACACAATAACAAACCCACATAGGTCCTCGATACTTCTAACTGGTATGCATGAAAGGAACTCCAATATTGATGAAACCAAGTGGTAATCAAAACAGTAAGGCTTCATACATGTCTCTAATCAAGTCTCAGGTAACAAATATTAGCCAAAGAAAAACATAACAATTATTAAATTATAAATGAAAGTTCATTCTTTGTAAGATGAAATAGTAAGGCTCTTCTTATATTTGGAAAAAAAATTAAGCTTAAAGAGCCTTGTGATCTAAAGAAAACACAACTTGCCCCAAGGGTGTCTCATGTACTTTATATCTTTAACCACTGCATAATAATATCCCCTCCTAAATTCATATATCAGTTTTCCTTTACTTTCATTTAATAACATGTGCCATAAAATCCTCCAAATGATGAAGTATACAACAGAATACGTATACGATATAGAACAAATACATACCTATACATATATGATAAATTGAGTAATAAATAGCGAGAAGCCAAACCATCTGACTATTTAGTAAGAACAAACCAAAAGAGATTGATAGTATTTCATTATCCCCACGATTATCCAAGAACCACTATGAATCACTGAATACCTCAGGTCTCATAAAACCTCACATCTCTTGTCAGCCACTCTTATAGTCAATAAAATTATAGATAAATAAGGATAACAGCACTAAAAACAACATAAAATCATCAACTTATCAAGTATCGCACCCAATCACAAAGCATCAAAACTAATGAAAAATCACAGGCCTAGATCTTTAACTCTACCATCCACAATCAAACATAATCATCTACCCCACAGTTTATCATATCCCCGCCCTGACCCAGATTAACAGAAAAAGAATGACCCGAAAATAGGGTCTCCAGAATATATAAATGGTACCGATTAGATCTTACCATTATGCAATAAGCAATTGTCTATCTATGTCGAACTCAGACAACAAACCTCCATCAGAGTGATCAAGAGAACTAATCGACGAGCCTCCCTCCCGAGAGCTAAAGATCGATTAGTGGAGGAAGTCGGTGTGAGAGGTCAACTCGAGGGCGAGGTCGGGGTCGATCTTCTCCCCTCTTCTCGACCTTTCTTTCCTCTGCTATTTTATTTTTTTTCTATGTCGACCGACCTTTCGAGATCCTCTCCTCTTTTTTCCAAAGTAAAAACCTAAAATGTTACATACATTACTGTGAAATGTACTTTTTGGTACCTATCTATGTTTTTACTTGAAATGTCTGATATAGTTAAGGTTGCCTAAAAAACATGCATTTAGATATGGTAAATACCTAAAAATGTACCTAATCTACTACGAAAGACATTTTTTGGTGTCTATAAACTTTTTTACTCTAAATAAAAATTCTAAATTACTTTTTGATCTATATAATACAGCCCGGATCAGGAGCGGACATCCGTATTGGGCTTAAAGTGCTGATGTCGCCGATTTCTCCACCTTCAGGGCGTCGACGGTGGTGCTTCTCTTGACGGACGGATAGCAGACCTTGATACTGAGCTTCCTCTTGCCGGTGGACTCGACGGCTACATCTTGCAGCCAACCTTGATCAGATAACCCCAGGTACTGCCCAAAGCTCCGATCCCGATCTCTTGACCTTCTTCTTCATATCAACACCGTCCCTGAGGCCTCTGGTGTTCATCCGGCAAGAGAAGTGCCGCTGTCGACGCCCTGAAAGTGGAGAAATCGGTGACCTTCGCACTTTAAATCCAATGCAGACGTCCGCTTTCGAACGGGCCTCCTATATATATATATATATACAGTTCCTATCCAGAGCGAAGCTTCACTTTGAAATTAAAGTGTGAAGTTCCTTATTTTACTCACTTTTCAGTCATATTTCCACATCTCCACCATTCAATTTGTAGAACCTAATGCATAGATCATTTATGCCAAGTTTCATTGAATTTGATGATCGTTTGGGTTTTCATAATCGTTATTTACACAAACAGTTCTAAATAGACAGATTTATGGTCCGTTCGTTGATTTAATCTAATTCGATACCTTAACAATTACTAATTTGGATGAAACTTGGTAAGAGTAATCTATGCATTAGGTTCTACAAACTGAAAAGTAGAGATATGTAAATATGACCGAAAAGTAAGTCAAATAAGGAACTTCACACTTTAATTTCAAAGTGAAGCTTCACTCTGGATAAAAACTGTATATATATATATATATGTAAATTAAACTCATAACCATATTATTTTTAGTATTTTATCCATAAATATTTTCTTACATAAAAATTGGTCTACAAGTTTATTCTATTTATAAAGAAAGTCCAATATGTAGTAAAGATGTAATATATTTATAATTATTTATAAGCAAATTGCTCATAAGAGAAAAATATATATATATATATATATATATTATTTTATAAAGGAAAATATAATATATTTATGAATTATAGTGATAATATGTTTATTATGTTTACGGTTTACGTATCGATCATATATAATCAGATATCGGGGTGTCATTTGAGGTATAAAAAAAATACAGGTATCGAAAAATCCATTTCGCAATAGCTTAAGTACTATTTTAGGTATTTATAACATTCAAATATATGTCACGTATGCGATCTTAATAGAAAAACTTACGGATGTACCATATCAGGTAACAAAACAATACTTGAGATATCATTTCAAGTAAAAAAAATTCGTAAGTACCAAAAAGTACATTTCGCAATAATTTAGGTACTATTTTAAGTTTTTACTTTACTCTTTTTCCAATTATACATTTACTATTTTATTTATTTATTCAATTTTCATGAATGATTTACAGAATACATGAATCCCGACATACACATAGTAACGAACATCTAATTGATATTACTGAGACTTTAAATCTCAACTCCCGCCTCCATATAAATTGGATTAATACAAGTATTTATTTATTTGCTTCATTTTACTTTTAAAATGTTCGAGTATTACATAGTCAGCAAAATGCTTATTAATGCACAAGATCAATCATAAAAACGTCAAACTAATGTAGCTCATGTCAACAAGAAACCTTTAACATTGATGCATGTGTTAATGTCAGAAGCTTTAGCCTTGCGTGCGGCTCTTGGTGCAATGATTATTATTATTTGAAAGTAGAAGGTATATACGTGAACCAATGCGTGATGGTTTTCATGGATCCATACATGCTTATTGGCCTGTATTCTCAAAAAAAGAAAAAAGTGAATTCACCTGCATTTCCTAAGTCAAAGTTTCTATTTTATGTCAAAGTTTCTACTTTGTAACATACTCATATCCAATACCAATTAAGTGACGGATTTTGTAAATAAATATCGATCTCTATATGCAGTTATGCGTGGTCATTGTTTGCTATAAATAGCACAAACCGTGGAAACTTATTTCACCGGAGAAAACCAATAAATCTAGCTGGAAAATGGCCAAGTACCCTTCAAAACCTCTGCTTCTGGCTCTACTTTGTGCTTTTGCTGCTGCAAGAATCAACAGTCTTGATCAAAATGGTATTTGCAAATCACTGGTGGAGACAGAAGGCTATACTTGCCAGGATCATCAAGTAATTCAAGAACGGTCACAAAATGCTTTCTTCAATTCTATCTTTCTAAGTTTTCTGTGGGAAATGGTGTTAGCTTGATATAAATTATTAACTCATTTCTTACCTCTCAAGCCTTGTCACAAATATTTTGATGGAATATTTCAGGTAACAACAGAAGATGGTTACATCCTCGGGTTGCAGAGGATTCCATCTGGAAAGTCCAATGACAATTCGACGGCTCAGAAGCTGCCTGTTTTATTGCAACATGGGCTTACGATGGTTTGTATACCTTAATATATGTTTGAACTATAGGTTTGTGAGTTTGCATTACAACAAGTTTCATTTAAATGTCATACATTTACTGATTGAGAAACGTTGTGTATGGTAACAGGATGGTGGAGCATGGCTGCTCAATCCGCCAGATCAAGCTTTGGCATTTATCTTGGCTGATAAAGGGTTTGATGTATGGCTTGCTAATGCTCGTGGAACGAAGGCTAGTCGCGGACATAATTCACTTAGTACTTATGATCCGGTAAAACCTTTGCTTTTACAAATGGTAATGAGCAAGTTCTCTATCTGATCTTCATTAACAATGACAACATTATCTTCTATGAAATCTGCAGGCTTACTGGGAATGGACATGGGATCAATTGGCTGCTTATGATCTTCCGGCTTTCTTCAACTATGTGAACAATCAAACTGGACAGAAAGTACACTATGTTGGCATTCATTGGTAAATATTTATATTTATATATATATATACATTTTTTTTTTTAACTTAAGATGTATAAGGGATCACTGAGGTATGAAGTATTTGAGTTACAGGGAACATTGTCAGTATTAGCTGCCTTGTCACAACAAAAGCTGAGTAACACACTAAGATCAGCTGCTTTGCTTAGCCCAGTTGCTTATCTAAATCAGATCACCACATTGTTGATACAAAGTTTCGCTCGAACATATGCTGCTAATGTAACACTACTCTTTGACTCAACTCACTAACTTTATAATTATTTACAAATTATATGGATTCTTAAATTATATCATTGATTTCATTCAACAGGGGCTCTATGCCATTGGTCTCCGGGACTTTCCTCCCGTAGGGTGAGCATGATATATAGCAAAGTTAACCAATTTTGCTTCAGAGAAGAATGACATTTGCATGAAATATAATTCAGTTCTGTGAAATTCTCATCATCTCTCTGCAAATCCCAACAGGCAAGCTCTAGGAACGTTGTTGCAATTTCTCTGCTCAATGCCTGGTGTGGACTGCTCTGATATTTTGGTCGCTATAACCGGTAATCCTAAATAATGTAAAGCTTTTTCTCAAAGCTAATCAGACTTGTACATTTCCTCTTTTGCTGATCAACCTGCATTTTATGTTTTTTGTTTTCCATTGTACGTACAGGTCCTAACTGCTGCCTAACTCCTACAAGCTCAAATCTTGTGTTTCAGCAGCATATACTACAGTCCACTTCCACAAAAAATATGGTGCATTTGTCTCAAAGTAAGTCTTTCATGTCTCAGATTCTGACGGACATACTACAATGAATTGCTACAAAATTTCACTTATTGATTTGTGTTCATGGATTTTGGACAGTGATCAGGAGAGAACAATAACGATGTTCGATTACATTTTCCCGGTCATTAACATGCAACGCTACAATCAGCTTACTCCTCCGGTGTACAACATGGCAAGCATTCCAAAAGATGTTCCTCTTTTCTTCGGCTATGGAGGGAGAGATGCACTTTCGGATGTCAACGATGTGAAGGCTTTGCTTAATGACCTGAAAGATCATGACAAGGACAAACTTGTGGAACAATACATCGAGGAGTATGCTCATATGGATTTCATTATGGCTGGGAACGCCAATCAGAAAGTCTATGATCCTCTACTCACTTTCTTCGGGCAAAATTGAGAGTCTTTACTCCCCAATCTATAGTCTTTCCCCAACTGATCAAATTACAGAGCGAATGAGGTAGAGAGATGAGGAATATATTGGGCTCTTGTTTCATCTGTACAAATTGTAATTAATATATAACTACAAAATAAAGGACAAAGATCGATGTGAAGAACTGAGAAATCACTGTTGTATAGTAGGTTTGAACAAGCTTTTCAAATGCTAATAGGTAGCCTTGGAAGGTTAACCATGATTAAAACTGTGAGAAATTGCATTTTTGGTATATTACCCACATGTACAGTAACACGAAACTGTATGAAGATGATCGTTCAATACTAGAGGTGGATACGGTGTGTTGAACTAAATTTTCATTTCCAAGTTAGTAAACTTGTCATTTGTTTTATTTGAATACATAAAATTGAATTGATCGATCATAGAATATAAGACTTGAAAAAAAATAAAGATGTTTCACTTTTACAATGATATTGTACTTTGAATTTGTTCCTCACTTTTTCACATCAAAAATATCATAAAGGCAATGGGAAATGTAATTTGCCATTTATATAGAATTACATCTACATGAACAGTAACCAATCCTAACCTAAGTCAAGCACTAATATTCTTACGAAAATTCTTCTACGCACCAAGCAGTGAACCGAGTAACTAATATGCAATATTTGATCTGGTTATCCACGTCGCATTATCATGGATGTATTCTAATACCGTTAACAAAATTGAAACTAAAAAAGAATAGTCTTAAATGTTTCCAACAGACGAGGTGATCAACCTGAGGTCGAATAAGAGGTACTCTTATTATGAGCACTTAATTTGATCGGATCAAAAATGAAAATGAAATGAAGAAATTTAGGTCTCTAATCTTCATTCGATCTTCGCATACGGCTATTCGAGGACTTCTATATTAATTATGCAATTACACCTTAGTGCGTAGAATCTGCTCCGCTAATTCTTATTGATACACAAAATAAATCATAGTAAAGTTATAGCTCATGTCAAGCTGTCAATAGAAACTCTCAGCACCTGAATGTTCATGGCAAACCTACGTACATACGTTTTTCTAACTCCTTCTACATTGCACTGCGCAATCCCATTAATTCTTACAAGTTAATATGTTTATAAATGAGCTCGATCTCACAGACATTAAAACTCATAGAGTCTCTAACATCTTTATATTTTTTGAAATTCTCTAACATCTTTATAATTATAAATAGTAATTCATACAGAAGAGTACGTTGAACACAATACTGAAGATTTGGGTGAAACATGTCGAAGTTTTTGACCTGCATTTATCAAGTCAAAGTTTCTGTTTGTATCATATTCATATTGATCCAATTAAGTGACGGTTTTTTGTAAATTAATTGATATTCTGATCGATCCAGACAGTCCACATGCATGGCTATAAATAGCACAGACTGTGGAAACTTGTTTCACCAAATCAGAGAGAATCAATCAATCTAGCTCGAAAATGGCCAAGTACCCGTCAAACCCTCTGCTTCTTGTGGCTTTACTTTGTACTTTTGCAGCTGCAAGAATCAACTGTCTTGATCAGAATGGTATCTGCAAATCACTGGTGGAGACACAAGGCTATAGTTGCCAGGATCATCAAGTAAGTCATGAACTGTCACAAAATGCTTTCTTCAATTCTATGTTTACAAGTTCTCCATAAGAAATGATGTTAGCTCATTCTTTTACATGAACAATTTTGATGGAATATTTCAGGTAACAACAGAAGATGGTTACATCCTTGGTTTGCAGAGAATTCCATCTGGAAAGTCCAGTAACAATTCGACGGCTCAGAAGCTGCCTGTTTTATTGCAACATGGGCTTATGGGGGTTTGTATATATCCCTTGTATATTATGTTTGAACTATAGGTTTAATTGAGAGTTTGCATTACAACATGTTACATCTAAATGTCACACATTGACTGATGATGAGAAACGTTGTGGATGTATGTAACAGGATGCTGGATCATGGCTGCTCAATCCGCCAGATCAAGCTTTGGCGTTTATGTTGGCCGATAAAGGGTTTGATGTATGGCTTGCTAATGCTCGAGGAACGCAGGCTAGTCGTGGACATAAGTCACTCAATAATATCGATCCGGTAAATACTTAATTTGGTTTATAAGAAATGGTAATGATCAGCATTCTAATCATTCACTACTATATGATGTCAACAAATCTATCTTCTGTAGGCTTACTGGGAATGGACATGGGATCAATTGGCTGCTTATGATCTTCCTGCCTTCTTCAATTATGTGAATAATCAAACAGGACAGAAAGTACACTACGTTGGCCATTCATTGGTAAGATTTTTTTTTTTTTTTTTTTAATTTAGAGATAAGAATTATGTAAACGGGATACATAACTAAGGTTTGAAGTGTTTAAATCACAGGGAACATTGTCAGTGCTAGCTGCCTTGTCACAACAAAAGCTGAGTACCACACTAAGATCAGCAGCTTTGCTTTGTCCAGTTGCTTATCTGGGTCAGATGTCCACATTACTGGGAAGAATTTCTGCTCAATCATATACTGCCGAAGTAACACTACTCTTTGACTAAACTTTGTCACTAATCAAATATGGATATTCTGAAATTCATTGATGAACTCACTAGAATTGCTTATTCGTTTCAATTTAACAGGGACTCTACGCCACTGGAGTCCGGGAATATCCTCCTCCAGGGTAAGCATGATATATTTTGCTCAAGTAGAATTTCATTTGTATGATTCTATATATTACAGTTTGGTCCAATTTTCATATTATTTTCTCCAAATACCAACAGGGAAGCTGCAGCACAAAACTTGGAGACTTTTCTCTGCTCACAACCGGGTGTGGACTGCTCCAATTTTATGGCCGCCGTAACGGGTAATCTATTGTTAAGCTTGTTCTCATAACCAACCTGAGTTGTATGTACCTTTCTTTTTGTTGTGGATTGACCTGCATCTTCTTTGTTTTCCGTTCTATAGGTCCTAATTGCTGCATAACTCCTACGAGTTCAAATCTTCTCTTTCAGCATATACCACAGTCCACTTCCACAAAAAACATGGTACATATGTCTCAAAGTAAGTCTTTCATGTCCCAGGGTCTGAGCTACGTACTACAATGAACTGCTACAAAATTTCAATTTTGATTTCTGTTTATGCATTTTGGACAGTGATCAGGAGAGGAACAATAACAATGTTCGATTACATTTTACCGGCCATTAACATGCAACGCTACAATCAGCTTACTCCTCCAGTCTACAACATGGCAAGCATTCCGAAAGATGTTCCTCTTTTCTTCGGCTATGGAGGGAGAGATGCACTTTCGGATGTCAACGATGTGAAGGCTTTGCTTAATGACCTGAGAGATCATGACAAAGACAAACTTGTGGAACAATACATAGAGGAGTATGCTCATATGGATTTCATTATGGCTGGGAATGCCAATCAAAAAGTCTATGATCCTCTGCTCACTTTTTTCGGGCAAAATTGAGCGTCTTCACTCCCCAATGTAGTCTAGAATTTTGTTTTCTCTTGCATTTATTGATTTCTAGAGTAGTTTTACTTTTCCCCAAAATAAAAACAAGAGTTACAGACAAAAACCCCTACATCCTTCCCCAAACTGATCAAAAAAGAGAGCAGATGAGGTACAGAGATGAAGGGATTGGTGCCAACTAGAAATTGCAACCGAATATCCTGCAGCAGCCAAGGAGTCAACAGAAAAATGTGCTTTTGTAGTTTGTAGACTTGTAAGAGCTATACACATGCATCTTATTTTCATTATAGCTTTTGATTCTCACTGTGTAACTTTGATTTCTTGGAATAAAGTGCTAATTAGCCCTCATCAAACTGCTGGCTTGGTTCATCAATACTAATAGTGATTGATATATAATATAAAGGACAATGATTTGAAAGGACAGAAAAACTACTCTCGTAGTAGGTTTGAACATTTTCATCATTTTCAAACGCTAATAAGAAGCTATACTTTGAAGAAGCTAGAAATAAGAAACTACAAAACAGATCAGATTAAGCTAGTGATGAGCAACCTGGAAAATGCAAGAACATTAATCCTACCATCATATGAAAGCAAATATAACACATAGGCCGGCTACCTTGAGTGACCTAACTGAACAATATAATAGGCTCTAATATTTCCTCTTTTCTCAAAGATAGATGTTTGGTCTAAGAGCAAAATGATTCTGGGCAGCAGTATGAGCTACTACAAATGGATCACCAGCGTAACTGTCTCTCTTTCGATCACCCTTCATGTTTTTCAATGGAAAGAAAAGATCCTCACAGCGAATAGCAGAAGTGGACGAAGCTGTATTAACTTGATGCTCAACAAGATTCTTACTGTCTGAGGATCTGAACATTTTCTTCAGCTTGCTGAACAAGTTGATGAGCTTCTCCATCCTCATAGGCTTGTTTGCTGTGTTGCTTATAATGTGTTTTACGTAGCAACTGCGCTAGCTTGTGTCGATTTATATAGAGAGAGGATGGAGTTGTAAGAATGCTGGCATCACAAGTATTGTGTGCACGCTTATCAAGATAGAGCTAGCTAGGTTGTTTGAAACTAACTTAAACATTTCCTTTTTTCTGTTATGATCATAAATGAATGAGAAGCTTCACCGGCCTTATCCTTTTCTTGATTTTAGAACAGATTGTAGCTTTGAGAATGTTACGTCTAGTTTGTTAAGAGACTACAGATGTAACTTTTGTTTTTCTATGAAATCCACCAAGGTACAAACTATGAAGCTTGCAAGTGAGTGTGAAATTTTAGTGCTCAAATGTAATGCGATTGAGTTTCTCTTAATACATATGGGTGAAGATATGGTTTCAAAAATCATGTCTATCTCTTCACAGTGCTATCAGCATTTATCGATAGATATACGTATTTTTTGTTTTATGTGATCTATTAATGCTCAAGGTTTGAATTTCGTTCTTTTATAAATAGAAAATTTCATAAAAGTCACGTCTTGAACATTTTCTTCTACACAAGTCCACCTTAATATTTTTACCCACGTAAGTCCATTTTTTGACCCAAATCTATCAGTTTACTTTCATATTATACCTAAACTACCCTCCTTTTCATATTAACTCAAATACATCTCTCTCTCTCTCTCCATGACCGTCCTTGATCTCGCTGGAACCCAAAGTCTTAGGGACTTCGCGCTCTTCCAAGCCTCCTCGTCGTCTCCCTTCATCCCCGGCACACAATCGCCGTCGATAGTGACCCTGTACAGAGATGAACAGAGACAAGCAATTTTTGCTGATTTCTCTTCCCGATTCAATTTCCTGCAACATTTTCCGTCAGAGTTGACTCGAACAGAGACGAGCCATAGTAGATCGGCTCGGATCTTTGAATCTGAACGGCGAAACCATCGCCGCATCATTCAACTCCCTAGACTTCATGCTTCTACCATGCGAGGTGCAAAGATTGAAGACGAAATTGACGAGAGCGCGAGCGTAATTGAGCCCGAGACTTAGCTTCAACGCCGATTCATCAACAGAGATTGAGTCCGGCCCGTCGTCAATGACATCCACTATGGAATTGAAGGTATTTCATTCTTTGTTGGTTTTAGTGTTTGTGAATGAAATTGGGGCTTCGATTGGGAATTAGGGCTTGGATGTTCGATATGTAAGGGAGTAGATACATCACAGCGATAGTGCTATTCTTAATAATAATTCTTCATAAACTCAGATAAGAACCTACATGATTGTAATTGTCCAGAGGAGTAGCTTTTATAATTGTGATAGTATATTTCTGCTACGATAGTAGTATCTTTATGTGTTTATGATAGTTTATGATAGTATGGTATTGGTAGTTGGTAAAAATGTTGGAGTTTCAAATTTATGGCTTTTATAGTCGGTGGTAGTAGCTTTTGTAGCTAGGGATAGTATCTCTTGTTGTTGGCGGTAGTAGCTTTTGTTACTGGCGGTAATAGCTTTTGTTGTTAGCTGTAGTAAGTTTATAGTCGGTGGTAATAGGTTTTGTTGTTGGCTGTAGTACCTTTTGTTACTGACGGTAGTAGCTTTTGTTTTTGGTTGTAGTAGTTTTTGTAGTCAGTTGTAGTAGCTTTTGTAGCTATGGATAGTAGTTTTTGTAGTCGGTGGTAATAGCTTTTGTTGGTGGCGGTAGTAGCTTTTGTTAGTGACGGTAGTAGCTTTCGTAACCGTCGGAACCTCGCCGGAAGTTGGCCGGAAACATTGCCGGAGGTCGGCCGGAGTCCGTCGGAGACCTTGCCGGAAGTCTGCCGTAGACTTTTTTAGGAAGGAGAGTGGTTGTTGACTTTTTACATTAATGACATTTTTGTAAATATAAGAGATGATCTAATTTTTTGGTTGGATGACAGTCTGTAATTTGGTTGAACTTTAATACCTTTATTTAGACTTTGGTGGACTTATGTGGGTAAAAATGTTTGGGTGGACCTCTATAAGATAAAATGTCTCCAAGTGGACTTTTATGCAATTGACCTTTTTATAAATACATTTGTTTTGTTGTAAATTTTATTTTATTTTATACAACTGTATTACGTACTAACTTAATGTAATGTAACCGAGTTTGCTTTTTATCTTATTCCTTTACTTATAAAAAAAAATATAAAAAAATATAAAATTCCATTACACCTAAGATCAAAAACCAAAAACCATTTATGATGAAGATGAGAGCACCTCATCGGTCACATCCTGCATAGAAATGTAATAAAATATCAAAAACACGAATAACTCGATGAGAAATTATGGCCAGCTTACGTGTAAATCCCCTATTGGCCAACACACGTAGCAGCAGAAACGAAGGGTTTTTGTCTTCTGTACCTCTCGAGAGGTTTCTCCTCTGATTCGTAGACCAAATCGATCTTACACGCAGAGAGAAAGAGAGAGAGAGAGTGAGAGCGAGTCTCTGAGATTGAGAATGAGAATGAGAGAGAGTCAATTCCGAGCTCTACCAATCTTGTTGGTGTTCTTCTTCGTCTTCAATGCTGTGATGCACTCTACGGTCCATCGTCACCAGTGCTTCAGCTGACTCCCTCCAACTTCAAGTCCAAGGTAAAAAGCTTCAATCTTTCGCTATATTTGGAATACCCTATTCCCAGTTCTTCAATTTCTGCCGTTTTTGTATCCCAATCCGTCGTCGTTTTGATCGAAATGCTCACTGAGCTCTTAGTGTGTGTTGGGTTTATGTTGATTGTGCCGAAATTAGATCCCGTTTATTTTACTGCTCACCAAGTTTGATTCTTTATGAAGATAATGCTTAGAAATTGTTTCAATGGGTTGTTGTGTTTGTTTGTGATGATTTTGGGTGGTTGATGGAAGATTTGGATCATAATGGAGGGTGACTAGTTTTTGGTTTGAATTTGAGTTGTTTGGAATGGTGGCAGGTTCTGGACTCGAACAGAGTTGTTCTGGTTGAGTTCTTTGCGCCGTGGTGTGGACATTGTAGAGCTCTGACTCCTATATGGGAGAAAGTCGCTACTGTGTTGAAGGGTGTGGCCACCGTAGCTGCTCTTGATGCTGATGCGCATAAGTCCCTTGCTCAGGTAGTTTCATTGTTACTCTTTTAGATCAGTTTGAATCAAATTTTGGGTTTTAGTATTAGATTCAGAATGTACCTGTGCCTTGGAAGTTGCTCAACTTGTTGTTTGCGTATGCTATTCAAGATCGGTAATGAGCTATAATTTCCATTAAGATCTGGACTTTATAGTTGATTACAATCCTGTCAATATGCCAACAGTTGACATATCTGTTCATATCTGGACTTTATACTTTATAGTTGCTGGTCCTCATATCACATCTTACATAATCTGTTCCCCTCCCAATTTAATAATTCTTATCGTTTCATTGTTGGTTCTGTGTTCATTGGAGGATAGTAACTCCAAAGGATAGTCAAAATACATATATGCAATTCTATTGATGCCTGTTCAGTTTGAGGTTTTTTTGCATCTGAATTAGCATAGAATCCGAAAACAGTATACATATACATATATAAGGAGAACCATTTGATTGAATTATGCCCTGTAGTATGAGAGTTTGCTTGTATATGGACGGGTCAGTCTGAAGATATTCTGGTTTATATGCTTAGTTTGCACAATAATAGCTATATTTGTCTGTGAATTTTACAGGATTATGGGATTCAAGGATTCCCAACAATAAAGGTGTTCGTACCTGGAAAGCCACCAGTTGATTATCAGGGAGCAAGAGATGTGAAACCTCTTGCAGAATTTGCTCTCTCACAGGTTCAACTTGATCTCTTGCACAAATGCTTTCAATAACTCAAATTTCTTCCTTGTTTGTAATGTTAAAGTCCTGGTTGAATTTGGATTCTTGGAGGAATATCTTTGTGGTCATTTCTGCTCCAGTGTGTTAAATTGCTTTAGTTAAATTATTCATGTATTGGTCAGATACTGATGAAGTGATGATGTTTTGTCCCACTTGGAATAATGTATCTGTTCTGTAAGCAGAGTATCAGTATCAGATACTGATGAAGTGATGATGCTTTAGTTAAATTGCTCTTGCATAAAATTCACTAACTATTAATGTATCTGACAATAGCATATGGGTTGTACAGATTAAGGCACTATTGAAGGACCGGTTAAGTGGAAAATCAACAGGAGGATCAAGTGAAAAACCTGAGCCTAATGCTTCAGTAGAACTAAATTCCAAGAACTTTGATGAACTAGTTGTTAAAAGTAAAGAACTCTGGATTGTGGAGTTCTTTGCACCTTGGTAAGTGTTTTTTGTCTATATTCTTTAATGATATCTGTTCTGTAAGCAGAATATTATTTATGAAGTACACTGAACTTATTGTAGCAAATAGTGACATTCTTCCCTGCTTTTCTTAAAGGTGTGGGCACTGTAAAAAATTGGCACCTGAGTGGAAGAAGGCTGCCAAAAACTTGAAGGGAAAGGTGAAGTTGGGACACGTGGACTGTGATGCAGAGCAGGTAATTTCGTCTCAGGCTTGAACTTGGAATATAGAATTGTTACTTTTTATATTTTGGGTAGGAATTCATCATCTGAGTTCCTCTGCTTCCCAAGTTTAGCTTTAAGTATGAGCTTAGAACTCATTAAAATTTCAAATATACTACTTTAACTTGCGTCTTCTTTCCATTGTACTATTAATTCATAAACTATGATGGGTAGTGTTCTGCCTAGAATTAGCTGAGAGATAAATATTCTTGTTTCATTTTTAACATATCTGACAATGTTCTTTGTGGATACATAAAATGTTATGTATCGGATGCATGAAGTATCATGGATTGGACCTGCCAATTTTATATCTCATATTGTATCATACGGTTCTAATGAGGTGCCACTTTGCCAGTCACTTATGAGCAGGTTCAATGTTCAAGGATTCCCAACAATATTAGTATTTGGAGCTGACAAAGATAGCCCAGTACCGTATGAGGGTGCAAGGACTGCTTCAGCGATTGAATCGTTTGCTCTCGAACGACTAGAAACAAATGTTGCACCTCCTGAAGTGACTGAGCTAACTGGCCCTGTAAGCTCTTAGCTTCCTCTGATTAACTATAGCAGGCTCAAGGCCATGTATGATCGGCCGCATAAGTCCTCCCCTTGCCGTAATTATTTGAAGTCGTATTCTATGGGACTAAAGCTTTCCATTGATCTTCCCTGTAGGATGTCTTGGAAGAGAAATGTGGTTCAGCAGCCATCTGTTTCGTCGCTTTTCTACCTGATATCTTGGATTCAAAGGCTGAAGGGAGGAACAAGTACCTTCAGCAGTTATTATCCGTTGCAGAGAAGTTCAAAAGGAGTCCATATAGGTAAGGTTTTGGGAGTTCCCTTTACTATTCTTCTGTCTGTGATTGTGCACAAGAATCTTGCTTATATTCTTAGTAATTATAACTGTGATGAGGCTTATTCCCCAAAATGCTAAGTGGAAATGAAACCATCTTTGGCTTGAGAAGCCAAATAATATTGTTACTGAAAATGAATGTTCATGGATGTTGCAGCTATGTCTGGGCGGCAGCTGGTAAGCAACAAGACCTTGAGAATCTTGTAGGTGTTGGTGGTTACGGGTATCCAGCATTGGTGGCCTTAAATGTGAAAAAAGGTGTTTATGCCCCTCTTAAGAGTGCGTTCGAGCTTGATCAGATTACGTAAGTCCACTGTCTCCACCTCATCTTGAACCACTGTTGCCAATTGCTAACGTTAACCCAAATTAATTTATGCAATTTCCTTTCTCAGTGAATTTGTGAGAGAAGCTGGGCGTGGTGGAAAGGGAAACTTGCCTCTGAACGGCACCCCCAACATAGCGAAGAGCGAACCATGGGATGGTAGAGAGATGAAGAGGAGATTGAATTGAGATACTAAAGCATTGAGTAGAGAGTATAAATGTGTATCAGACTAAGATTGATTTTGGAGGAATTCACAAGCCATGTCTGGTTTTGCTAGTCATTTTGCTGTTTTTGTACGTGGATGACGTTTATAATAGAGGGTTAGTTCCATCAAGAGCTTTCTTAGAAGGAATGACATCTTCTGAGCAAGATAAAGTGTGATATTGATACCCTTAAAAGCTTTCAGTATCATCGATAGAAGATTCACGGCTTACTACTAATGAAGAAACTACACAGCTTTAAACACACACATTCAAATTTAAATTTGTTAAACCCAGCCTAAACTTTAAACATTTTCTGAAATTCAAACATTAAAATGAAATTCCTTAAACATTTTCTTAAACTCAAGCACTCAATTTACTCCAATATCTCAATAGTATTGTCATAGTACTATTGTTCAATATGCTATTGTATTAATTGAGATGGTGAAAGATGAGAATAAACAATATCATCATACAAATACTATGCCATGAGATCTCTTCCAACTTAGTTGTGAGTTAACAAAATAAGTTTTCCACCAGCATGTAACATTCATGAACACGTGTCTTAGGCCCAGTTATTTTTTACCAACTACTATAATCAAGAGTTAAAAATATTACTCTTTTTTATTGAAAGTTAAAAATATTACTTTGCAAAAAATAAAAGAGTTAAAAATATTATTTTCCAAATGAACCTCTTTTTGAACTACTGCCTTTGCCTGTAATGTTAAATTGGGCCTCGACTTTAACAGATTCTAACAAACAGATAAGGATCCGACTTGGACAAAATGTAACCCGACACGGAGAGGGATTGGCCCAAACTATATATATACCCCATTCGTTGGTTTCATTCTCCTCAATCCTACCTAATTCTATTTCTTTTTCTCCGCGTTCTTCTCCTTTCGCTCTCGATCAGTCTCCTCCTTATTCGCCTCGGATTTAGGGCGCTCGATTTTCTAGGGTTTCTACTCCGATCTCCTGTCGACTTGATCGTCTCCGCTTCTAGGGCTTCCTCAATCAAACCTAGTATCGACGATCTTCGGATTTCAATTTGGGCGATCCAAGTGATGCAGATATGCCCGATTACTTGAGAAGCTCCGTCGCGAACCGCAACCTGGAATCCGATTGGTACTCCGTCACCTGTGAAGCTTTCTCTGAACACCGCCATCGTCGTTTCTTGAAGCTTTCCTAACTTTTCGTTTTCTTTTCTTGAAAGAGAAAGAGAAAAGTAAAAAATTACAAACAAAAAAATTAAAAAGAAAGAAAAGAAAGATTTGATAGTTTGAGAATGGAGCGGACCAAATCCGATGCGAGTGACTACTACGAGTTTGTGGAGCAAGACCCACCGGGAGGTACTTCCGTTACGACGACGTTTTGGGGAAGGGGGCTTTCAAGACTGTCTACAAGGCCTTTGATGAGGACGAAGGTATCGAAGTGGCCTGGAGCAAAGTCAAGCCTGCCGACGATGCTGAGTTTCACCGTTTGTTTTCCGAGATTGATCTTCTCAGGCTTTTTCAGCTGGTGGGTCTCGGAGGATGATGGTAAAGCCAAGAAGAAGAAGACTGTGAATATGATCTCTGAGTTGTTCACCTCCGGGAGCTTGATTCTCTGAACACCGCCATCGTCGTTTCTTGAAGCTTTCTAACTTTTCGTTTCTTTTCTTGAAGAAAAGAGAAAAGTAAAAAAATTACAAACAAAAAATTAAAAAGAAAGAAAAGAAAGATTTGATAGTTTGAGAATGGAGCGGACCAAATCCGATGCGAGTGACTACTACGAGTTTGTGGAGCAAGACCCCACCGGGAGGTACTTCCGTTACGACGACGTTTTGGGGAAGGGGGCTTTCAAGACTGTCTACAAGGCCTTTGATGAGGACGAAGGTATCGAAGTGGCCTGGAGCAAAGTCAAGCTGCCGACGATGCTGAGTTTCACCGTTTGTTTTCCGAGATTGATCTTCTCAGGTCTTTAAAACACGATAACATCATCAAGCTTTTCAGCTGGTGGGTCTCGGAGGATGATGGTAAAGCCAAGAAGAAGAAGACTGTGAATATGATCTCTGAGTTGTTCACCTCCGGGAGCTTGAAGCAGTATCGAAAGAAGCACACCAATGTCGAAGTCAAGGCCATCAAGAAATGGGCCAGGCAGATTCTCAAGGGCTTAAGCTATCTGCATTCTCATGACCCTCCCATTGTTCATAGGGACTTGAAGTGTGACAATGTGTTTATCAATGGCTTCAATGGGGAGGTCAAGATTGGGGATTTTGGGTTTGCGTTGGTGATGCATGGGCAGGGTAGTACTGAGCATGAAGTGATTGGCACGCCGGAGTTTATAGCGCCGGAGATGTATGAAGAGAATTATAATGAGCTGGTGGATATCTATTCTTTCGGGTTGTGCTTGCTCGAATTGATGACTTGTGAGTACCCTTACAAGGAGTGTCAAAGTCCGGCGCAGATTTACAAGAAGGTTATCTCTGGTGTAATGCCGGCTGCTAAGTAAGTAAAGTGAAGGATCCTCAAGTCAAGCAGTTCATTGAGAACTGCCTAGTTCCTGCATCAAGGAGATTGTCTGCAATAGAGCTCTTGAATGATCCATTCCTTGCACCTGATGATTCAAAGGAGCCTAGATTTTCCCATGGACATTGATACCGCAAGTGACAGAGTGAGCTCCAAATCATCTAGCTCTTCAATCCTGGAGTGTCAGAGGTTCACAAAGAATAATGCATGACATTGAATTAAGAGCAAAGAGGAATTCTGATAGTAGTAAAGCTATTGCTTTGACATTGAGTGTTGCTGGTAGCCGTGGGAAGAAGAAAAACTATTGAGTTTGATTTATATCCGAATTCGGATACTGCTGTTTCGATTGCTGGGGAGATGGTTGATCAGGAGCTTGGTCTTTCAACTGAAGATGTGTCTGCCGTGGCTGAGTTGATTGATAGATTGGTTATGAAGATTGTGCCCAAGTGGAGACCCACTTCTTCAGTTGGAGCATATAGCCCATGTACCACTATTAGCTCAGATTCAACAAAGAACTCTGCTGTCTCGAGCATGGAGATATGGAAGCGCTTTAGCACGTCAAGCAATTGTTCCTTGCAGTCAGCTGAGTTATCTCTACTGGACAAACATCACTATGATAATCTAAAAGCGGAGCTCGATTCTATTGATGCACAGTTTCAACAACGTTTTGTTGTGCTGGTGAAGAAGAAGGAAGAAGCCATCCAAAGTGCAAAGAAGAAGTTGGTTGGTCCAGTTTAGCATCCATTCACAGATTGGTAGCATATAGAAATGTGATGAAATAGCATTCACTTCAGTATCATCTCTGTAATATAGTTGTTTGTGTACTTTACTAGTCTAGTTTAGAAGCTTTCATAGCCAAATGGAGTACAGGATTTCCATCCCTGTTAAATACCAATGCTGTTTTGATTGATTGTTGTTTTAATCTTTTGGGAGCATTGTTGTTAAGTACCAATGAAGTACTTGTAATAAATTGCGAATGCAACTTTCTTTTTTTCCGTAATAATGCCGGTTTGTTTTAGATGATTTGATGTCGTTTTCCCCCTACGGCTAGTACTAGTTGAGTTTGTGTTGCACTGGCGATAAATTGGGAATGCAACGTTTAGTCTTCCTAACAAAGATACTAGGTAGAAAATCTCTCATAAGATCTAAGATGAAGTCAAGAATACATATTAGTAGATATGACTATGAGATTGGTTAACCAATTTTGCTAGTTATTATAGGCATTCAATCCATTATAAACTTACTGTACGTTTGATAATTCGACTCAACTTATACAAAATTGCATAAAGGTGACAATTACAAAACGATGTTACCATAATTTTTTGACACGTTGCTACCACAAATTTTTGACACGTTGCTATATAAGATTACATCAATACCCTTTTAACCCTAAATGTCTTCTTTTTGGTTTTACTATATAATGATATGTCTCTACCGCATTCTCAAACAAACCAAGATCTTATAAATTTTCTCTTCCTTCGTTTCTATCTCTAGACTTGGTTCCGTTTCCCTTCATCGCGGAGATATTGCTCTCTATGCTTCTAATATCGATCTTTCGTGTAGCCACCTACTGGATTCCAGACATCAAAAAATTAGGTAAAATCTCGCACTCTTCACTTTGATGTTAAATTGCATTTCGAAGTAATATAGTTGAAATTCATCTATATTGGTGTTTGATTTTAGAGTTTTTGATATTTTATTTATGTTGATTCTTCTTTATTATTTAAAACTATGGATTCATATTCTCTTTTTGTTTCATCAAAACTAAAAATAGTTTCGCTCGGTGAGCATTTCGGCACTGAGAGCCACAATTTTCTCAAAGCACATGCAATTAGGCCTTTAGCATCATTGGTTGGGCCATAATTGCATACTTAAACATGTTCAGCTAATCAGTGATTGACCAAGAAATTTATAGTACGTCAGTCATCCTTAGATTTAAATCTAAGGATGAAGAGAATTATTTTTGAGTAGAGCTGTTTTGTTTTCAACCCTTGGATCTAAATCTAATGGTGACTGACCATGAATCTCTTGATCAGTCACTAACCATGTGAACACTACTCACTGCATACTTCGATGAAAAATTATGCAGATTTAGTCCATATCTAATTAAGAATAGCAACTAAAACAGAGTGTAGATTAAGTTTGCGAAATTAGTAAAATAATGTCAATGTCGGTGTTGATTCTGAAAATGATTTAACTAATATATTAAGTTCAATGGTAGCGACCAACGAGATCATTGAGTCATTGAGTCAACGACACATATCTCACTCCCTTGTTTGAGCAGGATATATAGTTGAGCAATCTATCTAGCTAAGACTTATGAGCGACCGAATTGACTAAACGGAAGCCAAAGCTCTAAAAATGATAAAAGATTAAAGAAAATCGTTGGACATTTTATGTGGTTGATCTCTCACTCTCTTTTTTCTCTTCATTGTTATTACTACGTATCTTCAACCAAATATATGTACATCTACTAGGTCCATATTTCATAGAGCATATCCTAAGTTTGGCCGAAATTAATCCAGATCAGATCAGATCCGGCTAGAATTGTCATTACCACATTTAGCAAAAGAAGTCGATAACTTATTGATGCTCTAGAGCTTATCATAGACCTCATCTCAAAAACACATTATTTGAAAATAGATTTCAGGAAAATTCACTTCATCATACAATATAACTCCTCTTAAAAACAAATATCCAGAAACATTTGCAGAAAACTCTATAAAGAAAGATACCAACAACTGATGGATAAGAAATTAAGAATTACAAAACAATAACTATCTACATTGCTTTGATCCCTTAATACATTGATGAATAGCCATTGATCCTTTAATACAGAGCTTCAGGAGTTGTTTGTTCATAAGTTCATCCATGACGAGTTACAAAACAATACATAGCTTTTGATCCTTTGAATCTAACCCTCAAACTTATTCCAAAAATAGGTCTATGCATGTATCCTCCAAAATACCATATAAGAATTATATGTATGGTAAGTATCTCTGTTTTCGCTGTAAAAGGTATAAGCACCAACCTCGTGTTCTCTGTGTTTCTATTATAACTGAAACAAATTATGTGGAAATGGAACAACTCAGAGTCAAATTTTGGCCAATCAGGGACGACGTAGATAGTAACAATTCAAACATGTCATGGAGGCATTCGTCAAGTCTGAGCGTGAAGGACTTAGGAAATCCAAACCTTCCCTATGGCTATGAGCACACAGAGCATCAGCATTCTCGTTTTCAGTGCAGTAGTTCTCTGTTTGTATCTGTAACTGAAGTGAGTGTCAGACTTGAGAGTGAGAGTTCTAGTGTTCTTTGTGGACTCTGAAACTGAGAAAATCAAGTCTCTGAATCTGAGAGAAGGAGTAGTTTCTGAAACCGATAGGAAGAGAGAGTTTAGAGTTCTTTAGTGATTTAAAATCTATCTTGTTCTCTTCCTCAAAAAAAAAAATCTGTCTTGTTCTTTTATTTTCTGTGAAAAAAAATGGCCGGAGAAGGAGTATGCTGTCACCAGGTGAGTTTTTCCCGAATGGTTTTGGACTGAAGAGCAAAATCTCCCTCTTCATATGCTTTCTTGATCACCAAATAGTTTTTGCAAAGAATTTCTTGTTTGTGTTCGTTTTGGTCATTTTATTGATTCATTGAATGACTAACTTGTGGGTTGAACTGTTTCAGTGCCGCCAGAAGACCACCAGACGTGTGTTCGTGTGCCACAACGTCATGGGGACATGCCAACTCAAGATCTGTGATCGGTGCCTTAAGAAAAGGTCAGACATCCGGAGAATCTTTTTTTTTTTTCAGTCTTTCAAAATAGGTTGTGAAATGATAAAAAATTTGCCTACTAATGGTTCTATTTATACTGAAAACAGATATGACGGAAGTGTAGATGGTACTGTTATCACAGAAGAGGAGGCTTCTGCGGATGATTGGAAGTGTATGAAATGCAGGGGGAAATGCAACTGCAGTGTGTGCAAGTAAGACTAAAATGTGTTGTTTAATTTGCTTTACATAATATTCATCTGGGTCTTGTAATGCGGATGTTTTGCTGATTAAAAATTGCGTTAATTTCACAGGTTGCGAGCCGGTCAAAAACCTCATGGTCGAGTTGTGCCAGCAAAGCCTTCTGTGGAGGTTTGGCAATACTTACGTTGAAATTGGATTTGCAGCATATTGTTATCGTTCATCTCATTTTGAATTTTTTATGTTTATGCTAACTTTGAATTTTGACATTAGGAGCCTGCGGAAGGGTCTGAGCCAAAGGGAAAGAGGAAGGCCAAGGCTCCTAAGGAACCCCGCAAAGAGAAGGCAAAGGAGGAAGTAGTTGGCCCTGAACTTCCTCTGCCTTTGGGGGTTCCTTTAACAACTGTTGCGGGAATTGAACTACATCCTCAGGATGTAGGACATGCCCTACAGTTTATACAGTTCTGTGTGGCCTTTGAAGAGGTGATCTATTCGAAGTTCTGTTCTGTTTCGAATGTTGGACTAAATTTTCCCCTGAATCATCTTCTTTAGTTGATGGCTTAAATGCTTAGAAATCACTGAGTTCATCTGTTATACTATAAGAAATTTTGTTAGATGCATATTTGTCTTTGTTGTGCTAATTCATTAACTTAATGTGTATCATCTTTTGTGCTTTACTACAGGTTTTTGGATTCAGCAAAGCACAAGCTGAATCTCTTCTCAGAGACCTGGTGCTTCAACAGTACACCTCCGTATTTCAATTCCACGCCAGACTATTATCTGTACAGGAGGTGGAATTAAAAGAAGAGTACGACTTCATCTAGTTACAACTTTTATATGAAAACTCATTCGAATGTTTCAATCAGTTATTATACTCAGTTTTGCCTTAGCAGATTTGTGATCAGATCTATTTACATAAAATGTTTGTAGAATCAGGCCTTTGAACGAAGATTCCTGGTTCGAACATTTGAGGTGCTACTTCTCTGAGTCTCAACTCCTACTGAAGAAACTGCCCACAGATTTCTTTAGTAGAGGAGTTGAGGGGTACCACTCCTTGGACTTCTCCCAGAAGCTTAGAGTCCTGAATTTCCTTTGTGATGAGGCTCTTGACACTGAGTAAGTACGATCAGCTTAGAACTCTATATATCTGCTGTTAAATTTTGCTGATAAATTTGCAATGTCTCCTCCAGAAAACTGAGCAAATTTATAGAAAGCCAAGAAGGAATATTCACTCAGAGTAAGAAGGAAGCAAACCAAAAAGTTTCTGCTGCAAAGGCTAAGGTAACATCAATTTAGTTTAAGACAAATTCTTTCGGAGCATACATGTAGTTATTGATTTTAACTTAAGCGGTTAATCCTTTGCACAGGAGCTAAGTCTCAAAGGGGAGCTGAAAACTGAGGTGGCCAAGATCAAGGCCATTGCTCCAGAAGAAAATGCTGCTTCATCTTCAGATCACGAACTACAATTTCGCGATTAAAGAGTGAAGTAGCTCAAGCTCATGCAGAATTGCTTCAAGCCAAAGCCTTGAAATCAAAATGTATGTACACCCTTTCTAGTATCTTCAGCACGTACTTTTTTTAAGAATTGATTAAATGTGTTTTTGTTTTCTCAATCATTGATGTTTGGTTTCCACTTTGCTAATTGTTACTTACAGTGATAGCACATGATTCAATACGAACAGAGCCTTATCTGTTCGATGAAAGTGGTCATGCGTTTTGGAGATTGACAGGCTATGATTCTGGAAAGGATATGTTGCTTCAAGGTTTGATTTTACCTTTGTCAATGTGTGTTATATGGAGTTTCAGTCCTGTAAGCATGGATACTAAAAGTTTTATATGGTGCAGATGTGGGAACTTGGGATCCATTTACATCTTCTGATGAGAAGTGGTTCCTGTATGGAGAAGAAAAGAAAGAAGCAGTAGAAAAATACTGCTCTTCTGTAAGGTATGCATATTCAGTTCTGTTATATTTTTTCTGCTTAGTTTTCATGGGAAAGTTTGTGACAATTCTTTGTTTTTATTTTTTCAGGACTAGAAAGCTTATGAATGAAAACCTGTCCCAAACACTTCCTTCAAGTTCTGGAAGTAAGGATGAAGAGAAGCTTGAAAATGCGAGTACTGGAGGTGAAGAAGAAGGCATAGCCAAAAGTAGTGCAGAAGAGTAACATAGTCAAAGATTCACATTTTTTATTTATAGATTTATACACATGTTTATAAATGCAGAAGAAATAGATTAGATACACAGCTGCAAGTATTTGATTCAGCTGTTTGTATACTTAGAATAGTTGTATAATAGCTCATATCAAGTAATGTATACCCAGTTTTGCAATTGTATACAAATAGGAAAAGAAATCTCTGAATCTTTCTCAGCACCCTTTCTTCTGATAGTTTTACTTCCATAGACTTGCGTCTTCTGATGTCCATTCAAATTGAACAATGTGATATGGGATGTAAATAAAAGACTGGACTGTATCCAAATGAAGTACTACTAATTATGTGGAAGCGTCCCTCAACTTTGATGATGCTTTCAATGGCAGTTTGGGTAAGGGTGGTATTGGTGTGATGTTGAGGGACTCAAACGGTGACAAAGCTGGAGGAATTTGTATGCATGTTGCTTCTGTTTCTTCACTGGTCTGAAAGTCACTTGTCCTTGGGCTGCAATTTCAACTTGTTCCGATCATTTCTGAAGGGGTTGCTTGCAACTTGAATGCAAAACAGGATGACACATCTATTTGGGGTCGTTTGACTAAGATTCGGCCTCTGGTTTAATAAACAACTTGGTTCTTGCTCCCATGTTTGTAGAGTCCAATTCTGTTGTTGGTTTGGTTGTATTCCTAGAGGTTAGGGGGTTTGTCACCTCGCTTGTTATGCTCTAATTCTTGATAGTTAATAATGAAGTGAAGTACTTATGTAATATTGGAGGTAACCAAAATATGCTATATAACTAAAGGGGAAGTAAATCAGCTGTGCCCATTTTCCCAATGCCAACCCTGTGCCATTTAGGGACCTGAAAAGGTATATGAATTTTGCTAGACTTTACATCAATAGTTAACTTTTGTTCGAGTTCTATTAGTGATGTACTAGAGATGTTTGGGTTCAAATTCCATAAGGTAAGATATATGACCAATATACACTACAGCCTCTAGGTACACACCCCTTTCTACATAATTCTGAATTCTCCTTGATATAACAGCAAGGTTAAAAAAGAACACCATGCCTTGGTAAAAAAAACTCTATGAAAATAAAACGAGTCTTTAAAAGTTGCCATGTATCCTCCATAAGCAGTCATTCCGTAAAGGTGAGTCTTGAAAGATTGCTTTGATGAAATCTTCTACCTGCCAAAACAAGTGGCTTATGAAACCAATGAAACTATGAGAAGCAGAGTCCTAAAAGATATGTGCTCAAGTGAAGTTGTACCTCTGACGAAGTAAAGCCACTATTTAGAAGTTCCCCAGTTTCCCAAGCATTAGTGATCGCTTTCAAGGGCATATCTAATAATTCTGAAAAAATAAACCAGAAAAAGGAAAAGGGGGCATTAGGTCTTTCCCTCGCAAGACGTATACTAGAGTCACTAATCTTCTAGTCAATCCAAAATTTCAGTATCAGAGAGAAAACATGCCTGCCAATTTACGAATTTTTCGTAATGATGGTATAAGATCATCAAGATATGTCATGCCCTCTTGTGACTTCTCAATTTGAAGAGCAGCCAAAGACTCCAACAAAGAAGTTAGGTTTTCCAGCATCAAGTGAATCAGTCTTTGAAGCTGTAAAAACAATGTTTAAGATACCTGCTGACAGATGGGCATTATATTAAAGCAGTGGCTATGAAGAGACTGTCGATTATACCTCTAACGTTTCTTCTGCTGCCATATCATCTAAAAGGAGTATTTCTTTTGTGATTCTAGAGAAAACTGACTCTAGAACTGTACACATGATTTTCTTGTAAGTTGAAGGCAATAAGAGCGGCTCCCATATAATGTGTACTTTCTCCAAAATGAAAACAACCTGATCATATTGTCTTACGTCACCACAAGTCAATTAAGGCACTAGATCCTTAAGGGAGATAGCAAATACGAAACAAAGGCATTCAACAAAGTTCACAGCAATATCACCTGATCTATACTAAATTTTGCAGATTGGAATTGTTGCATTTGATGGGTATTCTGGAATCCATCAGCGCCATCTAGAGCCTGATAAATAACAAACTTGCATAAGGCTAAACATGAATTGCAAGTTCATAAAGTAAATGACATAATTATCTGAAACTTACGTTTACTGAGACCTTTCAACAATCATACCTCTCTCAAGCTACGAACCACAAGTTGGATTTGTCTCTGCAGTATTTCCTCCGCCATGAGATGAAATCTTGGAGCCATGTCAACAAATACAGCATGCTCTTTCATTGAAGTTGGAAAGTCTGAGCGATACTGCGACAAAGAATAATTGTAAGCCAATGAGATATGAGAAAGGATATCAAAGTTAAACTTCCTTTTTGAATATACCTTTTGTCTACACACACTCATATTACATGAGTTCCAGTATTCCAATACTTAAATATATATATATATATATATATATATATAAACAGAGCCGTTCGAGAGCGGACGTCCGCACGGCTCTTAAAGTGCGGACGTCCCTCTGTTCGCCACCGTACGGCGCCGGCGAGGGCGCGCCTCCACCCCAGCAGACTCCAGCAGCTTCCCCGACCACTTTCCATCCCCGGCGAGTCCACCAAATTCCAGTTTTCCGGCCAGATCGACTTTGTTTGAAGTTTTGGGTGATCTGGCCGGAAAACTAGAATTCGGCGGACTCGCCGGGGAGGGAAAGTGGTTGGGGACGCTGCTGGAGTCTGCTGGGGTGGAGGAGCGCCCTCGCCGGCGCCGTACGGTGGCGAACGGAGGGACGTCCGCACTTTAAGGCCGGTGCGGACGTCCGCCTCTGATCCGGCCTGTATATATATATATATATATATATATATATATACACACACATACAAACATATAGTCATATAGATATAGAGGGAGGATCTAAAGAGGACCTCCTTACTTTAAGAATTTGAGGATTTCTACTATTTTACATTAGTAGATGACTTCTTTTAATGATCTCAACCGTTGATCCTCTAGATTCATATGCAAGAAACATGTCTACAAAATTTCAACTAATTTCATAATCATTTGGTCATTCAAATTGATGTAAACAATTGTAGGCCGTTAGATAAAATTAAAACAAATATTGTGCTAATCAAATGGTTAAACGTTTTTCATTTTGGCTAATTTTTTGTAGAATTCATATGTGGGTAAGTAACTAGGGAATGGGTGGCTTTGATTGTCAAAATACATACTAGAAGTAAAAACATCCTTACTTTAAGAGTTTAAGGAGGTCCTCTCTAGATCCGGACTCATATACATATATATTATTCAGTCGGGTATTCGCATCTTTCCAGTTGTGTATCCTAAAATATCTAACTTTTTGGCACATATAGGACATTGCACATTGGATATCCAGATGCTCGGACCATATATATCTCAGAACTAAAAGATGAATTCACAAATGTGGTGGTTCTGAGTGTAGGAATCTAAAAATTAATAACATGAGCGCATTATGATTGCTCATGCATAGCGTACCTCAAATGCAAGCCCAAGAACCTCCTGAGATAGATAAAGGCAATCATTGTGCATGAGAACAGGGACCTGATTGATGCCATCAAGCTGCCGTTCTAGCTTCATAAGTTAAGAGAGAAGATTATTAACATTGAGATATACATATTAAGTACACAATTTATCACTAAATAATGGAACTCAAGAACTAAGAGAAATAATCACAGAACACAGGTAATATGAAGCAACCAAAATAAATAAGTCGACAATGATTTACTGTCACAATTCCTGACATTGAATTCTTAAGAATATGTTTGTGGTTTCTAAAGTTCATACAAATCCTTATGGTAACATAACTGTCACCATTTTCATCAATATAAACATAACTTTCACCATCATCAATGACCTCTTTTGTACCCTTCATCAATGAAGCTTTTACATATGCTTACTGATACAGAAACAAATTACCTCGAATTAACCACAAATACTGATGTACTGATGGCTCTGATATTTTAGAAATATCATAGAGAGGATGACTTCACTATAAACTTAGAGATTGAGTACCAACTCAATCTTTTTCTTTTCCTAGCCTGTCTATAGACAACTTCATCCAAATGTGTGTGTGTGAGAAGGTGAATACAGAATCTCCGACTTCTAAATAAAATAAAATGACAACAATCGACAAGACATAACATCAAGGGTAAAATATTGTAGTCTTTATGGTTTGAAGTCGGCATCTGTTCAGTCCTTGTGATTTTTTTTTAATCTGAATGGTCTTTAAAGTCACGATTTTTCATCCAAATGGTCATTTAGTCAATTTTCTAAATTAAATTGCTGACGTGGCAGTTAAAAATTACACGTCAGTATTCTAACATAAAAAATTGACGGAAAAACCATTAGGATGAAAAATCGTGACTTTAAGGACCATTCAGATTAAAATAAAACCACAAGAACCGAACAAATGTCGACTTCAAACCACAAGGACTAAACAGATTTCAATTCTAACATCCCTTGCTTTCAGTTGCCTTAGCAACATCATTGACAAAAGGTCTGGTAGGTAATGTTTCTACAACTGGATTCCATGCACTAACCTTGACAGGTATGACAACTTCATATAGAAGTAGTGCATCCCTAGCAGCACGATAAAATTCCAATGCAACTCTAGGGGATGACAAGCAAACATCCTGCACAAGTCAATCCATCCTTTAATATTTCCCATAAGGAATGACAGGTAAAGGTCATTATGTTCTAAACCGAAATCTACACATATATACCTTGAGTGTCTCATGCACTAACTTCATTAATTGAATTGCTGCTTTGGACACCACACACCGCTCTGACAGAAATAATAAGTCAACATCTTCTGGATTATTGGCAGCAGCCCCATCATGCTTACCTTTCCTCCTTGTATTCTCCTGTGGAAACGAATGTATCATTCAGAGGACATCATATAAATAATCTACAAAGATCTTCATCTTATCCTAAAAGCTTACTTGAGAAATAGCAAAGTCACATTGTAGAAGCAAATTCCTAGCTCTTCCCAGGATTTCTGTCTTCTTCTTGGATGCAAAGTGAACCTCGACGTTTTCAGCGAAACTACTCAACTGGTTATCTTTGTTTTCAGAAACTGAAATAAACTTCATTTCCCTTAAAGCAGTCTCAAACTCAGAAGTACAATTGATAATCTTTAGAAAGTCTGCAAGTTTCGAAGCATCTTGGGGGACAACCTGATGCAAGAAATATGCAAAATGGCAAATGTGATGAACCAGAGCAAAATATAGTTCATATACCAAGAAGTATGTAGTGAGATTCCTCTCCTTATTGATCAGAGTGAAAGCAAAATTGTAACTTTCAACTAGTGAAAAGAACTCATGGATATATAACTTAACACTGAAATCGCCCACTCCCCACAAATTATATGCAACCAATGCATTAATGACCATAACAGTGAAGCAAATGTGTAAAAAATCAAATGACACAACTAGTGTTTTCTTTTACGTAGCAAATCACTTCATATGAAAAGATTGACCAAAGGATAGACTCAAAGAAAAAGATAAAACACCTATTTCAAAGTAATTTTGGATTGATGTTTTGAATTATTAAAAGTGTTCTGATAATATATAACCAAATAGAAGTATTTTAATAATAGATTTCAAAAGAGAAAAACCATATACAAAAAGGAAGGGTGGGGAAGAGTTACAAAGAATAACCTTGGAAAGAAACTTAGAAATAATCAACTCTGATATTCTTGGCCATGTCAATCTTCCAAAGCATCGAGTCCAAGAACCCTCTTGAAAGCAAATATATTTGTTAATAAACTTTATAACCTCAATAATCCTTGAATAGATAGCCTCCCCATCCATTTTTTCAATCTGAAATCAAGAGAAAACATGTCAACACACCATCTCACAGAATCCTCTGAGTACAAATTTGTGGGATAACCTCAATAATCCTTGAATAGATAGCCTCCCATCCATTTTTTCAATCTGAAATCAAGAGAAAACATGTCAACACACCATCTCACAGAATCCTCTGAGTACAAATTTGTGGGATAACCCCTAACAAAAATAAAAAACTAACAGATGATTCCCCATTGCTATCATCATGGTGCAAAATTTACTAAATATATGATACACTGAGCTATACCCATTTTCGCCAAACAATTACATGTTCAACAGTAAAAAGTTCCAAGACAAACAAACAAAACATGAGCCCCGATAATAATTTAGACAGTTATGAATTGCAATGTCTACCTTAGGATCATTTGATGGTACAATCTTCAGTATAGCCTCCGTCATTGCTTGTGAGTCTGGATTTATTTCTGTTACAAATGACACAGGCGCTCCAAAGTTTAGTGCTGGAGAGATGGCGTGCTTGATTATCAAGTCAGCTACTTTAGCAAGTCCATAGTTTAAAACGCCAACGACCTACAAAATCAGAAACTGAATTCATTGCAATGCCGAATTCCGTGGTTGAAAAATACTTCAAATTACTGTGACTAAATAGACTACAACTCTAACATATATTTAGTCAAGGTTTTGACTTTCACTTACATCCAAAGCTTCTAACACTGTCTTGAGCTCGATCCCATCGTTCCCATCAATGCTCAGTACATACTTGACCCGAATTCTATTAGTTTCACCCTCGAAACGCACCGCATTGTCCATGAACCTCATCAGCACCTCTTGAATCTACAAACCGAAACCGAATTCCTCTAAAACAACCACAATAACAAGCTCAAAAACCACCTCTGTAACAGTCACATTTTCACTGAAAACCACCAGTAAAAAAATAAAACATGATTTACCTCATCAAAGCAGTCAGACCACTCCTTCCTCAGCAAGCCATAAACCACAGGCTCTCCCTCATCAACCAAATCATCACCGCAAACCCTAAGCGCCTTCTTCAGCTCCCTCACCTGCTCCGCCGCAAACCTCAGCCGCCCGCTCCTCACCGCCTCCCTCGCCGCCTTCAATTTCTCGCTGATTTCCAGAATCGCCCTCACCAGCTCCAGCAGCTCGCGCTTCTCCCTGGCCTCCTTCGTCGCGGAGCTCATCTGCTTCATGATCTGGCCGATCTCGGCCTCGACGGGGCGGTCGGAGAGCGAGGCGAGGAGGTGAGCGACGTCGTCGGAGATGGTGTGGGAGCGGGAAACGGCGTCGTTGCAGAGGGAGAAGAGGTCGGCGAAGTCGTGGCGGTGAGAGAGGAGGTAGGATTGGATTTTGGACTTGATTTTGAGGGAGTGGGAGTCGAGGCGTTGGATGAGGAGGCGGAGATCCGGCGCGGAGAGAGGTGTGGTGGGGTCGCTCAGGTCCTGCGCGGAGAGGAGCTCCCGGACGTTGATTGAGTCGAGGAGGGCGTCCATTCCGGCGAATCGGACGGCCGGGAGTGGTTAGTTGTGGAAGAAGAAGAAGAAAAGAGATTGGGAGGTTTTAGCCACGCTGGTGTTGATTTCGGCTGTCACCGTTCGCGGGGAAATTTTATATATGGGCCTAGTGGATCATCTTATTGATTTAATAAAGCCCAATATACAGGTCCAAGTATATTGTTTTAGCCTTTTTGGCATCGTTGAACTATTATAAAATTGAGCTGTTTTGTTTTCTACCGTTATCGTTTACACCTATGAGTGATTGAGTATAATTTCTTTACTTGGCAACTGACCAGGTGTTCTATCTTATGTTACTAAACATACATCGGAAAGATTCGGATATTTTATTTCTCTTCTTTTTATTTTCTCATGTGAAAGATAAAATAATTACTTTTCTTTCCGCACACCAAACAAATATAGGAGGCCTTACGTCCCAAGACAACGCATACATCCTTTGAAATTTTGAGAGAAGCAAAAGAAATTGGTCTGGTCTCAATTTTCATATGGTGCAAATGATATAATATGGTACCAAATTCACACCCCCACAGAGAAACCATTCAAGAACAAACCATGTATAAAACAGCATGATCGATGTGTAACATTTTAACCATTACAGTTAGCAGTTTGCGACACTTCTTCTCATATGCGACCTACATCCTACATGCCAAAAACATAAAAGTAAAAGGAATATATGGTAACCTCAGCTATAAGTAATCCGAGAAGATTCCCTTCTCTTCGATCTCACTCTCCGGGTTTGAATTGAATTCCAGGTAATTTCGCATGAATCATGCATGAAGCTTTTTAAAAACAAATCAGTAGGAATTTTTTTGGACTCGTGCATGGTCAGAATGTAGAATAGTTGATGAATATTGACCATTTCAGCGCCCATGAACATTGACCTCTGACGATTTCAACTTGAACTCGATCACTGTCCACCGTCTCTTATTCTAGTTAAACATGATTAGCACTAAAAAAAACCAACAAATTGAGAGACGTTCCTGTTAGTACTCCACCACCATTATAACTCTGCTGGTTCGTATGAAATATACTCCATTCTATAACAAATGAAAACATAGAGATTGCAGTAATATATTGAGTAGCAATGATGTCGCAAATCAATTCCACAGAGTAAAAGTATCATGATTAAGCAAAAACACAGAGCCCTGTTCAAAAAAAAAAAAAAGAAGCAAAAACACAGAGCATTAATTTACAAGAGGAACATCCTTTGGTAATCCAAAAACTCACCGCTAGATTGAAAATTACATATATGCAATCCTGTAGAAGCATTGTTTGGACTAAAAACCCAACTGAAACCGCTATTGCCCCATTATTTTTGTTTGCTCTTTTAACAAAATGGGTATCATCTAATGTACATAGGTAAGACAAAAATCAAGGAAGATGGGATTTGCAAGATCGAAAAAACTTATCTGTGTTGAAGACGATTAGACCTAAACCTTAATTCCAAACACCCCAAATGAAGCTCACCAGCCTGCTCCTCATGGAGGACCCTTTCTCAATCTCAACCCCACAGCCTTCTTCTTCATCACCATCGCAGCTTTCCACATCCACTTCTGGGTTATTATCTAGCTCCTCTTTCATGGTGGGTAGGTTATCCATATTATTACCCTTAGTAATATCTTCCTCAACTTTCTTCTTCCTCACTTTCTTCACCTTAGGATTTCTCCTCTTCTTCTCAGCCAACTTTTCCTCGTACGCCTCGATGATTTCATGTATGAGCTGCCGGTTGGGGGATGCATCCCATCGTGCCCAGAAGCTCGTGTAGCACCTAAAGCAGTCGCACTGGGACATCGGAGGGTCAGGGTGGTCTTTTCCGGCTTCATGGGAAACCCTAGCCTTCTTGCTGGTGTAGATATTGGTCGAGTTGTTGTTGGTGTAGGAGATGAGATAGGAGAGGACTTCTCGGTCCTGGACGGAGAGAGCGGTGGTCAGAGTCAGAATGGTGGCCGGAAGAAGAGCGAACGGGTCGGGTGTGGAAGGAGGTGGCGACGGGTGGACCTTGCCTTTCTTGTTGTAGAGCTTCTTCATGGTGTTGTTGTGGTTGTTGGGACAGTTTCAGAGAGTTGGTGTGCTTCTTCTTTCACTGAGAAATGGGGGTTTGATTTGGTGGAGTGGTTTGCTTAGGAAGAAAGAGAATGACTTTGGTTCAACTTTGAAGGCTAGGCCTCTCGGTGGTGACGCAATTTATATCGTCTGGACGATCTGGACTTCTCTGTCGATTATTTTGGAATTTTGAATTGTTTCGTGGCATCTAAGTTAACAAGTCAAGACTTATCAGCTCACGCGCTCTATTGGGGCAAGTAAACGTAATTGTTTTATTAGTGTTGAGATTTTGTTTTTAAATTATTGTAAATGATATCTCATTAAAAAAAATTATTGTAAATGACACCTGAATTAGCACTCGGATTTGAGTTATGAGAAATTATTGTTTGAGACTCGTTTAAATTATATTAGGTTGTACATGTATTTTATGTATTGGTTATAGATCAAGCAGGGCTTCTTACGAATGACTTAATTTTGTCTTAGTCATCTCTATGTAACTATAATTTTACTACTTTAATGAATCAACGCTCTCCTCTCAAAGAATTATGTATTCGCCATAAATATGAAATCAAAAGGCATCATGGAGTCTAAGTTCGGTCTTTTGAGATATCGTCTTCCTATCAAAAGGAAAAGAAAGAACCGGCCACTACAATCATTACAGGAAATAACGACTTAGCCGGCCACTACAATCATTACAGGAAATAACGACTTAGCCGACGGAATTTAAAAATTTTGTCGGCTAAGTGCTTCTTCGTCGACGGAAACACAACTGTTGTATAAGACATCACATTCGTCGCCTAAGATCTACTTGGGCGATGTAACATTACTGTTGAGAACTTCCGTACTAAGATATTCATATTCGACGAAACACGATTCGTCATCTAAGTTCCGTCGGCTTAGTAAATCACAGGCGACAAATACTTTCCGTCGCTAAATTTTCGTCGGCTTAGAAAATCATAGGAGACAGAAGTTTACTTTCGACAATCTCCGTCGACTAAGATTTTCCTAGGTGACGAAATAGTTTCGTCGGTAAAGCTGATCTTGGGCGACGAACCATTTTCTGTCGGCTTAGTTAGTTCTAGACGACAAACTCTTTTTTGTCGGCTAAGTAAGTCTTGGGCGACGAATATTTCTTTCTTAGGTAACAAACTGTTCCGTCGACTAAGAAATTGAATTATTGCCTGACACAATGCAGAACAAATATATTTTTGCCGACGCCTTTTGTCTTAGGCGACGGAATATTCCGTCAGCTAAATAAACACATCATTTATATCCCTTCTGCCCAGAAGAGAACGCAGAAAGAAAGAATGCTTCGGTCCTTCCCCCCTCACTTAATTCATCCAATCCAAATATAGTTTTGGAAGCTTTTCTTCAGGAATTTGATCGATCTTCAAAAACTAGCTGCTTCTCTCTTAATTGGTATGTAACTATTTTAGTTCATCTACTTAATTTCTTCATTTATGCATATATATTTTCCGGCGACTTTGCCGGCGGTCCAATTTTACCGGTCCAATTACTGGATTGCTTGATGCATGCATGATATATGTAACATTTGATAGTGTATATATACATGTTGAATATGTTTGTATGTATATGTTGTGTGTATAATATGTTTGTACGTATAATCTGTGGATATACGTATAATATGTTTGTATATATGTGTGTATAATATGTTTGTACGTATAATATATATTATGTTTTTAATTTGTATATATATATAAATATATCTAACTTTTGTGTGTGTATAATTTTTAGAGTATATATATATATATATATTGCTTTTGTTCGTATTATTAATAATTATAGGGCAAATAACACAAAAGTGTCATTTGAAGGTACAAATGATAAAAAAATCATCATTTGTTCCACATGTTAAAATGGTCCTCCTAAATGTTATCAGATGATAAAATAGTTACTTAATTATATATAATATGATGTAATGGTTATGATTAAGTGTCAATTATGATAAAAAGTACATTTTTAAATTTTATGGATTTACGATTCTACCCTTCTGTTAGTTTCTCTCGTTCTCTTCTCTATCCGTTACGCTTTCTCTCAGCTCTTCTTTCTATCTCTTTGTTACTGTTTTCTCTCTGTACCCGATCTCGATCTCGATCTCGATCCCGTCGGCGCCACCTGAGTTTTGTCATTCGTATATGTGACGCGGTGGCTCCATCAGTTCTGGCATCCACCGCCTTCCAACGCAAAAGAGGTCGATGATTTGCTCAAGACACAATGTTTTTTATTTCTTTCAGATTTTGATGTTTTGATTGATTTATTTCTGTGTTTAATCGTTACAATTTCATATGTTGTCGATCGGTGAATTCTAGGGTTCATAGGAATTTAGGGATTTGTAACTCTTTGACCCAATCTGTGCTATATTCCCAGCCTCTCAGGAATTTAGTGATTTTAGTCTTTGAAAAAGTGATTTGTTTGCATTGTTTTGCTTATTTTGGTTGTGTACTCTGGTGAATGAGCATGAGTTACTTGCATTGTGTACTCTGTGTTTACATTGTTTTGCTTATTTTGGTTGTTTGCATTGTTTTGCTTATAGGTGTCATGAGTTACTTGTAATTTGAAATACTATACATATTTTTGTTCAGGTACTATGGACAGTAACTATACTGCAAAGTTTGTGTACTCTGGTGAAGGAGCAGCAGTTTCATTTGATCATAGCGTCTCATATATTGATTTTGCTAATTCTGTACGTGACCGATTTCCGGTATTGGGCAGAAGCATTGTCAAGCTGAGGTATACTGTTTTTCCTGATGTTGATCGTCTTGAAAATGAAGATGATGTTTAGAGTTTTCGCCCGTTATAGTTCAGATTTTGTTGATGTGGATGTTTGCTCTTTTGATGTTAGTGCTTCTGGTTCTGAAAGTGTGTTGAGTAACAATGTTAGTGAAGAGTCTAGCGTTTCGTTTAATGAAAATGATTATTTAGGATGTTACAAACCAGAGGAAGCAAAAAGATATTGTAGCAAAGGGTGGGAGAATTATATCAAATCAAAGGACCAGAAGTTTCAAGGTGGTGTGGAAGAGTTTAGGTTGAAATTGCTTATGTATGCAATTGAGATGGGATTTGAGTATCGGTATGTTAGAAATACTAAGAAACGTGTTGTTGCTTATTGTTCTAAGAGAGAGTCTGAGCATTGTGGATGGTGTGTGAAGGCTTCCTTGATAGAGTATAATCATTTTTTTGTCATTACTGATATGGTGAACGAGCATAGCTGTCATGGTGTTGTTCGCTTGCAAACTAATAAGATGATGGGTTCCAAGATTATAAAGTCTATAATGCTTGATAAGGTTCGTGAGAATCCTAACAAGAAGGCTATAGATATATACCATGAGATAAAGTCAGATTATGGGATGGAGGTGTCTTATCGTACGGCTTGGTACGGTAAAGAGCATGCTAGAGAATCTGTTCTTGGTGGTGATGCTGATTCTTATGCTCAGTTAGTTTGGTTTGGTCAAAAGCAGTGGAATCAAACCCTGGCTCTACTATCAAGATTGAGTATGAACCTGAAACTCACAGGTTTGAGCGAATGTTTGTGTGTTATGATGCGTGGATGAAGGGTTTTCAGTTTTGCAGACCCATTATGTTCATTGATGCTACCTTCATCACCAACAAATACAGAGGGCAGCTTATTGGTGCATCTGCCAAGGATGCGAATCAAGGTACCTTTTTAGTGAAATGTTTAGTTACATTGGCAGTTTCTTTGATTGTGATAGTTACATAGTTTCCAAGGGCTTCAATTTTGATTGCTTTGACATTTTTATGTAACTGTTTGATGGATAGTTAAATGACTTGTGTACCTACATTAAGCTACTAATGTAACTATCAATGTATGTAACTATTAATGGATAGTTACTTGACTATTTATTCATGTAACTATCCATATAACTAATTATGTAACTATCAATGTATGTAACTATCCATATAACTATGCATGTAACTAAGCATGTAACTATCCATGTAACTATTCATGTAACTATCAATGTAACTATGCATGTAACTACTACAACTCAAGTCCCTGCATCACAGATGCATACCTATGAACTGTTTCTTTGATTGTGATAGTTACATAGTTTCTAGGGGCTTCAGTTTTGTGACATTTTTATGTTAGTTGTTCATGTAACTTTCATTTATTCATACTGATTTTTGGTTCGTCTTTTTTGCAGGTTTATATCCAGTTGCTTATGCTATTGTTGATTCTGAAACTGAAAGTAATTGAAGATTTTTCCTTCAGTGTGTATCTAAAGTGTTTTCAAGATACCCTATGAGGCAGGTGACATTCATTTCTGATCGGAATCCTGGTCTTCTTATTGCATATCCGCATGTCTTTCCCAATAATCCACATGGTTTTTGTTTTAGGCACCTTGTAGAAAATCTCTCCAAAAAGTATCCAAGTCAGTCACCCCTTCATTAATCTGTTCTTTATTTGTTCATGTGTTGTGCTTATCCTCGCATCTCGGACTCATATGAGACCAACCTTGTAAAATTGAAGGAGAAAGGGGGTTCTATTGTTGAAGATTTTCTAAAGGACCTTCCCAAGGAGAGCTGGTGTTCGGCTTTTTTTTATGGAGAGAGATTTGGTGAAATGACCAACAATTTGGCCGAGACTTTTAACAATTGGGTGGGGGATTTGAAGAGTCTTCCTATTTATGATCTGAATGAAGGTATTAGAACCAAGTCTATGGAGAGAATTGCTGAGCGGAAAGAAGGGTCAAAGGAATGGGTCACTGTTTTGTGTCCAAACATGGAAAAGAAATTGATTAATAACTTGGCGGTTGGGCGATATTGGCGAGTTATGAGATCTGATACATATGTTTATGAAGTTCAATGTCAAAAGTACAGGGTAATGGTGAACCTGGGAGAGGATTTCGTTTGTTCGTGTGGGGAATGGAAATGTCATGGTTTTCCTTGTTCACATGCTCTTGTTGCAATTTAGCAACATGGTGTCTCTCCTTACTTATATGTCAGCCCTTACTATAAGGTACTCTTTTACTCATTCTGTTTCCTTTTACTCCATATCTATTCTTGTTTCCAGTTTTTGTTTCCTAATTTTGTTAACTAACTTGTCCAGTAACTGCTTGTTTTTAATGTAACTGATCATGTAACTGCTTGTTTTTCAAGGTGGATAAATTCCGAGAAACCTACTCTCACACCATTAACCCAATCCCTTCCATTTCAATGCTTGTTGATCTTGCTCGATCGTCATTTCCATTGCAGTCTCCTTTGACTAAAAGACCTGCTGGAAGGCCAAAAACAAGAAGGTATCGAAGTAGGAGTGAGGTAAAAAGGTAGATCAAGTGTTCCAGGTGTGGGAAATACGACGGGCATAACAGAACGAGTTGTAAAGCTCCAATATAGTCTTTGGTTACATATGACAGCTACATTGATGGATACAGTAGTTACATTGATGGATTCAAGTTCTTTTTAGCAGTTACATGCAGAGTTACAATTCTGCTGTTGGATGTTTCATTTTTGTAGCTGTTGCTTTTTATTATGATAGTGGAAACTGTGTATCTCATTTTTTGCGGTGCAGCGGCACGCTGCAAATATTAATGCAAACCTCATTTTTTGTTTTTGTTTTTCCAAGTGCATTGTTTATTTCAAGTTTCATTGCTTTGTTTGTTTCAAGTTTCATTTTGTGCAGCAGTTACATTGCTAGTTACAACCATGTAACTATCCATCTATGTAACCATGTAACTATGCACATGTAACTACAGATTTCTGTTCTAATACGTAGCGGGACGCTGCAATTATTATTAAATAAATCCATGTAACTACCTAGGTAACTAGCAATTTATAGTTACATGGATTTTAATAGATTTCTGTTCTAATATGCAGCGGGACGCTGCCGTTGCGGTGCAGCGGCATGCTGCATATTAATGAAAACCTCATTTTTTGTTTTTGTTTTTCCAAGTGCATTGTTTATTTCAAGTTTCATTGCTTTGTTTGTTTCAAGTTTCATTGCTTTGTTTGTTTCAAGTTTCATTTTGTGCAGCAGTTACATTGCTAGTTACAACCATGTAACTATCCATCTATGTAACCATATAACTATGCACATGTAACTACAGATTTCTGTTCTAATACGCAGTGGGACGCTGCCATTGCGGTGCAGCGGCACACTACAATTATTATTAAATAAATCCATGTAACTACCTAGGTAACTAGCAATTTATAGTTACAGGGGCAGTTACATGCATAGTTACATAGATTTTAATAGATTTCTGTTCTAATATGTAGCTAGACGCTGCCGTTGCGGTGCAACGGCACGCTGCATATTTGGCAAAGCAATATGGCAAGGCAAAGCAATCTGCCAAACCACAGAATATGGCAAGGCAAAGCAAAGCAATCTGTAACAAAGAAAAGGAAAGCAATTTGTAACACAGAATATGCACTACCAGGACAAGCACTTTAGCCGACGAAAACTTTTCGTCGGCCTGTTAGCTTAATTCGTCGGTTAAGATCTTAGCCGACGAAGTATCGTCGGCTATAGTTTCGTCAGGAAAGGGTCGTCGGCAGTGACTTTAACCGACAAAACTATAGATCGTCGTCGGCTATTTTCTCATAGATAGCCGACGACAGAAAACGTCGTCGGCTAGTCCCTCAGACTTTAGCCGACGAAACATCTCGTCGGCTATCTCTTACCAATAGCCGATGAAACATCTCGTCGGCTAGTCTCTTAACTTAAGCCGACGAAGCAACTCGTCGGCGAGTCTCTTACCTAAAGCTGACGAAAAAACTCGTCGGCTAGTCTATCAGCTTTAGCCGACGAAACGCTTAATATATTCGTCGGCTATAGTATGTAATAAAAAAATAAAATAACTAAAGCCGACGAAACACCCGTATTTCGTCGGCTTTAGAGGGTTTAGCCGACGAAACATTCCATAATTCGTCGGCTAAACCCTATTAAAAATAATTAAAATACTATAGCCGATGAATTATGGCGTATTTCGTCGGCTATAAGTCCATTCCAGTATAATAAAAAAACCCGAAATTTCTAAATTACCATTCCAAGCAAGCTGCAAAAAACACTAAAACAATTCCATATAACCAACAACAAGCACATAAAACTACATAATTCATACACAAACTCTAGATCGTCTAAATTAATATCCGCTTCTGGGGGCTGCTGCGAAGTTTGCAGCGGCTGAGGTAGCGGTATGGGCGGAGGCATGGGCGGAGCCGGAAGTCCCTGGAGCTGGGCAGCTGTAAAGTCCTGCATGTACTGGAATATCTGCCGCTGCTGGGCCTGCTGGATGGCATGTACCTCGGCATAATGGGCTGCCTGCGCGGCATTATAGGTTGCCTGCGCGGCATTATAGGCAACATGAGCAGCTTGCTGTTCCCGTAGTCTCTGAAGTCCCGACTGTAGCAGCTGAGTCGTCCTGGTGGTCGTGGTCCTGTTGCTGGTCGAGGCTGCCTTTCGTTGAAATCCTGGAGTGGTCTTCAAGACCCCCTCGCCCTTCTTTCCTAGACCCCGGCAGTAGAAGTTGTTTGCTCGCGGTGGGAAGGCTGTGCCCATGATCCTCGCCCCAACCGTCGGATCTAAAGTGTCGATCCGGGACATGGCTTCGGACATCTCTTCCTCCTGCGTGTCCGGCCATGTCTCCCTCACTATAGCACTCATCACCTCGTCACTAGCCTCCCTCACCTTCGCCTAATTGGATAGGAAAAAAATTATTAATTAACATTTTGACATACATATAAGTAAAATTAAAAATTTAAAAACGTAAGATGACTTACAATATCCTCCTGGGCGTCAGGATATGTCTTCTCGTACGTATAGACGTACGAGTTGACCTCTGGATGTTCTCTGGCCGCCTCGTCCATGAAGACAGCGAACGGTCTAGAACCAGCATGATGGTTCCTTGTGTTGCGTTGCCGGTTCTGAGCGTTCGCCCTGGAAACCGTCTTGAAAGAAAAAACTAAACTATTAGTAAAATATTTAAAAACGCACGTACTTAATGACAAATTAACTAATTAATTTATTTAAATACCTGTTTACGAGGGTTGTTGAATTCTGATGTCAGAAGCCAACGCCACTTGTACTCTCTGTACTGGAACTCAGCAGGGGTACCAGAACGTGCGTTCTCGTACGTAGTCCAATGGGTCCGCAACTCGTTCTTCCACTCCTTGTACCTACAGATACAACAAAAATATTAGAAATATTATTAATATCACATACAATTTTGTTTTTTCATTAACTTCCCAACGTACCTTCCTCCATGCACAACGTCCGCCCAGCCGCTCTTCAAGGGCTCGGGAACCTCAAACCACACATGTATTTAACCGTTTATTAGTTTAGTTTTTCGAGAAATCTACAATGTAATACATAATATTATTAAGGCATTTTGTAAACTCACCGACATCGCGTTGTGGACCATGTCTTTAACCTCCTGCGGGACCTCGCCCCAGTCTGACCACAACATAGGGACTCTATCCCTAATGAGCACTCCCACGCGGCCGGAGTACGTCCTCGACTTCCCGCTCGATATTATGTCGCCATCCCCGTCAATAACGATGACAATCCTCCCTGAGGTACCGACGATCTTCTCGAGAGCCTTCCATGTGACGGGGCCTCTCTTCTTTTTTGCCGGCTTCGCTCCGACGGTGCCTATCACATGATAAACCAAATTGATTATTAAAATCGGAGAATTATAAAAAACAAATCATTCATCTTTCATTACCTGAGGGCGATGCGGCGGACGCGACGGATTCCGTCTCCGATGATGATACCCTCGCGGAAATAAGAGGCGTATCAAAAGGCACGAACCGGTACGCCGCTGATGGAGCCACTGGCGGGGGCAGTGGATAAATCGGCGTCCCTGAGTCATCGACTGCAGGTATGGCCGGTATCATCCGCGGAAGGAATAGGTGAGGCGGCGGCATATGTACCCCAGATGACCCACTATCCGAAGAAGTAAGACCTGGAGTGGGCGTCCAGTGTATCTCAGGCATACGGGGTGCAGACACCTCCGTTTGGGGCTGAGCAAACAACTGTCTCGAGGAATGAGGGAAGCCCCGCTGCCTCGATGAAGGGGGCATCTCCGGCTGCCTCTGCGTCGTCTGCAGAATGCTCGCATGTCTAGCTGTCATGAGGCCCTGAAACGACGTCTGAGGGTTGCTAGAAGTTCCCTCAGACGATTCAGACCTTTGGCCCTTCGAACCCTTCGTCGATCTAATATTACCGCTCATCCTGTTTAAAATATTAATTTGAATCAAGGCCACAAAATCAAAAAATGTAAACTCATTCAATTAGTCAACAAAAAAAATATACACTTCCTAAATACAAATTTTCACTTCCTAAATACAAATATACACTTCCTAAATATACACTTCATAAATAAAAATATACACTTCCTAACAACACCACAACATTGCAATTGACCGGAAAATCAAAACAAACAGAAAATATAAAACAAATATATACATTTCCTAAATACTAAATACAAATATACACTTATTAAATAAAAATATACACTTCCTAAATACAAATATACACTTCCTAACAACACCACAACATTGCAATTGACCGGAAAATAAAAGCAAACACAAAATAAAACCAAAGCTCAGAAATGTACTCGAGGAGGAGGAGGGAGGACCGGAGCAGCAGGAGGAGGAGGCCGAGCAGCAGGAGGAGGAGGCCGGAGCAGCAGGAGGCCGGCCGGCCGGAGCAGCAGGAGGAAGAGGCCGGCCTGACAGGGAGAGGGAGCGGAGGCGGAGACCAGGAGAGGGAGAGGAGGCGGAGACCGGGAGAGGGAGCGGAGGCGGAGACCGGGAGAGGGAGAGGGAGAGGAGGCGGAGACCGGGAGGGGAGAGGGAGGGCGGAGGAGGGGAAATTCAGAGAGGGAGAGGAGGAGGAGGCGGAGGCTAGGGCTTTCAACCAGTCGAGCGCTGGGTTATACCCGAAAACTTTAGCCGACGAAATTAAAACTTTAGCCGACGAAATAATCTTTAGCCGACGAAATTATTATTTCGTCGGCTAAAGATAATAATTTCGTCGGTTAAAATAATAATCTCGTCGGCTAAACATTTGAAATTCGTCGGCTTAACCTATGAAATTCGTCGGGTAAACCTATGAAATTCGTCGGCTATATAACTTTTTATACATTCGTCAAACTGTGATTGTGATTGTGATGATCAAACTTGAGAAACGAAAATCCGATCGTCAGATCTGACCATCATGATAAAATACATGTATTGGAAAAAATTCAACTTGATCCGACAAGGTGAAGGGCTCGGTCCGGACGGTCAATCCGTTAAGTCAAACCCCTAAACGCACGGAAAAGGTCGTTGGACCGTCTAAATTTCGTATTTTGGCCGGACCTTTAACTGAAAATAGTTTCAAACTGATGAGACGCAACAAGTCGTATAAAAATTTTACGCAAAATAACCACTGAAGATACGGCTACTCATAGGGAGAAAGAATGAAAAATTCCATTGACCGCAACTATCGGCACCGAAACTTTACCGGAATACTGTGATTTTTCAACCGTGGACGTATTTTACCATTATGGTCATATCTTATTTCACGACTTTTTTACGTTTGAAGGATTTACGTATAGTTTGTTTTTGAAACCTCACATTTACTTAACACTTGGTAAATAAGTTATACAACATTAGTAGACATGTTGTGGTTATGATGATCAAGCTTGAGAAACGGAAATCTGACGGTCAGATCTGACAATCATGATAAAATACGTGTATGGGAAAAAATTCAACTTGATCCGACAAGGTTAAGTACTCGATCCGGACGGTCAATCCCGTAAGTCAAACCATTAAACGCACGGAAAAGGTCGTTGGACCGTCTAAATTTCGTATTTTGGCCGGACCTTCAACTGAAAATAGTTTCAAACCGATGAGACGCAACAAGTCGTATAAAAATTTTACGCAAAATAACCACCGAAGATACGGCTATAGTATGTAACAGAAAAAGTTTAGGGTTAGCCGACGAATATCCTAATACATTCGTCGGCTATAGTGTGTAATAAAAAAATAAAAAAATTAATAAAGCCGATGAAATATTAGGGTATTCGTCGGCTAAGATGGTTTTAGCCAACGACTTCCATTTCAATTCGTCTGCTTTAAGTACTTTTAGCCAACGATCTAATGTTCTTCGTCGGCTAAGACGGTTTTAGCCGACGACTTCTAATATAATTCGTCGGCTAAGATGGTTTAGGCCGACGAATTATGTTGTATTTCGTCGGCTTAAGTAAAAAATACAAACCCTAAAACAGAATGTTTAAACCATACTAATTTCTTGTTCATATATCACCAAAATTCATATAAAATAACAAAACTCATATATATCATCAACAACTTCATACCATATCAACACAATATTATAAATTAATTAACATATATATATATATATATATCTACTATTTATTAACAACAAATTAATTCATATATATTATCAATTCAAATCATCAACCAACTCGATCAACATATATATATATATATACATCCAACGTACTCAAAATCAATCAACTCAATCACACTCAAAATCAATCAACTCAATCACACTCAAATCGATCAACTCAAATAAAACTTAATTAATCAACATATATATACATATACGTACTTATATATAGCTCCACAAACTAATTATGGACAGATTTAGACAACACCTAAACTTTTTCTCCCGTTTTTTCTTCTCCCGTTTTTTTCCCAGATGAGCTACTGTTGTCCAGATCTACAAATATAAAGAACTTTAGCCGACGACATATTAATTTCGTCGGCTATAGTCTGTGAACTTTAGCCGACGAAATAAATTCTTTAGCCGACGACATTTTTATTTCGTCGGCTAAAGTTTACCATAGCCGACGAAAATATAAATTAGCCAACGAATAAAAAGTTCGTCAGCTAAAGTCCACTTTAGCCGACGAAAAAATGATTCGTCGGCCTGGTTTTTTTATTTTCGTCGGCTAAAGCCTTTCTTCTGGTAGTGATGGCAAATCAATGTAAAACAAAGCAATCATGTAACTATAGCAATGTAAAGCAAAACAATCACGTAACGCAAAACAATCATGTAACTATGGCAAAGCAAAGCAATCATGTAACTACTTTTTTTTCTTACACAGAACACAGAATATGGCAAAGCAAAGCAAACTGTAACAAGGTACACTTTTTTCTCACACAGAACATATAATATGGCAAAGCAAGGCAATCTGTATTAATAGAGATATGTTGTACACAAATAATCTTTAATTTTGCTGTTCAAATACAATTGATGAAACATTGATATTAAACTTGTTGAACCTACTGCGGATGACGTATTGAGTACCAACTATGCCTATGGTTAAGAAACCTCTTCACCACTTCTGCTCTAAGCTTCAAAACATCATTCTTCTTCAGTGTTCTGTCAAACGTTTTCTCCTTGGAAAGTTTGTCCATATAGTAATAACGAATATTCCACAATCTAATTTGTTTTTCGAAAAAAAATTCAAGTCAAAATAGAATCATTGAACAAATAGTCAATTTCTTACATAATAGTTTCCCTACGTAACTATCCATGTAACAACAGACCAATAGTTGCCTGGGTAGTTACCTAACCAAAACTTTAAATCTGAACTGAAAACTTTTAAAACTTACGATGTGGGATGTTGCTGAGGTAGTGGTCCATTTATTTGACAACTGATTGGGATGTTTTCAATATAGTTATTCTTGACCCATTGTATGGACTTTCTTTCTCTCTCCGTAAGCTTTACTTTTTTCATTACAAGCTTCTCTGAACTGCTCATGTTCATGTCCATTTTTCTGCGGGAGCCTTTCTTCAGCATGTCATTTGCTTGTTCTTTGACTGCAGACATCCATAACTCAACCATAGTTGCCTTCATAACAAAATCATTGAACAAACAATCAATTTCTTATATATAGTTTCCCTACGGTTAACTACATTGACCTGCCTATGCATATGCATGTAACTATCAATCTAAGTAACTATGCATGTAAGGCATGTAACTAAGTATGTAGCTATGCATGTAACTATCTATCTATGTAACTATACATGTAACTATGCATGTAACTATCCATCTATGTAACTATGCATGTAACTATAAATGTAACTAAGCATGTAACTATACATGTAACTAAGCATGTAACTATGCATGTAACTATCTATCTATGTAACTATGTATGTAACTATGCATATACCATGCAATCCCTATAGCTACATTAAAGATTCACAACAGATAACAAGAGAAAATATTTACCATTTTTTTGGCATCTTTCCATGTCTGCCCCCTATTCCCATTTGTTGTTCTTCCCTTCATTGAATCTAGGTGGTAGAAATGGGGGGGTTGAACTTGGAAGACAAGGAGTGTATGGTGAAACCTTATTTCACTTGTCATCGGAAAGAAAATCATCGTCGCTTCTCCCAAGTAGTCATATAACTTGTCAAGGAAGTAGTGGTGGATGTTCCTTCCGTGAAGATGTTCTGTTGAGTGCTATTAAAATGAAACAGAAACTATCAATGTAACTATCCATCTATGGCATGTAACTATCCATATTATCAATTATTAATAGAGATGTAAATAATTTCAGTCCTTACCCATGCCATCGTCTGCATAACTCTAGGAACAACGACAGACTGAGAATCTTGCTGAGAAATTTCGTCAGCTATAATGGCACCAAAGCAGTCTATGACATTGCATGCCACTGCTTTGTCCATTATAACCTCCAGCAGATCAAGCTTTGTAATCTCTAAACCATACAACGGGCCTTCCCATATGAAGTCTCTGCAGGAAAGTATTAAGCTGGTTAGATTATAGGTTACATCAGCAGTTACTCAATTATCCATCTATGTAATCTCTATGTAACTATGCATGTAACTATCCATGTAACTATCAATGTAATTACAGATTGATAGTTACCTGGGTAGTTACATGCATGCTACACTTTTGTAACTACATTAACCTGCCTACATTAACACAAGGCCTTACTAGTGTGCTACATTAACAATATATCAAAAATGAGTTTTCAAAGTGATTTGAGTTTACCCGTCATCTAAGTTTTCCTAGCAAGTTTTCTATTTTTTCTTTGTCAATGGATCCATGCACTTGAATGCTTTGGACGTTGTCCAAATCGCCTTCTAAGTCATAGCCCGTATTGCTCTCGCGGTGGTTGGCATAATCTGTATTGGCATTGGTTCCATTTCATCATCCCCAATAGTATGAATTACATCTCCATACTCGTTTAGTTTTTCTTCTTCAGCTATCTTGTTCTTCTGCTCCAGATTTTTCTTCCGCTCCAGATTTTTCTTCCTTTCTTCTGCTATTTCTCTAGCCTTCTTCTCTCTGGTGTTTTTAACCTCCCCCCACCAATATATATCATCTCTTTTAGCCGGCCTTCTCTGCTTATTCTTGATCCGAGCAACATAGAATATATCCCCAAGGATGATGCTGTCCTTCCAAAGTTTTCCTCTGTCAGCTCAATCTCAATATCACTCTCCTCTTCATCTAGATTAATGACAGGAACTGCTACCTGTGGAGAGACAATCATATATAACTTGTTAAACGGAGAGTTACATAACCCTAAATAGTTCCACTGATAAACCATCATTCATAAAGACAGCAGTTGAGAAAAGAACCATATGTTAAGCTACCCCTAAAACTATCCATGTAACTACAGGTTTTCAGTTACCTATGGAGATACGATCATCTGGTATTTTGCAGGTTCTCGTTCCATCATCGTAAGGTCAATGATTTGAGGGCTAGAGGGAGTATTGAAATTCTTCTCTGGTATGGTTATTATTCCAGTCACCAATGGGCTATTCCAAGATACCCAGGGAGAGATTCCCAAATCAAAAGAAGGCATCTCTGTCACCGGTGTTTTTGGCAACCAACGCGCTTCTTCCGCAACCGTCCTCCTTGGTGGTGACTCTGGTGGTTGCTCACTATAAGCTGCAGAGTAGAAAATAAATAATGTTACTTACCAGCCACTTCATGTCAGTTACATGGATAGTTACATAGACATGCATAGTTACATACGTAGTTACATGCATGGATACATAGATACATCTATAGTTACATACACAGTTACATCTTATGATTTTGAAAACATTCACAATATAAAAAACATTCTTTGAACATGAACCACAATTCATTCTCAAGAAGAATTTTTAAAATCATACATGTATATGTTTTTGTGCAAATATATGATTTGAAAACTCTAAACAATTTATTTCAAGTTCAATTCTTGAGAATTACCCTTCGTTTCATCGTCTGTTTTCTTCTTCTTTTTAAGCTCTTCCTCAACCCGTTCTAATTCTTCAACATATAAGTCTTCTGAATTTTGGGTTGGAATCTGAGGCTCACTCATCTCTTTTTAATGAGCGCTTGCAACTTTCTCTGTTGCCTCTTCCTTCTCTTTATCATCCTCATCGGCCATGTTCTTTTTTAGCTCTCTCTGAACCTCTTCTACTGCTTGAAGATCTAATTCTTCCGAATTTTGTATTGGAAGCTGAGCTATGTTCGCTGCTGCCTCACTCTTATCTTCAGCATTGGCATCTTTCTCCTCCTCCTCCTCCATTTTCTCAGCTGCTTCATCTTCCTTGCCAGTTCCTTCAGAATCCTTATCCACTTCCTTATCATCATCTTTTTCAGCTGCCTTATCAGCTTCCTTGTCCTTCAGATCTTCATTATTTTTTCCTCCCTTGTGTGCTCCTCCTTCAGGATCCTGATCATCTTCATTGCTTTCCAGAGCTCTCTCACCTTGAGAGTTTGGTGCTGATGCCGCCACCAAAGCTTGCAACTTCTTCAGTTCTTCATTGAGTTTTTCATTCTGCAACCTTGTTTCATTGTTAATTAACCTCTCAATCATCAAATCTTGTATTGCATTTTCCATCTTCTCATGTAGTTCTGTCTGCCTTGATTCATACTTCTCTGCCATGTTTCTCATTTCCTCTTTCAAGCTTTTAGTTTGACAGCGCAACCTTTCGTTCTCCTCTGTTAGCCGTCTCATTTCAACCTCCTTTGCTTTTTGGCTTTGACCGGATATTAGAGAGGACGGTGGCCTTTCTCCTTCCTCTGTTGCCTGCCATGTTTCTTCTTTATCCATCAGTTTCTTCTTCTTCTGCTTCAGATTCACAATCTGTTTCTTCTGGATCAGACTTGATTCCAGCGAACAGTTGCTGTAATAAAAAGAAAAAAATAAAATTGTTAGTTATATAGTTACAAAACCCACAGAAGATACATGGATAGTTACACTGCCAGTTACAATGACAGTTACATAGTTCCAAGATACTTGAAAAACTGATCAAGTCAAACATATGAGGTGTATTGTTTTGAAAACTATCACAATTCTACATGCAACTATGCATGTAACTATCAATGTAACTATCCATGTAACTATCAATTTTCCATGTAACTATTCATGTAACTAATCATATAACTATCAATTTTCCATGTAAATATGCATGTAACTATCAATGTAACTATCAATTTTCTATGTAACTATCCATGTAACTATCAATTTTCTATGTAACTATGCATGTAACTATCTATGTAACTATGCACAAAAAGATAACTATCAATGTAAGTATCCATGTAATTATGTTCTCTGCTGCCTCACTCTTATATTGATTAAGTCGTATAAGAACCCATACTTTCAATGTTTTGAATTTAGCTTTCTTGGGTAGCTTTGTGAGGTCCCATTTCCTCATCTTATGTTCCTCATCCTCTGTGCCTTCAATCGGCTTTATGGCGTTTGTCTTCTCACAGAGCCAATACTAGCACACATAAAAAAAATATAAAAAAAAGTTAGTTACCAAATGATTTTCTTACCAAAAACAGTTAGTTACCAAAAAAAAACAGTTAGTTACCAAAGATACATACCAGAATTAAGTGTGCACAGCCTCCTGTGTTCAACCCGCTCAACCTTTACCCTTTATTTTAGTCGTTGTCTTAAACAACCCGACAAAAATCTTCCAACCTCTTGAGCCCATCCACAGCTCTCTATGTTCCCCCATACTGCATTTAACAGCTCATTTGAGACACTCTCTCCCCCATTTGCAAATAGAAACTTTATGCAAATTTCTAAAATGAGTAGCCTAACCAAATTTTGTCTCTTCTTTCTTCTTTCTTCATCATTTGTTGGCTGCTGGTCCTTGAGCTCTCTTAAAGCGTCCATCACACATTTTTTTGTCACTCTTTTGTTTTTCCCAAACAATGTCTCTGCTGCATTCTCTTCCACTTCCATTGTCTCAAAGGAGCCACCTTTTCTAGGAAGTCTTAGAATCTCAGATACATCTCTGCTTGAGATTTCGCCGATCACAAATGCATCAAGCTTTTCATTGTAAGTGTCGGCAATTATTTCAATAAGCTTGTTCGACTTCCCAAAGTGCTTTTTGTTCATATGCTCATAAAATCCTTCAAAAAGTAAACCAAACGGGCCATTTCTCAGCTCATTCAGTGCTTCTTCATCTAATGCTTCTCTAAAACTGTCCACTTCGGGCCATGTTGATCTGAACTGATTTGATTTCTTCTTCTCTGTCTCATCTTCTTCTTCCTCCTCCTCTATTTCAGATATCTTCTTCAAGGCCTTCTTCTTCTTTGGCTCCTTTATCTTATTTTTCTTCTCTTGTTTTCTCCTTCTTTTTTCATGTCCCAGAAACAGTTTGGACAGCATTACAGCATCAGCCTCTTCATCTACTGTCCTCTTTCTCTTCTTTGCTCCTTCATCAACTATCATCTTTCTCTTCTTTTCTTCTTCATTAACTGCGATCATTTTTCGCTTATCCATTCCTTGCATCAAATAAACAGCATATAAACATTAAGAAACTTTTGCTGTGTAAAAACAAACATATCATCCGCAATAACAAATCATGTAACTATCCATGTAACTATCCATGTAACTATCCATGTATGTAACTATGCATGTAACTATCCATGTAACTAAACAGAACAAAAGCAAAGGACTAACAAATATTAGAATCCAATATTTACACACAAATCAGAGGAAGCAAAAACCAAAGCAAAATCCAATGAAGGACAAATACTAATAACCAATGAACAAAATATCAGTGAACCCTAGATCTTCAAAACTACATGGGCAGTTACATGTAAAACGACTAATACAACTCAAATCCCTGCATCACAGATGCATACATATGAACTTTAGAATCCTAACAAAAAATACACACCAATAGCTATCTTCATAATCCCAAACTAAATAGAACAAAAGCAATGAATAACGAATATTTAATCAAACAAAAAAACGAAAGTCTCAGCAGTATTGGATAGTTACTTGATAGTTACATGTAACTATCCATGTAACTATCCATGTAACTATGCATGTAACTATTCATGTAACTAAGCATGTAACTATCCATGTATATAACTATCCTTGTAACTATGCATGTAACTAAGAAAGTAACTATCCATGTATGTAACTATCCATCTATATAACTATCCATGTATGTAACTATCCATGTAACTAAGCATGTAACTATCAATGTAACTAAGCATGTAACTATCCATGTAACTATCCATGTAGCTATCCATGTAACTAATACAACTCTAAGTCCTTGCAACACAGATGCATACCTATGAACTACAGAATCTGAACAAAAGATACACACCAAAAGCAACTTCATAATCCCAAACTCAACAGAACAAAAGCAATGAATAACGAATATTAATCAAACAAAAAAATGAAACAAAAACTAATGAACAGAATGTCAATGAACCCTAGATCTTCAAAACCACACCGACATCAAAGTTCGAACTCCTAAACCCCTAAATTCCTAATCCTATTCCTGAACCCTAGATCTGCAAAACCTTCAAATTCTGTTAATAGGATTTACTAAACCAAAATGCAAAATAGTCGAGCTTATAATACTGTGTAATCAGAAGGAATCGAAAGCATGAGGCAGAGATTAAGGACTGCGAAGATGTTACCTGAGGTTTTTCGAATTTTGGTGTTGTGGAGGAATAGTTCTCGACGCTGCGCGCCCTCGAGCCGAAGATGAGTCTCGTGTTGACGGTTACTGGGGAGTACAACGGATTCGCCAGAGAGAGATGGATTCACCGGAGACACAGAGAATTAGGGTTTTCAGCGAGAGTGAGAGAGAAGAGCGGTTTCGATAGTTTTGAGGGAGAGAATGAAATGATTTTTGAAATGAAAATCAGAGATGGGGGGACTCAGAGATGGGGGTAACGGCGTAGATGGGGATAACGGCGTCAGTGGCATAATTCGTAGTTATTTTCATTCTTAAGGGCAACGCTTTAAGAGCACAGTGGCATAAATCGTAATTTTTTTTATTTTCATGGGCAACGCTTTAAGAGATTTAAATAGATGTACTGTTTTATCATCAATGAACATTTATTAACTGTGTTATCATTTATTACCTTTAAATGCACCTTTTTATCATTGACCCTTATTATATATGTGAATAATTTTATCAATTTTTTCGTTTTCATGCAAATCATTTGTGTATTCAAATGATAAAAAATAAAATGATGAATCATGTAATTAAGAATTATAATATTCTTATACATTCATCAATATATATATATATATATATATATTGTTACCCTTAGAAATCTCGTTCGAGAACCATTATGTTACGACTGTGTCTAACAAAATGGTTTTCGAATTGTCCCATATTTGGACAGTTTGGGAGCATATATGACATTGAGATTTCATTTGTTGTTGGTGCGTTTCGTTTTGGGTTGTGAGTATATATATTTCGACAGGATCTTCCTTTATTGTTCCTCGAGTGCATATTAGGTATATAAATATTCGTGCACTTGGGGAACTGTAGGAGATGTTATCGAAATTTTCTCACATACGCGAATTCGAAACGCCCCAACAACAAACGAAATCACAATGTCATGTGCTCTCAAACGGGATTAGGACCCTAACCGGAGGCATAAGGTGAAGATTGTAGGTGTGAACAACGTACATTAATATATCTTATATATATAACAGTTAAGTATATATTTATATATATTTCTCGTTTATTATTAACGATTTTTTGACAACTATATTTTTTTTTCCTGTCATTATAGTGTACAACATGGACAAGAACTGGATGCAATTAGGGAGAGGGTCCCCTCCTTATATGAGAGGCATTTTTTATTTTCTTGAGTTCGTGCGTCTACATAGTCCTCCAGACAAAGTTATTCACATATGTCCGTGCAACAAATGTCTCAATCGGAAACCAGTAATATATGAAGACATGTATTCTCACCTGACACTAAACGGTATTTGTCCTAGTTATACCATATGGACATGACACGGCGAAAATCAAGTTCAAATGCCTACACTTACAGAAATTCAAGCACAACATAATCAGCAGGCATGATCTTTCAATGCTAGTTACGGGGACCCTGCTGTGATGAGCCTCTTAAACAATGCCTTCCCATTCGTCGCCTCAGGATATCAGCAAAATGTTGTTTATGACAACGCCCCTAACATCTTTCTTAATGTCTCTCACGTTGACTACAACAATGATTATGATAAGTACAATAGACTTGTACAGGAAGTACAAACTCCATTGTACCCTGACAGTGAGCATACTGTGTTGGGTACCGTCATGGAACAAATGCAGATAAAAAACAAGCGGAGAAAGACTAACATGTTTTGATGAGGATATTGCACTTATGAAGAAAGTGCTTCCCAAAGGTAACAGTTGTCCGGAAAATTTCGATCAGGTAAAAAGGATGTTGGCTGACATCGGTCTTGATCACCAGAAGATAGACGCTTGCGTCAATAACTGCATCTTGTATTACAAAGACAACAAGGATGAAGTTGAGTGCCCACACTGCTACGAGCCAAGGTATGAAGCTTCTACTTCATCTAAACAGAAAAACCGGCCTATTCCTAGGAAGGGTCGATTACAGCAGCGTACATTCAGGCTGAGTGCGTAACTTACTACAACGCATATCTTAATGATGAAGACACCGTAGGGAAATCATCTAGAGCGGGTAGTAGCCAGTAATTCAATCTATCAGTTGTTTCCAACGATGTTCAACCGTATGGCAGGCTAAGTAATTCTGAAAGATTAAGTAATGCTGAGATCAAAGAGGCGCATTGGTGTGTCCTTCAACATTGCGAAGAAGCCGAGCGGTACTTGAAGTCCCATTTGGAAAGGCAGGATGGTAACGAAGCCATACACAAGAGAGATTTTCCTGATTACTTCCCTATTTGGGTACCTCCTCTATATCTGTATATTTGGAGTTACATAAATTAAATATATGTTGCTTTTTGAGGTTACATAACGTAACAACGTTACTCTTAAAATTGTTACAGATGATGCACATTCTACAACATTTTCTTGCTTCTTACGACCTGGAGTTGCACTCGTTGGCTGGAGGACCCCAAAGCCACAGAGTTCGTGCTGGATGTTTTGTGAACGGTGTTAAGTTTGTGACGTCAGAACGAGATGAAGGTCATGTCACCCAAAACAATAGAGTCATGGTTGAGGGTTTGGGTTTCAACTACTACGAGATTCTTGTCAGTGTCATCGAAACTAATCTACGGCAAGGGTATGCCAGTCGTGTTGTTCAAGTGCAAATGGTTCAATACTGACCCAACCAGACAAAGGAGTACAATTCTGGATCGTGGCTTGAAATCAGTGGACTTAAAACAATGTATGGTATGAGAATGAGCCATTTATTCTTGCCACCATGGCGAAACAAGTGTTTTATCTTGATGATCCGGCTATGAGTGAGGGTTGGAAAGTGGTGCAGGTGATGTTACATAAGAATATTTGTAGTGCAGCTACATTGGGAAGGGATGATGAGAGTGAGCCTAGTGAACCAACAACTGATCAACCGAATGAACCATATCAAGAGGAATCTTCACATGTAGTCCCCGATACTGAGGATATTCATGTCAACAACCAACACGTTCCGGCTATCATAGGTTACATTCCAGTTACACCATCTGAACTGAACTCGCTACAACGCAACCCCAATCATGATGACGACGACTTCATAGATGACGAATACATAGAGGATGATGAGTATTCTGACCAAACTGAGGAGGATGATGATTCAGACGACTCAGATTATCATGAGTACTATTAATGTACTTGTTCAATATTATTGTGGATTTCGATCGGTCTAATTTGCTTTTGTTCATTAATTTGGCATAACTTCGGATATGTATTTTTAAATTAACTTGTAACCATTATTAATTATTCATGCAAATTTCTATTTTTAATTTCTACGTACATGTGTAAATATTTTTAAAATGCATATGTATGTTTTTTTATGTATGAATACTTATGTGGAATAAGTACAGTTGAGTTTAGTTTTACAAAAGTTACACGAAAATACTCGGATGTAAATATAATAAAATGTCCATAATTTTTAAAAATATACTTAGTCGACGGACATCAATATTTCGTTGCCTTAGAAGTCCTTAGGATCCCCGAAATATTAGGCGGGTAAATAAAAAAAAAATTGTTACTTAGGCGACGGAATTGAATAAGTCGTCGGCTTGGGAGTACTAAGCGACGAAAATTGAATAATTCATCGGGTTAGTCATATCAAGGCGACGAAAAGTAATCTTTTCCGTCGCTGAGGATACAGAAATATTAGGCGGCTATATTTTACGTCTTTTTTTTTTGGCCGAAATTTAATTTTTTTAGGCGACGAATTAGTTTCTTAGCCGACATAATATTTCTGTCGGCTAAGATAAAATCGATACACTCTAACACTTAGTCTTTTCATCGTCTGAAACCCACACTCCAATCCCTAAATTCCCAAATCTCCTACAGAGCTGCGATACCGCCAGAATCCACCGTGTCGACCCGTCGGAGACCCCGCCATCCACCCATCGTTGGTGATCATCGACCCGAGCAGTCATCGCAACCGCCACCAGAGCTGCGCCACCGCCTCGCGCCACCAAACCCCATCCACGCATCGGCAACCGATTGAAGTGCGCGCATCCACCCAGCACCAGAGCTGCGCCACTGCATCCACCCGCCGCTCCGATCTCGCTGCTCTGACCTTCTCTCACCGACACTCCTTTTTCAGGTCTCTTTTATCTCTCTGTTAATCAGACTTGAATTCGTTTACTGTTCTTGTTGTTGTACTTCGGATATGTTATCTACACTACACAAGCCTTTGATTTTTAGGAGCTTCATGTAGACAATAATGCAGGCCATGCCACAGGTTTTGTTCATACTGCATTCACTAATAGCCACCTATGATCAGATACAAAAAGGACTTTACCTCATCTTATGTTTGGCCTGGATATGAGTTGAGATTGTTGATTTGGAACTTTTTTTGAAGACATATATTTGAGTGGTTTTAAAACCCTGCATTTGGAGAATTGTGAAGTCTGGTTGTTGATAAGGTTTCAATACCTTGATATAAGCTCTGATTGTTGAATTTTGAAGAATTAGATGTATTAGTTGTTTTTAGATTGAACCAAAAGAGTAGATTGAAGTTTGAAACAATATGAAGTGATTAATTGTTACAAAAAGAAGTTAAGTTGAATACTGAATTTTGCCTAAAGTTTTTGGATGGTAAGTGAGATGTGAGTTGATTATGGTTTGGATTGTGAGAGTGACTCTAGTGTTCAGGTAGTGTTTGAATTTAGAGATGCCTAAAGCTTTTATGTCCTGTTGCCTATGGGGACTCTATACCGGTGTTAAGTTTTTGTAGTCTGCTAGTAGACAATATATAATGCAAGTCATGGCATTGGCATTTAGTAGTTTTGTTACTGGAAAGGCTAATATATGCAGGACTGTTATGGTTTTTCAAATTTCTCAGCATTATCATTATGAAATTATTTCCTCATGGTCGAATGCTAGTTTTGTCTTAATCTGATGAAGCATGTCAATACTTGTTTAATAAGGAATCTCCCATATTTTCCTCGATATGAATCATGTCAATACATGGTTAATAAGGAATCTCCTGTATTTGCCTGAATATGTAGTACCTTACTAGTGATCTTTTATAAGTAGTAGTACCTTATGCTTAGTCCCCTCTTAGGAAGTTGGTGTAAGCTTTGAAAAGGTTATATCCTAATGTACACAACTGATGGAGTTATACAATCTAGATTCAGTTATTAGAAATAGGATATAAAACATGCTTCACCTATGATCAAATGTACCTCATGTAAATCATAAGTACATACTAATAAAAACTCGATATGCAATATTTATCGATCAATTTCACTAGATCATTTGTGCGTATAGAATGATTCCAAATTGTGCAATTCAGAGAGGTTTTTTTTTTTTAAACCAATATCACATTGTATTTTCTGCTTATATTGTATGGGGATTAGTACGTATATGATATGGGAGAAAATTGATCAACCGTTTGAAGATAATAAGTTTAGTTTCATATATAAGAATGTGTTAGAACAAATAACTGATTTTGATAGGATGATGGATAGCAATTTGATTGGCTTGGTAAAAACTTGTTTAAATTTAACTCTGATTTAACATTGATATTTCAATCCATTTGCATATGTTAAATGCATATACGTTAAGTCTCAAATCTGTATACTATTTTTTTTTAAATTATCAAAAAAAAAAATACATCTATACATTATATCTTCTGCTTAAGTGGCTGGTGGCTTTTGTTAGTGTTTTATGTATCCACAATGTATCAAGTCTAAAAAAAAAAAATCAGGGGCTGAAAAAGGAGAAGTGGTTTGTTATTCATGTATGTTTTTCTATGGATATATTTTTCATAATCTTATCTATTACTCACATAAGATGACTGTGAACTAACAATTGTGTGTTATTCATGTGCAAGATGGTGATCGTGGGGAAGAGGAAGGACCGAGCCACTAAGACCAGTGCTTTGATGGAGTCTATACGGCACAGCGTCGGCTCAATTAGCAGTAGCAGCCACCCTTCCCCCATGTCAGCTGAGACAGTACCACCAGGGGCTCCCCCTTTGATCGTGCGGCCCCCTACCGTTGACACTACTTCAACAGGATCTCCATCATCTACACCGACACCCTAATCTGCAAGACGCATCGTCGGCAGCGCTCGTTTGAAAGTTAGAAGCCCAACATGTAAATATATTAATTCCTCTTATACTTGTATTAATTCCTCTTAAGTGAACTTAAGTTAGAAGTCCCAGGGTGCCTGCATGTGTGCCCCTGCTTACTGCTTACCTAATTACTGCTTACTACTTACCCCTGCTTATCCTGATGTTTTATATATATTAATTGTAGCTTAGGCCTTGAAAAAGAAGCGGGGTTTATGTTCTAGAAAGAAGGCGGAGGATATCGTTACACAAACGGGGCAGAAGATCAAGTTGCAGTATTGCCCCCGTGTAAAAGGCCCTAGCGTGAGGGGGATAAACAGTTTGGTGGCGCATGATATCAGTTCCGCCATACAGAGTCTGGTGGAAATGAGGGCAAGGACGTTCTATGACCTTGATCAGAAGGAGAAGTGGAAGGTGTGGAATGCACTGTCGGTAAGTAACTGAAAACAGTTTGAAAAGTATATTTACTTCATTACATTTTTTTATTTTATTTTTCAGTGCTTAACATGAGAATTTTGTTTTATTTGTTACTTAGCCGAAGTACGAGTGAGATGAAAATGATGAGTCAATGTTCGATTGGATACTGAAAAGGGCACAGGAGAGGTACAAGGACTGGAAGTACCGGTGTCACAAAGCTTATCTGAAGGAAGGGCCCTCTAGCATGCCTTCAAATTTCATTAGGAGAGAGGACCAGTGGAAGTTTCTATGCAAGCACTTCGAGTCAGATGCGTTCAAGGTGATTTTTTAAATTACATTCATTGTTTCCCTTGTATTTTACTAATCTATTTAATATTTTTTCGTGTATATATTAGAGAATCTCCTTGGCAAACAAGCGGAGCCGTGGGGAGAAGACTATGCACCACCACACGGGGTCTTCTCCTATCATCTACACCATGGAGGAACTCAGAATACAAGGGGAGTAGCTTCCAATTATCAAAGGTTTTGAGAAGACCTATGTCAGGGCCGGTGATGAAGATACGACCAAGAAATATGTAAGTGTCTTTCCTTTTACTATTTTATTGTTCGCATCTATTTCTTAGAGAGGATTGGGATTGCATTTGATTCTCCTGATCGCTTGGTATGGATGCCTTCAGCTTATGGGATACTCACTGCAAGAGCTGCATATTCATTTTTACGTATTCACCACCCCCCTCTGGCATGGAGCAAAGTAATTTGGTCAAAGTTCATAACTCCCCGCATGTCGATGTTGGCTTGGAAGGTGTTAAAGGGTAGAGTTATTTCTGATGATTTTCTACAAAAAAGAGGGGTGTCACTAGCTTCATGTTGTGTTCTTTGTCGGCAGCAAAGTGAGTCAATTGATCATTTATTTCTTCATTGTCCTTTTGCTTCTACGATTGGCATTACATGACCTCTAATTTTGGCATCAGTGGCTCTCCCATTTCAATTTTGCTTATGTTGAACCTTGGCCTAAGCTCTACTCGGAGTCCTCAATTTAAGGTAATTGTGGTCAACATGTTTTGTTACTACTCTATGGTTTATTTGGAGTTCAAGGAACAAGATTAAATATGAAGGTCTTAGGGTGGATGCTACACGTGTATGTTTCTTCATTTCAGGCCATGTTATTTCATCAAGTAAGTTAGCCACTGGATGCATGTTTAATTCTACTGAGGAGCTTGTGGTTTTGAAGAATGTTGGGGTTCAATGTCGGCCTCGGCGTGCGCCAAGAGTAATCGAAGTTAACTGGCACCCTCCTCCGTATGGATGTCTTAAGTTGAACACTGATGGGGCATGGAAAAGTAGTTCGAACAAAGCTGGTTATGACGGGGTATTTCGTGATTACAGTGGCAAAGTTATGGGTGCTTTTTGCTCTAACTTGGACGTTCCAAGCTCTGTTGCTGCTGAAGTTATGGCTGTTATCAAAACTATTGAATTAGCTTGGGTACGAGAGTGGAAGCATATCTGGTTGGAAGTAGACTCAGAGCTAGTTCTTAGTTTCCTTCGCTCTCCCACTTTAGTGCCTTGGCAACTAAGTGTAGAGTGGAGCAATTTCTTGTACCGAATTTCTCAGATGAACTTTCACTCTTCTCACATATTTCGAGAAGGTAACAGAGTTGCAGATGCATTGGCAAATGAAGGGACAAAGTCTTCAGGCTTGACGTGGTGGGACTTGCCCCCAAATTTTGTTATTTCTCTTTGTAATAACGATGGGTTAGGGCTTCCCACCTTTCGTTTCTGTTAACTTTTGTTGTTTTGTTGTGAGTTATAGGTTTGTTTTTTATTTTTGTTAGGAGTGGAGTTAGGTCCCTCCTACTATGATGTTTTCTTCTTTTTTCTTCTCAATAAATTACCCTCGTTTCATCGAGGTTTAAAAAAAAAAAAGAGAGAGAGGATTGGGATCAAATCAGGGGGAGGTTTCTTAATCTTGGTGAGGTAATCTTGGAGACACTTTTGGAGTTTCTTGGTCATTTGTCTCATAGAGTGTTTGGTTAACTTTGATGGCTTTTGAGTAGTGTCAAGCTTTTGTAGGTGGAGTGGTTTATAAATAAACAAGCAAATGAAGTAACATAATCATATATAATTGTTCTTGAACAACGTACATAGACATTAATTTGGATGGGAGATTTAGATTTTGGGCACAACTTGCATAAAATTAATTTGAGGTGAAATTTGTTGGTTATTTTGCAAAGATTTTGACCATTTCTGAAAAATGTTGAATACATTAGAGGACTAGTTATTTTTTGGATGAGGATACATTAAGACTAGTTTGGAAGCAACAGCACATGGTTACAGTAAATATATGCATTAATAAGGTATGTTGTTGATATACATTTTTCTATGGTTTTATGTTATATCTTACTGTTGTCTCTCTAAATTATGTCAAATTTCAAGTTATACCTGAAATAGCTAGTATTGTTGTGAAGTCATGTAAATTTTTGATGCACCTAATTGTTTGAAGTCATGTAAATTGTTTGATGCATGCACTTATGAAGTTTATTATACAAAATGTCAAGTTTATTAGGTACACATAAAATGAGCTATATGTAAATAGTTATCTTTGGTTATTGGTTATTATTTCTGCATATTCATATATATTTTCTTTGTAACCGGTCATAAGAATTAGGACAACTTTTGGTTTGGTTAGTTGCTGCAAGTTCAGCTTGAATGGGTAAGCAGGGGTGGCTGCATGCGTGCCTCGGGGTGCCTGCATGCGCGGTTCAGGATGCACCCTAGGGCGCGCTGCAGGCACTCTGGGGCTTGCATGCAAGCACCCCTGCTTACTGCTACAGATTTTTTTTTTCAAGTGATTACTAGCTTCAAGTGTTACTGTTGTAAGTGCTAATACATGTGTTGAGCAAACTTGTTTATTAATTGATGTATTTTAAATACATAATAACATGGTTGATGAGGTCAATAAACAAAAGGATGTATTTAAGAAACAACACCCTGACGCGACGGAGGATAAGATTATGGAGAGTGTTCAGTCCCAACAAATTGAGGTGTTGGGTACGGTGCTCAAAAATCGGAAAGGAAAAGAGATCTGAGGGATGAGACGAGAAGGCAAGCGAGACTTGAGCCAATCTTCAAATGGTTCCACTTCACGTAGTCGTCCTCCTAGAGTTAATGAGCGACAACTCTAGGAGATGCAGGAGCGCTATGAGCAGAGACTAAAGGAATCAGAGGAGCGTGCCCAACAACAATATCAAGAGGTCCATCAGCGTGCCCTGCGTGCGGAGTCTATGTATAGCGCTGTGCAATCCTAATTTACAGCCATATATGAGGGCCTAGGTATGCCGCCACCTCCTCCTCCTCCACAGTTTCCTCCTCCTCCTCCTCCAGTTGTTTCTCCTCCTCCACATGTTTTCTCACAAAACAATGATGATATAGATGACAACATATGATTGGACAACAGAGTCAATTGGCATTATTGATTTTGTAATACTTCATTCATAGTTTAACTAGATTGTATGAACAATTTTCTACCTAGTTCATTAATTATTTTGTATATATGAACAATATTTGTCCATCTAGTAGTTATCATGATCAATATATGAATATGTTTTCCAAATCCAATGCTTTCGGTATATATGTATATGTATGTGTTTGATTATTGCAACTGATTTGTAATTTTTAGAAACAGTGAATAAGGTAAAAAAACAAAAATTAAACTTTTTTTTTTACCTAAATAAAATCACTTAGGCGACGGAAACAACAACATTCGTCGTCTAAGATAAACAACCTACCGACGAATACAAATCGATCGTCGACTAAGAACTGTTCCAAATTCGTTGGTTCAAACCTCTGCCGATGACTATTTCGTCGCTTAAGAAAAAAAGAACATTCGTCGGTAAACATACATACCGACGACTATTTCGTCGGCTAAGAACAATTTCGTATTTGTCGGCTAAGAATCCTTCTGACACCGACAAAGATACTTATCGACGAATAAGATAATAGTGAGTTCTTATTTGTAGGTTTGAAAGCTGAAAGCTGAAATCCTATAATTGATCTGCGCTAGTGGGAAAGACAGATTGAGTATAAATAGAATCCTTGAAAAAATCAAACATCTTCACTATATTTTCATGTAGTGAATATAACATCTGGTTTTTTTTTTTTTTTTTTCAAGGGAAAAGAGAATTCTTATTAACGAATACGAATGTTGTACATGAGAGCATCCTTGCCTAAATGAATTCAGAAGCATGAACATACCTATATTTATTGTCTTCATAAACTGGCAAGTAGGCAACATATAATAACGCAGAATTACTTTAATAGCTACTATTGTTTTCTCTCAATGACTTGGTGGGATCATCAAGTCAAACTAAGCTCGGATTAGCGTCAATTGAGTTGCAAAAGTATTTGAGACAGCAAGAAAAAAGAACATAGTGTAGTTAATTTCAATGATTTGCTACTACATATTGAAATGTTTAAGATCATCTCTAATTAATCTAAGTATTGTCATCGATCATCCGCGCACATTTCTACTGTGCAAAACAAGAAACTCATTGTAGTACTAATGCACTATACATTAATTAGATATGGTATAACAAGGCATCCCCTAGAATCCTCTGTCCGTTTATATATAGCTAAGTTCGATTTTTTCTACTCCACTTAATACTCCAAAACCTGAAAATAAAGAAACTGGTGTATGTATAATGTATATATGATAATTCTGATGTTTATCGATTTGGACATTCTAGCTTAATTTATGGGAATTTTTGATTCTATCGTCCTTCTACACCATTCTGTTTCAAGAGAAAGACGTCTCATAGATATAGATGACCAATTCAAATACTTCCACATCGATGATCAGCATCAAATAGACATAAATTATCACTAAATTAACCTAACCTGCATAACATTTAGATTCGAAACTAGACTCGGTCACTCATTAGAGGTGTCATGGTCCTTAGTAGTACAAGAAGGGGTGGATGTTCTAGTTTCAACCATTGACACAGAAAATTATAAGACTTATAGCTACGATTCAGTTTTCTCATGTGAGATTTATATACATCACAACATATATATGTTAATATTTAACTATATAAGTTTTATGCAGAAATGTATCTAAACTATGACTACAACAACATACACACACAGATGATCTTAAATAAGGAATAAGTGATGACTTTTAAGTTTTAAATGAACGGTTTGATAATATGCATCTTAAAGTGAAAATACTAACCGAAGTTCAAATATGCATCCAACCGTTAATTCAAAAGTCTTTATTTGTTTCATGTCCTATAAAGTTATCCCATACGTACGTACATGGCTTATACATATAGCTTATATTCATCGACTTGAAAATACATTGTATGTAAGATCAAAAAGAGAGGATTGGAATCCATTATTCACGTACACTAGAATCATACTTAAATTATAACCACTAATTAAATACACCCTGATTATCACACTGCCACTCCATATGTAGTAGAATTAGAACCACAATGATTTTTGTTGTTGTTGTTGTCAAACACCAACCACAATGCATTCTGAACAACCTATACAATACATGGTTGTTGGGCACAAATATATTAAGTAGCTAGGGATAAAGCCATATATCAACTTATCTAAAATAAGGGATAGGAACCCTTTAATTAGTAGTTTATGCCCTAGCTTTCATATATCCAAGGAATATTAAAGAAACTGAGCCAGGACATGTTTGACAAGGTGATCAGAGATGATCTGGTTTGCTTTCTCTGTAGGATGGAAAGCGTCCCAGAAGATGTATTTGCTTGCATCAGTGCATGTGAGCATGTTGTTTCGGTTGCATGCGTACCCCATCTCAAACATTCCTGTGGCACAGCAAGCTGTGGATGTCACTTCAAAACCTGTCAATTACATCACACAAAAGGGTCGATCAGATTGAGCATTGTATTTGTCGTCTTACTCTTACATATGCAACAAGTTTTCTCTTTATTTCTGATACTGATCTACTGAGTACGTTTTGGGTTTCGGCAAAACTAGCCAAGTGATCTACTGGTGAGTGAGGACAATCGGCCGGTGATCTGAGGACAATAGGATCTCAAAATATCCAACCACCCAAAGAATGTGACTACATAAATGCTAAAGAGACATATGCCCTCTTCTTAAATATTTTTCAGGTTATAGTAAGTTGGTTTGGTATTTATCTTCACTATTTTGGACCCAAAAACAAGATGATTATGTACGTGGACACATAAAGAAGCAAAGCATTGAAACATGAAGCGTTTGAGTCACTTACCATATGAAGAAGGCTTTTTTATCATATGCAGGAAAATGAAGTAAGGATTTGAGAACACCACAGCGCTCCCAGGAAGCTCTTTATTGAGGCTTACGGCCAAGTTATTCAGCTTGTTATTGAATGCCAAAGCCACATCGTTGTAACTCGAAATGCAGTCATCTCCACCCATGAAATTACTGGTTCTCTCCAATGGCAAGCACCCCATTGGAGGTAGTCCTCCAACCGAAATTTTCCGAGCTCCGACCTTGTAGAGTTCTCTCACGAAATTCTCTGCTATTCCGATGAGAAAGTTTTCGTATTGGGAGGTAGTGTATTGGGATGATCGGCCTGATGGTGGAAATGTGGAGTAGTAGTTCTCCAGGAAGTCATTGGTTCCTAAGCTCATCATGTGTAAAGCTTCGTTGATTGTTTCATTTGCTTTATTTCCTCCCTGGTAAGCTCTCAGTTTAGTCTGGTATTCCTTGTAGGAGTCCAATTGCTTCCACAGTGATATTACAGACTGCAAGATCATATCAAATCCCGTTATGCTGAAGATTCCTAAATTCATGAATATATGGAGATGAAAGAATAAGACATAGGACACACATAATTAAATATCTATTGAGAAAATTAAATAGATCGATAATATGTAGTTTACACGTATTGTTTTTTTAACCAGAGTTTTACCATGTTAATTAGATAATCAATTGACCTTAGAAATTAAGGCTTTAAGAATTAGACCAACAATGTAAGTTGAGCATCGATTTGAAATAAGCAATAAAGAGGATTGTCTCTAGATTGACCGAGTGAAGTCGTTTTAATTATTATCAATGCATGGATTCGTCTTCCGTTGCCCTAAAAACAAAAAAACAAAAACAATGTACATATAATTTGTGGAAATGGCATGTAGATAGTATATATACAGAGTTACATACGTACATATATACATGCAATAACACATACAAACATGAGTGAGCTTAATTTACTTTTTATACAAATATATTTTGGGAGATGTATATATACCAGCACATCTGAAGTTGCAGTGTCATAGCCGGTGCCAGCAGAAGCAAATGTGACACCAGTGGCGAAATCCGATATGTTGTAGGAAGGATCCAAGTAGGCCGGAATGGTCGGTTTGAGTCCAAAAGCTTTAGAGATGAAGTCCGTGGCAATTCGACCGTTGGAGAACCTCCCGGTTGGCTTGCCACCAAAGAAATCACGGCCGTAAGGCTGGAAATTGCTCCTGGCAATGGTGGGAATCTGGTTGTTGTTCCCAGCATCGACGGAGGAGTCTCCGAACACTATGACTGCCGGAACTTTTGCTGCTACTTCGGTGACTAGTAGTAGAACTAGGAGGAGAGTTGGGAGCAAAAATGAAATGTGCGAGGGTGCCATAGCTCTCCTGCAAGCGTGTTGGTTTTTTTGCCTGAAGTGAAGTGAGGAGGAGACTTCTCTATAAGTATGTATTTGGTTGGAACATAATAAATTCGAAAGTTTGAACTGATAGGCATCGGAGTAAAGATGTTGTTGGGGGTTTTAGGTTCTCTAACTTTACTGAGGTTGGTGTATTGATATGCCGGCCAAAAAATAGACTAATAATCTTTCGAATTCTTTGTACAAATTCATAATCTTTCGAATTCTTTGTACAAATTTGAGAGATTGATTTGTACTTCTTCTTAGTTTATTGCATTGATATCAATACTCAGAGTGGGAAAACATATATGACTATCGTCATCAAATTGATTGTAGAAATAGATCTAATATTTCTGCAGGGTGCAGATGGAAAATATCGAACTAATAAATTCAAACACACACAAGAATCATTGGCTCCATTATGGTATACAAAACTATTTAGTAATATGAACAAATATGAAGTCTCGAATTGTTCTACGTTCCGAAATCCATATAAATTTCGTTTTTATTGGCGAAGGTACCTTTAATAACAAAAAGGACAAATTTGAGGTTAAAATTTCTTGATTTCTAATTTTCTACTCATATAATAGTTACGATCAAAACGTTTTTTTAGAAAATATTCAGGGTTTGATTTAGTGTTTGTAGAAGAAGAAAAAAAATGGATGAATTAAGTTCGATACCACTCATAATTCATTAACATGATGATATAAGTTTTTCTCCAATATTCCTGATTTAAATAAGTTCTAGCTAGAGAAACTAGATACATCGTTTCTCTACTAACTTATATGTAGGCATTGATTATTGATATCTTGTATTTTCATCAATTGGATGGTGCATTATGATCATAATAATACTAAGATCATATATGGCCCTCAACTTTTAATCTGAGATTGAGAATTTGCGAGCAAATATGAGTATGCGCTAGCTCTCACAAGTCACAACCACCACCACCCAGAAATGCAGCTGAGTATGGAAATTGAGTGAGGCATAGTTAATGCATGTAAGCAGCATGTGGTTGTACCCATCCATGGAAGTGATGATGTCTATACTGAAAACGGGACTTATTTTTCAAAGCTATAGGCTTCCAGCAGAAATGGAGGCGCTAAGTTTGTGATTAATGTACATCTACTTTGAATTTGCTAGAGAAATCTAGCTGGATTGTCCCCAACGCCTCAAATTTCAGTTAAAACTTTAATTTCAGGCTAGTTTTGGCTAAGCAATTTAACATGTAACGAACGAATGTATGCTCCTTCTCTAACACGATGTTTTCTAATGTTTATAATTGTTAAAGAAAACCGCATAGTGAGATATAAATAAAGTAATAATATATGGTTTTGAGAGAATTATAATACATACAATTGTATTAGTTCCGTTGTTGTTGGCATAAAAAAAATATCTAACTTTAGTAGTCTCACTTATTGTGTCACATGGCGTGTAAAGCCTGCCTATAACCTTACTAGCTACTAGCTAGCGTCTAACGAGTTTTTAAACCTTGATACCATTAGTGATCTTGGAACATTGCTGATAACCTAGACATGAACGCAAACATCCTACTCATCTCTCTTCATTTAGAAGTATTCATACATAGCTAGCCTCATTCAAACATAATTAGTGTGCAACAAATACCTGATGCTGCCCCAACAAACATAAGATCATTCTTCGTTAATTATCTCGAAGAGCATTTTAGCATTTAAAGATTATTCGTCGTGATGAAAGTGATGGTGCCTTACTACTAAAGTAATTAAGCTTGCTATTCATAGCTCTCTTCAAACAGAGTTGTAGCTGCTAAGTTTGTGATTAGTACATATATAGCTCATTATGTCTTTCAGAGAAATATAGTTGAGTCGTCGTCCCCAAAGCCTCAACTTTTAGTCAGGCCTTGTTTTAGGCATACATATTTGGTATGCAACAGTGATTACGAGTACTGTTGTCATCATAATGCTCTTTATCACATAATTTGAGAAGAATATCATATTATCACATCACATTTGAGCTAATACAGAAAGATCCGGCTCCTCTAAAGGACAGAAATAGTAACAGTCCGGTGTACATACATATATTCCAATGTATATATATTCTTTTTTTCTTTCATGAAACAATAAATCAATTGAAGAATGCCAGAAGATCTGGAATTAAAAAGTCGGAGACTATCTTATTTGTTTTTTCTGTAGGATGGAAGGCATCCCAGAACATATACTTGTTTGCGTCTTTGCATGTATATGGATTTGATTCACTACAGAGGTAACTCATCTCGAATGTTCCAGTAGAACAACATGCCACTTCAGTAACCTCAAACCCTGCCAAAATCAATGACAAATTCATTAACTTCGAAAGCGTAAAGGGTTAAAATTAAACCTATCTCAGCTGGTAAAAGTAAATAAACTGATCGAGATAAAATGATACACAGTTCATATCTGAAACAGTTATTCTGCTGCAATAGAATCGAACCATGTGCCAAACCCAGGTCAAACCTGGATTGCTCAGTGACATTAATTTTCTCAACAACTATTTTCGACTAGCCAATTCATGCATAAATATGCCACTCTTTGCCCGTGGTATCATGTAAATATCTTGTTACCTCAGTTGGGGTCTTGAACCTTACAGCTATAGCCTGCTACATGTTTGATCTCGCAAGTAACCGAGTGTACCTTGTGACAATCAAATGCCATGGGTAGATGGGTACGTTCTTTCAAACCCTATACGTAAGACGCTTAACAATATACATGATGGCCAGTATACACTATTTCTTGGGGTTATTGACTATTTTCGGGGTTTAGATCATCTACCTAAACTATATATCGAATTTTGATATGAAAATCTCGGTTATGGAGTTGTACGTGCTATTTTGATATGAAAATCTCGGTTATGGAGTTGTACGTACTATCTCCTATATACGCGTAGAATGCTCCATAGTGCTCTAGAGTATCGATATACAATTTTTCAGTAAGGCCATAATTCAAAGAGAAAGAAAATGACATTGATCTGATGGGCATGGTCCCAATGTTGATAGCATAAAACTTGAGGAGAGTAACAAGTGACCAATCACAATGAAATGAATGCATACTTAATGCCACATTTATGCTCGACGCTTTCATGTATATGCATAGATATACTATCATTTAAGCGATCATACTAATCAAAATCTGATATGCATGATTGATCGGAAATTATAAACTTACCGAACTGGGAAGGTGTTCTGATCATTTGATAGACGAACTGATAAACCTTCTCCGTAAACAGAACTCTATATCCCGGAAGCTCTGTGTTAAGCTTTGCCACCATGTTGTTCAACTTCACATTAAACTCCACAGCCACATTGTTGTACTCCTCCACACAATCATGGTGACCTATGAAATTTGTGGCTCTCTCTAAGGGCAAGCACCCCATGGGAGGGAGCCCAGTTAGGGAAGTCTTCCTGACTCCAAGACTGTAAAGCTCCCTCATGAAGTTTTCGGCTAGTCCGACGAGGAAGTCCTGGTACTGCTGGACTGTATATTGGACTTGCCGGCGGGGTAGCAAGTAGTAGTTCTCCAGGAAATCATTGGTTCCCAAGCTTATAACATACAAAGCTTCTCCCAAAATTTCTGTTGCCTTGTCATGACCAACATGGGCTCTCAATTTGGCCTGGTATTCCTTGTAGTACTCCACTTCTTTCAATAGAGGTATCACATTCTGCATGGTGATCACAAATTACAATATTAGTATTTGTTAGACATGCACTTCTTTCTATTATGTTACCGCCTTGACATGCAGTAACATATGGTATATATAGATTAGCATATGGTATGCATGTAACTAACTAAACAAGTGACCTCTGGATTAGGAGACTTACTAGTACATCAGAGGTTGCATTGTCATAGCCAGTTCCAGCAGAAGCAAAGCAAACACCAGTGACAAAATCCGAAATCCCATAGTTGGGATCCAAGTAAGCCGGGACGAATGATTTAAGTCCAAAAGCCTCAGAAATGAAATCCGGAGGAACACGACCATTGCAGAATCTGCCTGTGGGTTGACCCCAGCAAAGTCGCGCCCATATGGCCTGAAGTTGCTCTTCAAAAGTGTCGAAATCCGGTTGTTGTTTCCAGAATCCACGGTCGAGTCTCCGAATACAATAATGGCCGGAACCTTAGCCTCATGTTTTGCTACTTGCAGGAGGATTTGAGAGAACAAGAGCCATGAAATGTATATGTATGCCATCGTACCTAGCTACAACTTTGTCTTGTCTCTCTGGCTAGTGGCAACCTTCAAGATGATAAGAGATGAGCAATATATTGTGTTGTGAGAGGTCGTATTTAATGGTAGGTGAGTGTAAACTGTGCAAGGGTCCTTGCATGCAATATGGCAGGGCTTGAATATAAATTTATTTATTTTTTTGTTGAAATTCTAAATGGATTTGCTGAATTAATATGACCTTATGTATCAAAGATGGGTGGAGACTGATAAACCAACAAGGATCTGAGTCTGCTGGAGGCCAATTCAATCATGTCACGTTCCGAGTTTGGTTGAAAACTCATCTACTGAGGGACTAACCCAATACAGAAGGCAATACTTTGTTCTTGGCTGTTGGTAACAACTAACAATAGTGCAACAATAAGAGCTGCATTTCCGAGTTCGATCTGCTTCTAGTATATGATAGATAAAACTTGTGAAATCAACATACGTGTCCCTGATCGATCTGGCCGCTCGATTATCTCATGATATAACATTTTGTCAAATATAAAGCTTCAACGATTACAATGACATGAACCGATAGGAGCTCAATTGGAACATATCTAAACATTTTTCGTGAGTCTCGATATATCCTTACAATCAAGAAGAGATAAACCCCTTCCAACAAATACCTTCCGCCACCAGTTAAATGAAAATTCAGTGTTATAGAGAGTTGATGAAATTGTATGTTAATTACTTATATACCTTCCGTCACATTTCGTCTCAAAACAGACAAAAAAATCGCCTAACCTCGGTTTCCTTGGCCAAACACCAATACACCAAGGTATGATTCATGTATAAAGATCAGTTCATACTTCATACATTTACGTACATTTTAGAGTTAAGGCTCTCAGTGTAATAGAACAATCAGAGGAAAAAAGTGTACAGACAAACTCTGTAATATATCATACATTAATTGATAAAATCTTGGAAACATACAGAACCGCGCTCGCCTTCTAGTTTCTACAGAAAACTATGAAAGCATTTCTTGCTCTTGAGAAAGAAAAAAAGAATAATAAATCAATTGAACAATTTTAGAAGATCTGGAATCAAATAGCTAGCTATTATCTGATTTGTTTTGTCAGTAGGATGAAAGGCATCCCAAAATATATACTTATTTGCATCTGTGCATGTAAATGGATTATGCTCATTGCAGAGGTAACTCATCTCAAATGTCCCAGTAGAGCAACATGCCACTTCAGCAACATCAAATCCTGCCAAAATCAGTAACAAATATTCAAACTTTTAAACACTAAATGATTCAAACAGCATGACGTACTCCTCAAACAGCAATGCCAAGATAAAGGTAGTGCAGGAGTTCAAATTAGGTGACACTACCTCATCAGCTGGTAAAACTAAGTTAACTGAGATAAAAATGGTATGTTACAAAATAAGAACTTTAGGAGGTACCAACTACCAAGTAATATTCACTCCTAGGGTCACCATCTCAGCATTAGCAAAAGTTTACAATGTTAAATTTATGATACAATGAATTTGCTGCAACTTAGTCATTTGTCAAACTTGACTTGATTGTATGGTTATTTAAGCTCTCATTGAATTTCTCACCTAATTGTATCAACAATATTGCCAGTTCATGCTTATATATATATATATATATATATATATATATATATATATATATATATATATATATATATGACCCTTCTATTAAGGGATCTCTTATTATGACTTATATGAGAGATTGAGCATTAGCCTAACTTTTTGATCATATATCAACATCTTCACCATTCAACCTCTACGTATATATGAGTAGATCATTTCTGGAAATTTTCAGCCAAATTGGTGATCTTTAAGGCTTCGAACTAGCTTAAATTAATGAACGGTTCAAATCTGCCAATCCTGAACCGTTCATGAAAATTGCAGTTTTAAGCACCTTAACGATCACTAATTTGAATGAAATTTTGCATAAGTGATCTACATATTAGGACCTAAAAACTGAATGGTTAAATTAAAAAATATGATCAAAAAGTTAGTCTAATGCTTAATCATTCATATAAGTCATAATAAATGATCATTTAAAGTTAGTCTAATGCTCGGTCCTTTGTCATAATATATATATATATATATATATATATATATATATATATGCTTTAATATATCCCGTATAAATCTACTGAATTAGCATCGGGGCCTCAAGCCCTCCAGCCTACATATTTAATCTTTGCAACTTAATAAGTGGACCTGTGTCGGTGAAACATATAGGCTACTGCAAACATTACTATTGAAATCAAAGAAAGAGAATTATGAATATTTTTTAGATAAATGATCATCTATTTAAAAAAGATTGAAAGATGCATTGTGATATAAGGGTGAATACTTTCTGGGTTCAGATGACTCAAGTTTGAGCAGAGTGTGATAAAAATATCTTGATTATTATCTCCTGTTAGGAAATATATTGAGGAGAGAGCAGGTGATAATAAGACAATGAATTCAGAAATATTGTGACTTTGCCTAACAAAAGATGCTTTCATGGACATAAATTTCAGTCAAAATCTAGCTATATATGGCATTCAGTTCTATATAGCATCAAAATCTGAAACTATTAATTGATAGAAACTATGAATTTACCATATGAAGAAGGGCTCCTAATGATTTGATAGAGAAACTGATATACTTCTGCAGTAAATAGAATTGTATAGCCTGGAAGCTCTTGATTCAGTTGTGCTACCATGTTGTTCAACTTCCCATTGAATTCCACAGCCACCTTGTTATATTCCTCCACACAATCATGATGGTTCATGAAATTTGTGGCCCTCTCTAAGGGCAAGCACCCCATAGGAGGGAGCCCAGTTAGGGAAACTTTTCTGACTCCAAGACTGTAAATCTCCCTCATGAAATTCTCAGCAAGTCCCACCAGGAAATCCTGGTATTGCTGGACTGTGAATTGGACTTGCCGGCGAGGAATCGTGTAGTAGTTCTCAAGGAAATCATTGGTTCCCAAGCTTATCAAATACAAAGCCTCTGTCAAAATTTCTCTTGCCTTGTGATGTCCAACATAGTCTCTCAATTTGCTTTGGTACTCCTTGTAGTACTCCACTTCTTTCCACAAAGGTATCACATTCTGCATGAACAAGTAATGTATAAGAATTTGTCACTAGACAGTCTGACATTGATGCATAACATATTTTATATCACACTGTCAATTTCGACACTAAGATAAAAGAACGTTACCATATTTAGAATCCAAGTAATGATCATAGAGATAGACTTACCAGTACGTCAGATGTAGCATTGTCATAGCCAGTTCCAGCAGAAGCAAAGCAAACACCAGTGACAAAATCCGAAATCCCAAAACTGGGATCCAAGTAAGCCGGAACGAATGGTTTGAGTCCAAAAGCCTCAGAAATGAAATCCGGAGGAACACGACCATTGGAAAACCTTCCTGTGGGTTGACCCCCAGCAAAATCACGCCCATATGGCTTGAAGTTGCTCTTCAAGAGTGTCGAAATCCGGTTGTTGTTTCCTGAATCCACAGTTGAGTCTCCAAACACAATAATGGCTGGAACCTTGGCCTCGTGTTTTGCTACTTGTAGTAGGATTTGAGTCAACAAGAGCCATGGAACGTACATGCATGCCATTCTAGTCCTTCCTCTTGTGTTAGTGGCTAGTGGCAAAACTTCAAGATGAGAGATAGGCAACTGGGATATAACAACATGAGAGATTGAGAGGGATGATATATATGTTAATGGCATTTGTGGAGCCGAATGAATAGGTACTTAGGTAGATGAGTGTAAACTATTAATGTTTAGTTACAGGAGACCACGACATGTCAGGGCTTCAATGTCACAAGGCCTTTGCTGTAATGTTGATACTAAGTTTTATGATTACCATCGAAGGAAATAAAAGATAGGATGAGTAATTATCACACCAAGGCAACACAGACATAAGTTTGCTAGCTGCAGGTCAATTCAATTAGGTCAGTTGCATGATTTGATGCAAAAATAGACAAAAACCAACTATAGAAGCACTATTAATTGTATCTATGTACTCAACTTACAGCTTGATAGAGAGCAGCTAGCGCTAGCTGCTACAATGCATTTCGGCCATGGATTTCTATCACGTCATTAAAGCATTTCATCGAACATTTTTCTGCCTAAATTCAATAAAGGAGTTAGACATCAAGTTTTATTATTAGCGGCTCTATCACTGTTTTGTTCAAGTATTCAGCAGCTAGCTAGCTCACAAAAGCAAATAAATGTATCAAAAAGCTCGATCAAGCAACGTTGGCATATTAACTGACTATAAAGCTGTGGTCCTAAACTCCTAACAATGTTAGGAAGGAAGAGGTAATTATAAATCGCAACCAGTTTGGGTCACGGTGGAGTAAAATAGAAAGATCACTGTAGGATGAATGATGGACAGAGAGAGTAGTTGTAAGAATTGAATGGGGTGATCAAGATTATTGTCGTCACATATGTGCTGGCTTTCATGTGATGCTCATTTGTATGGACCTTTTTCTGCCGTGAATTGGCAAATGTGCTTACAAATTACAAGGAGTCTTGAAGTCTTAAACCAGATTTCTTTCTTAGAAGTTATGAGACTTTGTCAGCTGCTCTCCCTTGGAAAACTCTCGGACATTACTTCCTCACTGGTTTAATGATCCATGATAATATCTATGCCAACTAAAAAAAATGCAAGAGAAGAGCAAAATACCAGCAAAATAACAGCAATCAACAAAGTACCAACTTTTTGTTTGTGTTCCATGTATCTTGTTAGTAGTTACTATGTATACAACGTACCAATATTCACAGTTCTTGATCGATCATTTAATTAAATTTAACAATACTACTGCATTTCATCGACCCTTTACTTTGGTTGGCACATTGATATGTGAAAAGTAGAAGAGATAGAGAGAATCGAAGAAAATACGATCTATAAAATATATCGAGTATTTTGCTGTCTTGTTACAACAGAGAAAGGAGTGGCTGCAGCTATTTATATACGTATCTATTAGATAGCGGCAGTGCATGCTGTGCAGCTGTAAAAGACTCCTAGCTAACTAACTATGCTGCTAACTACGAGTAAATATTTGCAGTAATAAAAGTGTGTACTTACTTTTACTATTTTACTAACACCCCTCCTCATATTGATGTGAGAGATTCGAGCATCAAGCTGTTGCAAAGAAAAAGAACGCTGAGAGAAACATCTGCGATTTTTTTAATTTTTTTTGTGTGTGAAAGGCTGAAAGCTGAGCTATTGAATCAGAGATGAAGAAAGAAGAACATGAGAGAGAGAGAGAGAGAGAGAGAGAGAGAGAGAGAGAGAGAGAGAGAGAGCGTAAAAGACTAAATGGGTTTTTATTGACCTGAGATGAATATTACATTGTCAAATGCTTTTATACTATTTCTAAAATAACCACAACAACCTATTATCTAATATAACCTTAATTAACATCCCCCCTCAAACATATGTTATGTTTGCTGCAGCAACAAAAGATTTAGAAACGCTACAAGGAGCCTAAATCGATAGAAATCTGCTGAAGATGAAACTACAAGCATTTGATGAAGATAACAGACCAAGTAGGTAGTCTAACCAGGAAAAAAAAAGGTGGCAGTAATTGAGAAACAATACCATGTGGCAATGAAGAAGATGGATTTGATGAAAACACAAATCATAATGATGCATGTAAAACACTCTGCTGCACGGTGACCCCTCTTGAAGCAAATCTGACATTGTAAAGAAAAACCAGCGGCAACGACTTGCCTAGGAGAGAAGATCGCTGAGAACAAGTTCGAGCAGTCTTGAGCAGCGTAGATCCTAAATCATATATCAACATATTGACGATGGCTTGTCATTTTAGTTGTTGATCAAAAGTATTTACCATACATCCAAAATATGAGTTGGAAGCTCCACTCACCATCTACGTAGCACCGGCCTTAGCATAGGAAAGGTGCTTATTTACATATAGCCAGCATACTAATATATATGCGACAACATTACAAATATTCATGTCACATGAATAATAATATGTGTCTAGATTTGCAGTTCTGGTAACCATCCTCAAATCTTGTAAAATATCTCTATATTGTTATGCAAACAACAATAAGCACGTACAGAGGCAAAAGGAAGCTAGAATCAAAATAACCATGCAACAAAATTTGTAGAACCTGATGAAATGGCGTTTACTCCTTCCTTTTCTAAGAGATTGATTGATCGCTCGTGGGAACTGTAGAGACCAAAACAGATAATCATGATGAAGCCATTCTCTTTGAGCATTTTCCCATGCATGGATGATCGAATTGAAATGAGTTTCAATGAGTCATGCTCAGCATATTGTTGAAATGGCTGAGACTTTGAATTCGAATTCACACCGTTCGGAGATTAGTCCCGTCAATGTTCTACGGTCAGGTCGGGTCGCCGGCGAGCAGAATGGCGTTGGCGACAACTACTTTAGTTTCTTTTTTAAAGCTGGGACCCTCCAGCCTCCGTCTAGCCCGCTTAGGCCCAGATTGCCGCTCAGTTTATTTTTCAAATCTTATTAAAGGTGAGACCCCAGCCCGCATGGGCCTATTTCCTCTACTTCCGCGGCTCCGCCTAGCCCCACTGAGGCCCACATTTCCTTTTATTTATTTTTAACTATTTTATTACATATTTAAGCAAGGGAAAATTTTAAGAAAACAGTTTTGGTGTTATTATTGATTTTCCAAAGGGTAATTTAGTATATTTGCAGTTTCCCCTCTCTTCAAAGTTCAAAGCATAAGCCCTTGGCAATTTAGTTCATCACCACCACCGTCGCCGACCACATCCCTCTGCCGTCGGGGGCTTGTTTCGGTATTCTCTTTCAGACCCTTCAATTTCCGGTATTCATCGGGGTATGTTTTGCTTCTGGATATATCTTACTTCTGGTTTGCTTGGAATGTTGGTCATCTTCTTTTGATAGTTTGGTACCTGATAGATATGATTCGTTTGAAATTGCAATTAATGCCCCAAATGGTTGATACATATCTCAGTTTGGATGTTTTCGAAAATTATATACATCAACAAAAGAGAAACGGAAGATAAAGAAGCTATATTTAAGTTGAACTGATATGATTCTAGTAACTCTGCGTTTGTGGACTCCTATGATTGTTGTCAATGAAGTCGTTTTCTTGTGGTTCAGAATGCTGAGATATTCGGTATGTGGTTCAGAACAACACGGAATGTGGGTGGTGGGAATGTTGTCGGATTCTCAAGGCTGATGAGAAGATATACATCAGTAAGAAGAAGTGTATTAGACATGGCTGCTAAAGATGGGGAGCTGAGGGTCTTTGTAGTTTCTGGAGAGGTTTCTGGTGACGCTATTGGCTCTCGTCTGATGTCTTCTCTAAAGAAGCTCTCTCCTGTGCCAGTCCGCTTTTCTGGTGTCGGAGGGTAAGCATTTACTGTCCGGGCAGTCTTACTAAAAGTTAAAAGTGATTCTCTTTGGAGATCCTTTTCAATGTGGTTATTGTAGTAGCTTCTTCATGTCAGTCCAAGTTGACTATTTCTTTCTATCTAGCCAAATGTATCTAATGTACCTGACTACTTGATTGTTGAGTTGTTGAAGATTGGCTTTACGTCAACTGTGTCCTTATCTTTTCTTAATGAAAGAAATCTTCATAGAGATGACATTATTCACTTTGTAGAAAAATGTGGTTTTCCTAAAAAATTGTTGTTTCAATGATTTTGGACAAACACTTCTCTGACTGTCTAGGAGGTATTTTTTTCTCTCACCCGCTCCATGTTGTTCAGGACCATGATGTCCAGTCAAGGATTAAAATCGGTATTTCCTATGGAGGATATTGCCGTGATGGGATTGTTGGAGTTATTGCCTCATCTAAATAAACTCAGAGTGAGTGTCATAGGCCTACTGTCCAAGTCTATTATATTTGTGTCTTTTAATATTCTATATTTCATAAAATTTATTGTTGGATTGGTGCATCCTGGCATTTGTTTTGGCCAAAGGGTTATAATTCTGTAACATTTGTGTCAGGTGAAGTTGCAGGAGACAATAGAAGCTGCTCTTCTGTTTCAACCTCATGTTGTCGTAACAGTGGATTCCAAGGGTTTCTCTTTCCGTCTTCTGAAGCAGTTACGGGGTAATATAAACCACCTTGTTGGAGTTTTAGTCATCCTCTAGTGATATGCATGGTTTGGAAAGTGGAGACATGCTTTTTGCAGCTAGATACAGTCAAAAAAGCTTCGAGATTCCAGTACACTTCCATTATGTAGCACCATCATTCTGGGCTTGGAAAGGGGGTGAAGCAAGACTCAGAGGCTTAGCTGGATTTGTGGATCATCTCCTGTGTATACTTCCAAATGAAGAAGAAGTTTGCAGATCAAATGGATTGGTTGCAACCTTTGTTGGCCATCCTATACTGGAGGATGTGTGCGAGTTGAATTTGGTATGCCATTTTCTTCTTTCTTTGATAAATGTACTGAATAGTACTTCGCACTGGATGTAGCAGATCCCTATTTTGATCTTCTTCATTGCAAAAGGTCGAGAGCAAAACATAAAATAGTATACAACTAAAACATAAACATGGTATACAACTAAACTTTGCTGTTCAAGTTAACTTCATTTGTATATGAGTACTAATACATCATATTGTCTCTGCAAGGATACTTCACCACATGAATGGAAAATAGAAGGAAACTCTGAAATTTTCAGAAGGAATCATGCAATACCTACAGGTAAGATTTACTGAAGTTCATAACTCTATTTACACACTTGTTTGTGACATTGTGTGTGCGATGGGGCTGTATTTCTCTATCAATATTAAAAACCTAATATTTGTGAATTTTATTTGCAAAGGAGCCACAATCATTTCCTTGCTTCCGGGAAGCAGATTGCAGGAGGTCACCAGAATGCTTTCACTCTTTGCAAATACCATTGAACTATTACAAGTCTCCTTGCCTGAGTTGGTACCACTGATCCACGTCGCTTCAAATCAGCATGTGAAGGACTTTGTCACTGGATTTACCAAGTGGCATGTGCCTGCTATATTGATTCCGGGAGGATCTCTGCAGCAGAAATATGACGCATTCAGTGTAAGGACAAATAAATCATGTGGATGATAATACTCATTTGTTAGGACTACCATTATAAGTTTGACCTATTGGTTTCTGTGGATGCAAATCAAAGAATAGCAGTTCCTGTGTCACATTGTGTTGTAATTTAATAGGTCTATTCTTGGCATTAGCCCAAACATATGGAAGGATGGTCCTTATAAGCAAAATTGTTTAATATTTAGTGTATAGTAATCAAGTAGTCAGCAAAGTTTTCTGCTGATAAATAGTGATAAATAGTTTATTACTAAGGGATTAAATTAGAAGTTATTGATCATCTATACTGGTACTATCCTTTATAACAGTCAGCTTATGTGTTGGATAAAGTGGATAGAAGTTTATAACTTTATATATATTGATCATTAGAAACTTAGATATGCTCTTATCTATTTGTGTTTGGGTGGTGGTGATTGTGTTCTCTTACTTCTACCAATCTATTGGCAAAATGTGATATTGGTACTTCTTTTCCATTGCTAGTGGTATGCTGAACATAACAAACAAGGCATGTATCTTTTTCTGAAATCAAGTTTTAAACTCGTAGTTTGGATTTCTGTAAGTTGTTTAAATATGTATATTCTACATTATCTGTTGTTAGTTGTTACTCGATAATTTGAGGTGCATTTTTTGCAGGCAAGTAGTGTTGCATTATGCGCTTCTGGAACAGTTGCTTTGGAGTTGCAGCTTGCACGGCTACCATGTGTAGTTGCTTATCGAGCTCATTTCCTAACTGAGTGGATTATCCGCTATAAAGCCAAGATATCTTATATCTCCCTCCCAAATATCTTGTTGGATTCAGCTATTATACCTGAAGCACTCTTTCATGCATGCACTCCAGCAATGCTTGCGTCATTAACTTCGTAAGTTTAATTGACATTTAATTCCGAACATAGGCACGACCTCTTTTCTTTGGTTTAAGTGTTGTATTGAAATACTGGTAATCTATAATTTCATAGGTTCGTACTTTCCATAATACACATGAACTTAGTTTATGATCCACCACAGGAAAATGATACATGACACTGGCCTCCGAGAAAAACAGATTGTTGCTGCTGAAAAGGTTACCAGACTTCTGTGCGTGTCACCAAAAAATTTACATAACATGGAAGAGCCGCATCGAAGATTGAGCTTACCCTGTTACACACCGAGTATGATAGCAGCATCGACAATACTGTACCATGTGAAGTCATAATGAGTAGCCTTTTTCAAGTAAAAACATGCTTTGAATTGTATCGACAGTGGCGATCACCCTGATTCTGCTAGGCACATATCCTCGGTCATTTCCTTTTAGGTGTGCAGGGTTGACATGGATACTATGTACTGACACTGGTTATACAGCATCCAATTGCAAATCAAAAGTTAACCATCCGACTGTAAAATGAAATTGAAGGCAAACCATTGTTGTGTAACACAATGTATTTATTTATTTTTGGTCAGTTCTAAAATTTTCTGTATCTGATTAATATGGACTAGCACAGTAGCACTTGATTTGTTTAGATAACAAAAGTACCATACAAGATAGTGTTTTTTTTATGAACGAACAGTTTTGTAAGAAGACTGGCTATCTTGGTTTTCCATTAGTGTGTGTGTGTGTGTATGAACAGAACTAACTACCAAATAAAAGAAACAGAATTTAGCTAGACAATCGTCCTTTCTCATTAGGTAACCAAATTTTAAGCATTGTATCTACTTATTGCTTGAATTTGGTATCAAATCTGAGACAAGTCATGTACGCATTACATGTCGGCATTTTGCAGATCCATGATGCACATCACAAGGCTGACATATAGGGCAGTCTTCCCCTTCAAAAGCAAGCTAAGCCTCAAGACTAGCTCAACTAGAACAAACTCCTCAACCCCTCAAGGCAAACTACAGCTTAATTTAGTAAACAAATTTCTTTAAAATCCCCAACTCCATCATCACAAAATAATCCCCAACTCCATCATCACTCCAATTTTCGCTATCAATTTAAGCTCATCAGATACTCACCTGAAATCCAAAGGTTCACACGTCACACAGGCACACACACGCACAGCAACACACACTCCTCCAGCTCGAAAAAGCTCGAAAAGTCTCTTTGTTGCAACATTAAGAATGACTGTGTCAAGAGGAGTGCTTTTATTTTGCCTAGTTACTCTTTTCATCAGCCTGTGCTGTATCAAAGTCACCGACCAGGCTCACATCGAAGGCTGTGGCGGGAAGGAGTCGGACAAAGGTGACCAATGCCGGGAAGGTCCCAGTGATGAATTAGAACATGATCAAGATGTCGATGACACATACAAGGTTGTGAACAAGGTTGCAGTGACATTCACGCAAAGAAATGCAGTTAATCCAAACCCGAAAACAGAAAACGCAGAAGCAACAGGGACACTTGATGAGCAAGATCCTCATGTCGTCGTACTCGGACACTGAAACAATCGGTGCTAGCTAGCTAAGCTGATATGCATGCTTGAATTTTATAAATATTTTGATCCCATTTAATTTGTTTCAAATACATAATTTAGCATTTGCATTTTTGTTAATTTTTATTTATTTTTTGATCAAATGCACAATAATGTGCTACAATACCGTGAGTTGAACTCACGACCTCTCACTTACAAAGAGAGACTTATGCCACTAGACCAAATGGTACTGGACGCATTTTTGTTATTTGGAGTTTCTTCTATTCTAGACATATTATCAAATATTAGACGGGTCTAGTTATATATTATGAGACATTGTTCCCTTCATTGTTGGTGATGCTTTATTGCATATCCCTCATTTTCAACTTTTATTGAAGTAAGATAGCTCTCGTGAATGATAATACAAGGGCTTTTCTCAAAAACAGGCACATATTTATCAAATATATAAATAAAAAATTAAGTGATATTAGTTCCTAATGGATGATGTAAGGAATACGCTCATCTTCATACCCGAAGGTGAAGGATCCACAAGAAATAAAAACATAATATGTGTCCTTAAAGTGAGGTGAACAAACAATATCTTAACTTAGCAACATACATTCCAATGATAGTGTTATAATTTTTTTTCAAAAAATGATAGTTGTTGAAGGAGAAAAGATAACCAGAATAATGGTCTATTCATTCATTGATAGAAAAATCTATTTATAAACATTACATAGAGTCTCTCGACTGATCTAGAAGATCTATCAACTGTAACTATTTTGATAAGGAAACTAGATTAACTAATCCTACGTATATTAGAACAAGACACATAACAGAAGGACGGAAATATAATTTTCTTAAACACTCCCCCTTGTGTTGTGTCCCTAATACATTATGGTGTTGCCTCGGTAAAAACCTTGTCAAGTAAAACAAAAACCTCGTGGGTAAAACAAAAGACTTGGTCGAAGGAAAAAAGAGCATAACGCACCAACTACATTTGAAGATAACATGTGATGCATGTAGACTCCCCTTGATGTCTACACAATGACTCCCCTTGATTGGTAACTCAATCTTGGAGTACAGATAAACGGCGCAAGCCAATGCACTTCACATACTTCAAAAGTAGACTTGGGAAACGATTTAGTCATTAAATCTAACCACATTATCCTTAGATCAGACCTGCTACACTTAGCGTTACTTTGATCTTTAAGGAGAAGGTTGCCTAACAATTCAAAACATAAGTTCGCGTTGAAAATCAGATTCACGCATGGCATGACCTTCGTGTACTTAAACAGTCATAACATCTTCGATACAATAGGTATGGACAAACCGTATAAAGTTCTGGAAACTAGACACACATAGCTTTCCAACCATACAAGGTCCATAACCTAGTTCATCTTGAGCTGATCAAAAAAGCTCTGTAGAAGTTGATTGTTCTACCAAAGCAGATTCTCGGACAAATCCGTCCTACTTTACGAAAATAGCCATAACTCACTCAATATGATATGTGTGATCAAATGGTTGGTGTCTCTGGAAAGTAGATACATAGACATTTCCAATGGTACCAATTTTACCATTTTATAACGAGTGAGCTATCCTGTAGATTCTGTGGAAGTTGACTTACGAAACTAGGCAGATTCTGATTTCATTGTTAATGTGTCTTTTTGTAGGGATGAATAAGCCACAACCTTTCATAGAAGAAATTATTGTCATTACATTGGCGTTGCGTGGGCGCATCCGGCCACTACCTTGATGTTTCTTCACACTCATCTAAGAGGGAGCAAAGCTGCTCGACCGCTAGGAAGAGAGTTGAAAGACTAAGGAGAACTTGGTCTTACAAGTTTATAGTGAATGAGATGTCGAGTTGAGCATATTGTAACAAGTACATGAATGTGCTACCATACTTAGATGGAGGATTTCTCCTAAGACTTCTTCGTCATATGGACAAAACAGGTCTTCTCAACACTTCGACCAATCAAGGGATACATATAGGCATAACTTCATCGTTCTTTAGCTTGCCTTAAGCCGACAGATGAATAAGCATCATCAATAACGGTCCTCACTTTCGAGACCAAGTATTCCCAAGATCCTTTCATTCTTAATTTTGGATCAGTGGCATCTCTTAGTTTAACAAGAGTTCATCACGATTCATCCAGATTTTACACGCAAATAGGCATAATTCTTCATATCTTTTCCCTAATCAAGTGAATACTTAGCAAATATCTTGCAAATGCGCTCTGTGGTCAGGAGTTACTTGACTTGGGTGAAAACCGATTTATTCAAGATTTTTATGTACATCTCTTAGTTCCCAATAGAGATAAGTTGTGACCACAAGCTGTTTGTTCAGTTTTTCAGAAACTACCAAACTGACAAGGTAGTGGAGTGCAATGACATCCATTACGAGAATATATCTCATCGTAGTCGATTCCAGGGCGTTTGTGAGAGACCTTGCGCCAGAAGGTGAGTCTAAACTATTTTTCTCACTACGCTTTCTAACAAAGACATAACTGATAGAGTTTACACTTGTGGTGGCGGCGTCACCTAACCAAAACACTATCTCTTTGTTTAAACTGGATTGCGTCTTTCCATTTAGGCCAATCTACAATGTTGGTATTTTCTCAATGAAGTATGGTTCGATATCAAACTCATTAATTTTGAAGTGTAGAGATCTCTATATGGATTGGTATTGATATTGAGGCGTCCCCAATGATAACCATAATCCAGAAATAACTGATGAATGAGTATCATTGATCAAATGATCAAGTTATGTCAAACTCGCGTTCTTCCTTGGCGAGTATGTATCGAACCAAGTGGCCTCCCCCTAAACCGTGGGAGCCATGGCCTAGCGACACCATCTACCACATTTGTGGTGTCACCATGCCACCATCTATGGGTGACGACATGTCCTCTTCTCCGGACATCAACATGTCCTTATCCGGACATCAATCCTTGCAGACATGTTTACAACATGTATATGTGATCTCGTCACTTTAAGGAACTTGATGAGACACAGTAGGGACAAACCACGAAAATTTCAAGTCGTTCTACTTGAACATTCGTGTTCTTATCTCCCCCTAACGACAGGAAGACTGACTCATTAAAGTGACATAAAAGAGATCGCCTATCAAGGTTTCTATATAAGTGGACTATAGTCGGAAGCTCATGTCTTATTCAAAGACAATATTCATCAAATAACCCATCATTGTGCGCTTGTGCAGGCACAATTTGGCACATACAACATGTAGACGATATAGATTATAGAACGCTATCTCAATCCGTTAACAAATATGCATACTGTTACAACCGTAACATAAAGATTTGAATGATGGTGGGTAAAGATGAATAAGTAAAACTATGACCCTACTACAACCCGTAGTCATTGGTCTTACAAGTAAAAAAAAAACCGTTGGCCTCACCGCCGGGACTGGTTGAACCGACCGCCGGCATCATTGGACATTTGTTTTACACTTCTTTTAACAGTTCACTATCTTCCATAGCTCTAAACACTACCAAATTTTGTAAACAGGTAGATGTGGGAGTTAGAATTTCAAAACCGTCGGCCTCAACGACGAAACCAGCTTAAAATGTGCGAACCGTCCGTTGGAGTCGCCGGACATCCGTGAACACTTCTTTTAAGAGGTTCACCACCTTCCTGGTCTCCAAATGCCACCAAATTTTCTACGATAGTAGGCTTGGATGTTAGGAACTAGAAACCGCAAGAAGAACCTTAAGAACCAGTTTACAGGTTAATGAACCAGTCCTCACAATGACTGGTCCGCAGGCTGAAAAACCAGAAATTTTAGGTTTTTTCAACTTTTCAATCATTGTTAAGGTTCCTCATAACATCAAATTGTTTTGGCTTGAGTTAAACCAGTGTGAACATCACCATAACGTCATTATGCCTCAAAGTGAACAACGAGAAGCCATCTAGGTCAACATCTTATGTATCATTCTTGGAGAATCACTCATAGACATTGTAATGTCTTACTTAGTGAACAACTTAGCATTTTGTTTATATGCTAGTCTCTACACATTATCTTTAGCGTAGGACGGTGTCGCTCCTAATCTTTGTTAAAAAATAGGCTTTACAAAACAAGTAACGAGCATGGCCAATGTGAGAGATCATAGGGGGTTCTTTTGCATCATATTTTCTTATAAAAACATGAGTAGTGTCTCCATTGTATAGGAGGATGACGCGAATGACTTTAATGCCATCCATAGGCCATGAGCATTGCTCATAGCTCCACCAAGTTGTATTTTGGTGATCTTTGATCACAATGGTTACTTTGCTCAAAAGAAAAGATGTCCGTGAGAGTCTTTACTCTTTAGTATACGGATCATCAAAAACACGTCCAAAATTGTCCCGAACGATTTATGTTAAAGTCTACATGAGTCGATGCCTCCATTCTCATCATTGGTGACAATAACCGATTCAATTAACCGAATCTTAGTGACTCATGAATGTTACGCATTCATTATAGTGATACATAAGAAATTCTCATTAATTCTCACAATGTGTTTCCAGGTGATAAACGTTGGCGTGAATATCATTAAGTCATAACACGGTTCGATTGTTTCCTTATGCATAAATAACATATGTGACTTGAATCATAACGCCATTAGGCATTGAAACTTGAGCATTAATTCGCTCTGATTATTTGTGATGATTTAGTCATCGTAGTCACAATGGATTTATAAAACACCAAATCCATAAATAGTTGTCTATTTCTTGCAATAAGCTAAGCACTCAATCTCGCTACAACACATTCATATATCAGAATCTACAGACAATAGTCTTATGTCAAGACAAAGAAACCAAATATGTTAACAATTTCGATGGAGATTGAAAAAAAAAGGTATTGGAATATTTTGGAGAGCATTACATGACGTGATACTACATAGATGAACGAAACAAGACTTAGAACATGTCAAAGTTGGCAAAATAGATCGCGAGCACTATATAGGGGCGGTGCCACGGCCCACGGCCCACTGTTGGATCTTGTAGAGAAAGAGAAGGATTTTTCAACATCTAATTTTGGATGACATTTAGCGTAACGTAATTTCCTTTTTGCAATTATGAATCCACTCAAGAGTGTAGAAGACTACTCTTGTTTGTAATGTCTTTATAGAAAAATAGAATAAGTGTGCATTATGCCACAATTGACATTACAAATCATCTTTTGATCCAAAAACGATGTGCATTGCGCTACATCATGATATTTTAGCCTTTAGAAACGCCACCTTATAGTAACTGAAACGCCACCTTATAGTAACTGGTGGTCCATATAAGTCTAATGTAGTGTCATGTATGTAGTTGAAATGCGATATATTGCATTTACATATAGCTTATGTAGATCAAACCATATGTGTAAGACAAAATCCGAATATAAATGCCAAAAATTATAACGAGGTATTGACCATGAATTTAATTCAAAATATAACGACTAAGTAACTTTAGTCAAATATATGAGGTATATAGCCTTCACAAAACTTGAAAAAATAAAAGGATTTGTAGTTACTTAGACTATTAAACCGAAGTCATGCGCTTCATATTTTCCGCAATGTACTTTTTGCTTTTAAATCCGTAACTGTGAGAATAATATTCTCTTTTCTTCCATATAATGAGTTTCTTGTTTCAAGAACTCCATATATTTCTTGTATACATTGACCATATTATTGTTTTCTTTGCAATTAGTGAACCGATGTATAACCACATCAATAACATGATTTTTCTTTTACTAGCCCAATCTTTATATGACATGTGGGGTTCGAGGCATTGCCTCCCCTTCTTTTCAAAACGCGTGACACAAATGTCGTCACTCTTTTTTTTATGTCAAATATGAGGCTCATGTTTCAGTCAATTATCTTAAAACAACAAGATGGAAGATTAACCATTATCAAGATACGATAATTAATTCCAAGTATTGAATTAGGTCAAGACCAAGGTTCATGGTAACTCAATTCGATATGAACCGTGATAAATTCCGTCACAAATCAATATTAACCGTGATAATTTTCGTTACTAATCGATGTTAACCGCAACAATTTCCATCGCAAATCGATGTTTGTCCCTTTATTAACCACGACAATATTTCGTTGTAATACCGTGACTTGTCAAACCGTCACAAATTTCAACTTTGATATGATTCCTCACATCAACCCACGTTATAAGAAAGGAGGGGGTAGAAGAAGGCTACGAAGCCCGATTATGAAATTAAAATTCAAAAGTGGCAACTTTTATAAAACCTTACGTGCTAGTTTGCCGTGTAAGAGAAGTTGCCTTTGTAATTTTCATACTTACTTCCATGCTGCGAAGTAACTCTTGCAATTCCATCACGATCCGTCGCGCGAAAAATTTCATGAAAAATAAAAACATATGGTTAGTCATATTCACCATATATATGAAAACAGTAAAACTAAATAAATAATTACTACTGTAAATAAAATAAACTGTTTTTACTAGTGGTAAAAACTTTTTACCCGGAGGGAAAAATTTACCGTTTTTCCCCCTTTGTACAATGGTATGTATTCTTCTACCTTCGGATCCGAGTATGATTCGGGCTGTCGACGCTCTGAGATGGAGGAGAGAGCGTCGGACTAGGCGAGACGGCGCGCGGGGCTAAGCTGCAGGATTGGATGGGCTGTAGAGGCGCGCCGGTTTGGATTCGACCGGAGTGGCAGGGCTTGCTTGACCAAGGTAGGGCTAGGGCAGACGCTAGCGAGGCTAGCTGTGGCTGTTGTCGGGGGAAACAGGTGCACTGCTTGTTTCAGGTGGCGCTCGTCGAGGTGCTGCAGATCTGGGGTGCCGAGATTCGCTGGATCGGTGGTCCGGCGGTGCAGACATGGGTCTGCGCAGGGTTCACCGGAGCTAGGACAAGAGCGCCGGATTAGGGGCGAGTCGGAGCTGTAAAGCAGAGGTCGCTGTGCAGGGTTCTTGGGTCTGAGGTGCGCGCTGAGTTCGGAGGTGGCCGGGCCAGCTTGTGCGGCCTTAGCTGGTGTGGTGGGTGCCCAAAGCAAATTCGATGGGGTACAGCAGCAGAAAATTGTAAGGTTTTTCTGTTTTAGGGTTTCGTTATCAAGCTCAGTTAGAGCACAGTGCTGATAACGTGTTGAAGGAGAAAAGATAACGAGAATAAATGTCTACTCATTCATTGATAGAAAGACTTATTTATAAGCATTACATAGAGTCTCCTGAATGATCTAGAAGTTCTATCAACTGTAATCTATTTTAATAAGGAAACTGGATTAACCAATCCTATGTGTATTAAGGCAAGACACATAACAGAAGGACGGAAATATAATTTCCTTAAACAATAGTGTTATGTTTAGGATATATGTAGCTAAGAGGTTTAATCTAGGCCAATAGGCAATAACAAATTTTAACTCACAATTCTAATTAAGTCTTTGAATTTGTGTCTATTTTTAGACCAACAACGCGCTTATAAATTAAATATATAAAAAATAACAATCTCTCATCTAAAATATTGTTGTAATATGTGTTCTTAAAATGATAATTGAGTCCTTAAAGTTGTAATATGAGTTCTCAAAGTTGTAACAACTTTTTGTTAATCACTTTGATGACTCATTTACCACTTTAAACAATATTTTATCACTTTAAAATATTAGTCATCATGTGTCATCACTTTAAAGACACATGATGACTAATGTTGTAATTAAAATTTTTTACAACTTTAAGAACTCATATTACAACTTCGAGGACTAATATTATTATTTTAAGGACTTATTTTTCAACTTTAGGACAAATTAAGTTGATGCATCACATGCATTAACACATTGTATAAATTTCCTTTGAGCCATATATGATTCTATTCCTTAAGAATGGTGTCTTAGTTGGTTAAGGATGTTAACTAACAACTTTGAGGTCATGGGTTTAAACCGTACTGATATATATATGGTGCGTGAGTTATTTAATAAAATTTTTTTTAAAAATGTTGTCTTTAGAAAAAAAAAAAAAATGGTGTAATCTACAAGGTGACCCAAAGCAATGTTTATTTGCAATGTGAGGCCATGCATGCCAATAAGGAAACTACACCACAAACTTCTATTTATAGCGCTCAAAAAACGCTATCGTATGTATACCGCCATAGCGTTTTAGTCAACACTATGACAGCCGGAGCTATACCATAGTTTTTGCAAACGCTATAAAAAGTTTATAGGTCTTGGGTCTATCATAGCATTTCTGCAAACGCTATAAAAAGTTTAGCATCCATAGTGTTTTAGAAACGCTATTGTACACTACTACAATAGCATTTTATGAACGCTACTATAAACTTTCGATAGCATTTACTAAAAGCTATGCTTAGACAATCCATAGCATTTGATTGAATGTTATAGTTTATTATCTAATATCATTTTAATTGTTGTATCCCTGTAATTCTCGCATTATTGTTTACAATAGGTTGCCATTACAACTCAAAAGTGTAATAATATGTTTTGAAATCTTTGATCACAACATCACATTATTTTCATTTATAATCTCAAAACAATCAAAATACAAGTGTCATTGATCAAATAACACCTCTGCGTTCTCTCAGCTTGCCAACATGTTTCCCTACCTATGTACTATTGATATAAATCTTAATAAATTATTAACTCTCTAAAGCAGATCCAAAGCTTTTGATGTTGAGACACTTAGCCAATAACCACTTATCTGAGACTGAGTTTAGGTTGATTGGATCTCCTCAATCTTGAAGTTTAGCTCCTCCAGATACATATATATGTCAATTTGAGTCTGTTGTTTCTTTAGCATTCTTGAAATTGTATCTTGCCTACAGGTTGTATAAAGAAGAATCAAATTAACAGTAAAAAAACTCATATCTGAATAACTATACTACAGTAAACCAAATAACCAGTACAATATATAGAGTGAATATATCATTAAATTTACAATGAATTGAACAATAAAAAGAGCAAAGCAATCTAAAGTGTCCAAGTAAAAGAGGAACCAAAGCTAAATACCTGAAATCATTATATCATTTCAAGCACTGCCTCTTATTTCTTGCCCAGTTGCACTGCCTCTTATTTCTTGCCCAGTTCACATATTACTTCATAGTTCTTCACCAACCTTTAATCAAAACAAATGGTCAAACAATGAGAAGTTACCAGACAACAAAGCGACCTTATACCAGAACAACAAGGCAAACTTCCTCATGAATGAAAAGGTCGTATAGAAATATATAGTAGTAAAGGGATGTTTCTATTTTCCAAAACAAAAGCTGGACACATACCAAGCATACATCATACCTTACAATAACATTGCAGCTCCTTAAATAGTAGTTACTGGTTACCTTGAACATCCTTAAAAGCAATGGTTCTTAATAATATTTATAAAAAAAAACAATTATGTTCAAAGAAACACTTACAGGACCATAAGGCCAATGGTAACAATTACTTTGCTAGCCAAGGTGATTCTCAGGCACCGCGAAAGACCTTGCAAGGAAACAGACCCGCCACATGTGTTAAAAGATGATAGTAAGCAAAGTTGAGAGAAACTTGAGTATCTAGAAAGGCATGTCACGTCCAATTCATTAGAGCAATTGCTCTTTGCTGTGCTTGAACTAAAACCTAGGATTGAAATATCGTTCTACAACTGTGATGGAGCTAAGATAACTAATGACAACAAAATAAGGAACACACGGCTAATACCTCACTCCATAGTATTTCTTTTGCCAATTCTATCTTAGTCGTTCAGTTTCCTACAAATTATGGAAAACATGTAAGTCAAGCAGATCATAAAGGGTAAAGACTATTCAAGAACCTTTTAAAGATGTTACATTTCAGTGATTTCACATACTTCCGATACAAGCATAACTATCTAGTCATTCAATGACGGGTTAGGAATATCATGGCCTCCCTGGCCAATCACTAAACATATTAATTCAAAACTTTAAAATGGAAATATGAGCAGCAGAGTATAAAAACTTATATTCCAACTCAATGTCAATTGCATCAGTAGTCCAGGCTAATTCTCAGACTACCTTCTGTTAGTTTCGGATATATGAACTTTTTCATAGCAAATGGAATAATATAACTAATCTTAAACCCTGATTTAGTTGTTCAATAACTTAAGCAGTTAACTGAAAGAGTACCGATAGTCTGATACCTACATGTGCATTGTATTATAGGTTTTGTAATACATGTCAAGATAAATATGCCATAATCAATTAAAAGATCAGTATAAGGGTCAGAAGATGCAAGAAAACAAAATCAATATTCCTCATCCTGTGAAAGGTTCTGATCTGGTTCAAGATAAATATTAACTATGTAGTTGTATTATAAAAAGAAAAAGAATTTTAAAGGATAAAGTACCTCTCCCCTCATAACAAAACTTGATACTAGAATATGAATTAAAACAAGATTTGCATATTTTTGACAATTAAAGCAAAGTAACTAGCTAACAAAAAAGTAGTAATCCTGAAACCCAATAGGAATGTAAAACAGAAATCCAAGTACATGAGAGTCTTATTCTTCGATTTTATCAATTCGAACGAAATTGAATAAACTTTTATTAAAGAAAGAATACACTCTTTTAATATCTGAGTTACCAAGGATTGAAAGAGTAAGAAGAGAAGGGGTAGATAGAATACCAGTTTAGATGCAGGTAACGCGAAAGCCACAGGCTTTGAGAATGATACCTATGACGCCGCCCAAACCACTAGCCGCACCAAAAAGGAGACATGAGATATAGAAAACAACCATAATATACATCCTAGCTCCATATGTTAATTGAACTGTTAGATTCTGTTGAGCAAAAAATATACATAATATACTCGATATAATCTTGTCCTATCTCATTTATGAGAGATAGAACTTTTATTATGTTAAGTTCGACCCATTCAAGATAACATATCTCTTAATTACATCATCTTATTTTAAGAGAAAAACCCTTTGATTCCAAAAGAAGATGACCAATGGGGTGTGTATGTGTTTGTTTGTTTTTACGGCTGCACCCAGAAATTTGCATGGGTTGCCTACGTACCCTTGGGAAGGGATCAAGTCATTCGTAGTTCAAGAATGGCTTAATTACATCATCTTATTTTAAGAGGAAAACCCTTTGATTCCAAAAGAAGATGACCAATGGGGTGTGTATGTGTTTGTTTGTTTTTACGGCTGCACCCAGAAATTTGCATGGGTTGCCTACGTACCCTTGGGAAGGGATCAAGCCATTCGTAGTTCAAGAATCCCAACAAGTGAATGACTCATTGGAGGACTTTGATTTTGGAATGAGAGTAGTAGTGTTTGGAAATGTGTTTGGAAATGTGTTTGGATTTGTGTCTGAAGGAATTTGAGCTTTGGAACGAGACTTTTGGCTTCAGGCGATCTGAAAATTTATTTGGAATGGTGGTTGCATCCAGATTTAAATCCAAACTGCCTACATATCCTGTGAAGGGATGAAACCAATGTAGTTCAAACGTTTGGAAGTGAATTTGACTTTTGTGGTGGTTTAAGAATTTGACTGGAGTCACTTGGACTGGCCGAAGTTGACTGGTGGTGTCAAGTATTCTGTTTGGAATGGTGGTTGCATCTAGTGGGTCGCTAGATTGCCTACGTACCCTTTGTGGGATCAAACCGACCGTAATTCATTGATTTGGGTTTGCGGTTTTGTACCGACTTTTGAATTTTGACAGATGTACATATATTCCAGAATCCGTCAACTGTATTTATGGACACCCAATTTGGTAGGGTGTTTGCTAATATGATTTGGGCACCCGTCGTGCCGAGCTTTGCGGTTGGGCCTTCAGACTTAAATTGGGCTTGCATCGACAATGGGTATTTGTAGAGCAGAGCGGGCTTGTGTCATTTGTAGAGACCCATTTGTTTACTTTCTTTGACCTTCCCTGTGTCTTCCCATTCTTCATTTTGTTTAGCCCTGTAGAAGAACTTGAAGGCCGAAATTGAGCGAACGGAGAGGGACCGGTGCAGCAACGAAATTGGAGGCTTGTTGTGTCGCTTCCCTTTGTGCGAAATTGGGTAAGGAAGCTTTATATGGGCAGGCTCAATTCTGGCTGAGCCCACTCGAACATAGCATGGCTTCGATTTCTTTCTTCTTTTCAGTTGTCAAGGTATTTTGGTGAAGACTGAGTTCGCTGGCTCTTTGGTCCGCCTTTAACCCACCGATTCATTTTGGGCATTGATCAACTTCTGTCATCTTCGCCATTCAACTTCCATTTGAACCAGTCTGAAGCATATGCCTTTAGTGTTTGATTTAGAAAGAGGCACGTAGCTTATGTAATTGACAAACACACATTCACATAATTATACATGTTCTTGTCATTTCATTTAAGCTCCTGGAGATGATCCTTTGTCATTTGATGGCCACCTAAAGAAAAAGCTTAGATGTGTGTCTTGTACGCAGGCTCTGAACTTTCCTCCCTCGCCAGGTTTATTTGAAGAGGTGAACTTGCAGACACTTCTTTCTCATCTTGCTTCGTCATTGCTTTGGTAAAAATATCAGTGGCTCATTGTGGTGGTCATGGCACTGGTTGTAGACTTGTTGATGTAGACGCATTCAATCACAGCTTGTTGCTTTGCAGATTGATAAATCTTGAAGCCGTTACTTCCACATGAGGCAGGAGCTTGGCAAAATGGGCATCTGCTGTGAGCATGGCAGCAAACTTCACTTTCCCTGCTGTTCTTGTAAACGACTTGAGCCACTTCTTTATGTCGTAATTGATGCAGGTATAGCTTGGCTGCTTCTAAACAGTGTGTGAGGACCCTTCAACGTGGCATGGAGAACTCAGCGACACTTTGGAGCAGGCCAGAAGACGAGCTACACTACCGTCCCTTAATACGCTGGACGCACAGCGTATAGGTATCGGTAGCGAGCTAGAGAGTGAACTGGAGGATGTCCCGAGTAAGCCAGAAGACGAGCTACACTACCGCCCCCTAATACCCTGGACGCACCGCATATAGGTATCGGTAGCGAGCTAGAGAGTGAGCCGGAACATCCAGAAGACGAGCTACGCTACCGCCCGTTAATACGCTAAACGTACAGCGTATAGGCATCGATAGCGAGCTGAAGAGCACAGGTGAGCGTCCCTCATCTTTTTGCCATCAGAAAGTTTGTTGAAATTCCTTCCCCTCTGTGAACGTGCTTTTGTATAACCTGCACTCTTTTGTTAACAGAAGCTATTTTGGAGAAGTGTTTGTTGGTTTTTTCTGATTTTTGGGGAGGCAAAGATGAGTGTTTGGTGGCTTGTCTTTGGTGTATTTGGCTTGGGGACTTTTGAGAGTGGTGGCAGAGAGAGTTTGTTTATGGTGTTGTTTGGAATTGGTTGTAGAGCCAGGCTTTTGATGCTTGAAAGCACTTACTGCACTCATGGAGACATCAGCAACAATAAAGAAAAAGTATCAAGCAAGACCATGGAGAGATGATCAACGTACTACCTGACTTTGAAGTTTCTTTGTCGTCGGGTGTTGTCTCCAGGTATACTCTTCTTGCTGCTTTGTTTTCTCTCCTTTGGTGCAGGGATTGGACTCTACTTTTCCTCACCGTTTCTCTCTATTCTCTCCTCCTTCTCACTGTTTTCTTCTTTTCTGTCCCCCCTCTTGCAGATATGCGTACCACTTTATATAGAGGAATGTGAACCGGCTGGATAGGAGTAGATTTGAAATTCGTATTCTTCTGAAGGCCGCGAAGCTAAACTGTTGGAGGCTTTATCTTTGAGATTTGAATTTTGGATGTATCATCTCCTACATGAATTTGAAAGCTTCTTTCTTTAACTTCTGTTTCGGCAGCATTGTGAAGAACCAGTCTAACAGTGAAACTCTATTGTGTTTGTAATTGCTGCAATTATCTTCTTCTTTCTTTTTTACTACTGCTATTCTTTCACTGCTGCCATTATCTCCTTTTTACGTCCGCAAGAATATATTTTATTTTATTTTATTTTTACTGCTCAACAGATTCACAAAATTTCACAATTCAGAGAACAATCTAACTCACCCGATATTGAATTCGAATTTGACTGTTACATAAAGGGAGAAATAGATTAGAAATTACAAGCATCGTCGTGACTGGCGCAAGAGGACAAGCTTTGCTTGGGTGGAGCAGAGGACCAAGAGGTACCGTACAGGGCGGAGAGGACGCCCATCGCAATTGTCTCTGAGAAGCTTGAGAGAGAGAGAGAGGAGCATGTTTATAATGTTTTTCCGACCTTATTTAGTTATGTAATACCTTTAACAATATTCATATTAACTAAGTTTGTGTTTTTAAGTTATAAATAAAGCCGAGGAGCTCAAAAGAGACGAAAGATGAGAAATCTTGAAGGAAAAAGAATCCATGTTGTGCGAGGATTGAAATCAAAAAATCTGTTAGAAATTATCAGTCAACTTCGACAGAAGATTGTGATCAGCTCACAACGATCCAGGAAATGTGCCATATATCAATGGAAAACTAAAAGAGTCTACTTTCTAGAACATTTTATGGATCGTCAATACCTATTTTGAAGAAGAATTTATGACTATTTGAGTGACCAAAGGTCAGTCCGCCCGAATTTCTGATTTAGATCAAAACTTCTATTTTGAGGCCCAGACCACATTGGCAAGCCATGGACGAGTTTTGAGAGTTTTATAACCCTAACCACAACAGAAAAGAAAGGGAGGACATGAAGATTAGGGGAGGCCAGCGATCGCACATCATCAGAACCTCCATAGTTACGGACTCGCATAATGAAGCCGCCAAGCCATCATCGATCTCTCCATCATCCACGGTTTGCCTTTCCTTTGTCATCTTTTATTCTACTTGTGTGATTTTGCAGCCATTTATGGCTGATTTCTCTTAGTTAGGGGTAAGGTTTGAAGCCCTAAGAATGTTTTAGATATTGTTTTGAACCTTGGTTTTAAATTATTGAGTCTTTCAAATTGTTTATTTGGTTTTGGTTTATGGGGAACTCTTGCTTATTTATGTTCATGTATGCGTAACATAGAACATTATGAATTTGTGAGTGAGGCTAGAAATAGGTTGATTAATCTCCTAAACAGTTAAAAGACTTGTTTCAAAGTAGTAAAACCTATAGGACAATAGGTGAAATTAAATAAAAATGATTGCATGCTAGGTAGGCGTTCCACACTAGTTTTGCATACTTGTTTAATCAAACTTTCATTGATCTTAATGTTTAGAATAATTTGTTGATAGGATAGCGTCTATACCTTGATTGGTTATTCTAAAGGCTTAGTAATGGTGCGTTCATCTTGCTTAAGTATTCAAGGGAAGTAATAAGGACTTACGCAGTGCGTTCACGGTTTGTTCTTGATTGATACCGATTTGCGACTTAATGATTAAAGCTTTGGTTGTTAAGATGTCTTGAAACATACTTGGTGGTGGATTTCCAAGTCTCTAACGTCTTATCCATCTGATCTTTTATGATTTATTTTGTTTCTTTGTTTTCTCTTGTTTATAATCATAAAACCTCATATCTCTAGTACTATCATCTTTTGTTTTATCTTGTTTTGTAATTAACGTAAATTGTAAAGGTACCCTCAATCCCCGGCTTTTATAACGATACCCTTATTTGGTATATATTACAATGGACATAAAAGAGTTTTTAATTGCAATGCTCGGTTTCGGTCGCTATCAAAGAGAGAGAGAGAGAGAGATAGGATGGGGAAGAGATAGTGGTTGGGATGTTGAGAGATTTTTCTTTTCATATATTGGGAAATGGGTCGCAATTTGAACTCAAAAATTAAAGCCCCAGGCATCTTTTTTGTTTCCCGCTCGCGTTTTCATGTTTTATATTCCTTCAGCGTTTCTATATTATAAACGCTATCGATATATTTGCGCTCCACAATTGATAACACTTCAGTACAAAACGATATGGTATTGTGCTATGAAACATGCCTTTTCTTGTAGTAAAGTTTCAAGATCATCTTACCTAGATTTTGCATATATAACATCTCTCATCCAAAAATATTGTTGTAATATGTGTTCTTAAAGTGGTAATTGAGTCCTCAAAGTTTTTTTAATCACTTTGAAGACTCAATTACCACTTTAAGCATACAACTTTAAGGACACGTATTACAACTTCGGTGACTAATTTTACAAGTTGAATTACATGTATTAACACATTGTACAATTTTTCTTTGAGCCATATATGATTATGTTCCTTAAGAAGTGTAATCTATATTAAGGTGACCCAAAGCAATGTTTATTTGCAATGTGAGACCATGCATGCCAATAGGCAAAGTTTCAAGATCATCTTACCTAGATATTTTCCGTATATAACAACACAACCTAGAAAAGTTAAGGAGGAGAACAAACAATATCTTAACTTAGCATATACATTCCAACGATAGTGTTATATTTAGGATATATGTAGTTAAGAGGTTTTAATCTAGGCCAATAGGCAATAACAAATTTTAACTCACACTTCTAATTAAGTCTTTGAATTTGTGTCTATTTTTAGACCAACGACACGTTTATAAATTAAATAAAAAAAAACAATCTCTCATCCAAAAATAAGAATGGCAGCCGCGTTCAAAGCAATGAGTATTTTGTTCTTAATCATGATTGTATCAGTTTTGGTTGAAGGAGCAGATGACAAGAAGTATATAGACTACGGTGCTATTGCAAAACATAAATGTAGTGCTGAAAATCCACAAAACTGTAATAAAGGAATGCAAAAGCCAGAACCAGGAAGTGCGAATCCATATCAAAGAGGTTGTAGCGCAACAACACGATGCAGGACAGGCCAAACAACATCCCAGAAAGCGAAGTTGTAATTAAGAACAACCAAATGACACCAATATGCATGCAGTGACGAATTTGTCATCATATCTGTATCAAAATTGATGTGATGAGCTTATAGTGATCAACAATGTATCAATTACATAGATATTATAAGAGACAGAGAAACTATGTAAATGTGTGTCAGCAATCATTGTTAATATATACAAGAGAGAAGAAACTTGTATTATTCTAAATGATGTCAATTAAGAACATGCTGACTATAAAAAACTCGGATGATCAAATATTTTATTCTATGTCCAGACTTCTGATCTTCTTGATGAATGATAAAATCACACAACAAACAACCAAAACGCATTTGTTGTCTGATTTTACATCGCACAACAGAGCATATATGTTGTCTGATGTTCAATCAGACGACAACAAATTAAATAGATAACAAATACGAAACATTAAGTTTCACCTGCCATTGACGGTTGCAACTAGCAACCATATGACAAAGTTCAGTAAAAAAAAACCATATGACAAAGAGTCAAGATCCCCACATTTTTTTAATTCCAAAAAAAAAAAATTGCTTTCCCATAGATAATAGGTTCTTTTGCAAACAAGCCAGCCCTAGGTGGCATGGTTGAATTTTACTTTAGCTGTTGATTTGCCTGTAAGCTTTTTGCCTAAGATTATAGGCTTGCTTGGTTAATAAATGATTGTAACGAGCGAGGATGTGGTCTCTGGTAAATTGCGTGCTTTTATTTGCTCTATATACGCAAGATAGTGAAATGATTTGCTTTGTAATTTTTATCTTTGTAATCTTATTGCTTTGGTAGTCATCAATGATATTTTCTACTTGATTTGTAAAGAAAATATGTTCATACGTTAGGACAATAATGAGTCTGAGTCATATATGACGGCGCTTTTAGGTAATATATATTGTATGCATTATTTCTAGAATAAATGCCTATAACCTATGTTTCCCATAGATTATAGATATGTTGTTTCCCTTTTCCTTAGAGTAATTGTCCATAATCTTTTATGACTATATGTGTGATGATGAATGAGCGAGAAAAGTATATATAATGAGGGTGCTACCTTACTTGAATCACTTGATCTTATTTGCCCTTTGTACGTAAAGCAGTGGATCGATTTATGATGGATTCTTTATTTTTAATGAATAAATATCTTAACTCAAAAAAAAAAATCTCTTAATTGCTTGGGGCCTCATTCTCTTGTCTAATTGTTGGACGACGTACTCTCATTTTTGGATTTCTGATCGTTCATCTTAATTAAGTCTCTCCCTTCACATATGTGGCTCTTAAATCTGAATTAGCATTACTAAAACATGTGCAGTGAGGAACCCGCTAGCTAAGAAACCTTACCATCATATAAAATGTGAGGCTAAATAGGTATGCAATAAGTTACCCAATTTTGAGCATGCATGCCAATAAAAGCAAAGCATCCCAAGCCCTAGGCGTAGTTAAGTGTTGCGCAAGCCTGCCTATCTTTGGAAATGTAGCTAGAATGTTGTTATAACTTCCAGAAAGCAGCTAAATGCACACCATTTGCAAATTACCATAGCAAAACAATGGCAATGATCATCAGGAGGAGGGGTAATGCTACTGGTTTCTGGGCAGGCATGGCCGTCGTGGTGGTTATGTGTGCCGTTTGGGTTACACAAGTAGAAGGATTTTCAGACATGATCAATCCATGTATAAAGGGTGGCGTGAATGATCCAAGCTGCTTATTCTGGGGGAAGGGCGGCAACCGGAAGCTTGTGAGGAAGCAACTTATTTCAGTGAAGGGAACTACTCAAGTGGGTGTCCAACCAGACGACGACCAGCACTACAGGAAATCTCGTCCTAGGCGATGGAATCAATCCGTCGCTTAACAAGCAATATCCGTCGCCTAAGCTCCTAGGAGACCGATTATTCGTCGTTTAAGTTCCGTCGCGTAAGTGGCGTGAGGTAGACACTTACGCGACGGAATTGAAGTTTTTCGTCGATTAAGAACGATCCAACCCGATGAACTCTGACATGCCTTGTCGACAAATTTATTCGTCGATAAGTGTCACTATCGACGAACCACTTTTGTCGGAAATATTCCTACGCGACGAATAAAAAAGTCTTCTTAACCGACGGAACTACGTCGGTATATATGTTTGTCGACGAATACTGAGTCGTTCTTAGGTGACGGAAAGGTCGTCGGTAAAGTTGTAATCCGACGAATACGAAACAGTTCTTAGTCGACGATTGTTCTTTGAATTCGTCGGTTAGGTGGTTTCTCTTAATCGACGGAAGTTACTATTTCCGTCGCCTAGATATTTCATCTTGGGAGACGAATGTTACTATTTCCGTCGCTTGGGTTGTTTCTCTTGCGCGACGAAGGGTTTATTTCCGTCGCTGATGTAAATATCAATTGCGACGGATATTGCTGTTTCCGTCGCTCATGATATTTACCTTGGGCGACGAAGATTACTGTTTCCGTCGACTAAGTTATTTTATTTATGGTGAAAAGACACTGAATTTTTTATTTTTTATTTTTTATTACAAATTAGTAACAATAATCAAACACAGATATATTGATAGCAATGGATTTGGACCATTTTTCATATATTGATGATAGATCGATGGACAAATATTATTCATATATATATATATATACGTACAAAATAATTAATGAATTAATTAACTAGGTAGAAAATTGTTCATACAATCTAGCTAAACTATGAATAATGCCAAGGGGCACTGTTGTCCAATCCTACACGTTGTCGCCTCTATCATCACTGTTTTGTGGGGAAACTTGTCGAGGAGGAGAAGATTGAGGAGGAGGAAATTATGGAGGAGGAGGAGGTGGCATACCTAGGTGCGCATATATGGCTGCAACTTGGGACTGCACAACACTATACATAGACTCGGCACGCAGGGCACGTTGCTGGACCTCTTGGTATTGCTGTCGGGCAAGCTGCTGGACCTCTTGGAACTGCTGCTCGGCACGCTCCTCTGATTCCTTTAGTCTCTGCTCATAGCGCTCCTGCACCTCTTGGAGTTGCTGCTCATCAACTCTAGGAGGACGACTACGTGAAGTGGAACCATTTGAAGGAAGGCTCAAGTCTCGCTCGCCTCCTCGTCCCATCCCTCTGATCTCCTTTCCTTTCCGAGTTTTGAGCACCTTACCCAACACCTCAATTTGTTGGGACTGAACACTTTCCATAATCTCCTCCTCCGTCGCGTCAGGATGTTGTTCCTTAAATGCATCCTTTCGTTTATTAACCTCATCAACCATATCATTCTGCATTTAAAATACATCAATTAATAAACAAAACATGCAGCTCAACATTTCCATAATAAAGTTTACTGGTTGCATAATAAACAGGGAATAAGCTACTGGGGTCAGTAAACTCATTAAGCCAAGTAGAAGTTTACTGTCCCCCAGTAAACTTGTACTGGGGGTCAGTAAACTTGCAATTCATTATCTCCATTTCAATTTCATGGTCACAACACACAACAGACACCCTAATAAACAACTTTAGTGCTCCCTCATAAACCCAGTTAAAGTTTACTGGCCCCCAGTAAACTTCTACTGGGGGTCAGTAAACTTCTAATTCATTATCTCCCTTTCAATTTCATGGCCAGAACACACAACAGATACTCTAATAAACAACTTTACTGCTCCCTAGTAAACCCAGTATACGTTTATTGCCCCCCAGTAAACTTGTACTGGGGGTCAGTAAGCATGCAATTCATTATCTCCATTTCAGTTTCATGGCCACAACACACAACAGATACCCTAATAAACAACTTTATTGCTTCCTAGAAAACCCTGTAGAAGTTTACTGCCCCCTAGTAAACTTCTACTGGGGGTCAGTAAACTTGCAATTCATTATCTCCCTAGTAAACCCAGTAGAAGTTTACTGCCCCCAGTAAACTTCTACTGGGGTCAGTAAACTTGCAATTCAGTTGCATGGCCACAACAGATACCCTAATAAACAACTTTATTACTCCCTAGTAAACAACTTTATTGCTCCCTAAAACTATACATCTTAATTAATGACAATGATAATAACACTTTTTTTTTGTTTTGGAAGAAGCAGGAAAACATAACATTCTAATTGGACAGTGCCTACATTCAACTTAATGGTCTCATATATATACCAATAGCCGGATTTACACATGCTTGAACCATTTGCTAAGCTTACATTCTAGTAAAAGGAAAGACACTTACATATTTCTTGGTTGTATCTTCATCACCGACCCTAACATAGGTCTTCTCAAAACCTTTGATAATTGGAAGCTGCTCGCCTTGTATTCTGAGTTCCTCCATTGTGTAGATGATAGGAGAAGACCCCGTGTGGTGGTGCATAGTCTTCTCCCCACGGTTCTGCTTGTTTGCCAAGAGAGTCTCTAATATATACACGAAAAAACATTAAATAGATTAGTTCTAACATCTTGCACATTTCACATTTCAAGTTATAAATACATAACTATACATGAATGGGCTAATAATAAAATACAAGGGAAACAATGAAGGTAATTAAAAAAAATCACCTTGAAAGCATCTGACTCAAAGTGCTCGCATAGAAACTCCCACTGGTCCTCTCTCCCAATGAAATCTACTGGCATGCCAGAGGGCCCTTCCTTCAGATAAGCTTTGTGACACTGGTACTTCCAGTCCTTGTACCTCTCATGTGCCCTTTTCAGTATCCAATTGAACATTGGCTCATCATTTTCATCCCACTCGTACTTCGGCTAAGTAAGAAATGAATAAAAAATCTCATGTTAAGCACTGAAAAATAAAATAAAATAAAATAATACAGCCAATTACTATCACAAAAGACATCTTTCAATTCATATCAACACACAATACTTTACACACATTCAATCATACTTTACACATATCCATAACATTTTCACTTTATAAGACAACTCAGTCTTATGCAAACATATCCTTAGACATGAAATTTTATCAACAGAGAGATGTCAATTCAGTCAGTTCATGCCTTCCAATTATAAGCAATCATATATATGTTATCAAAAAAATGTAATTAAGTAAATTTACTTTTCATATACTTTTCAGTTACTTACCGACATTGCATTCCACACCTTCCACTTCTCAGTCTGATCAAGGTCGTAGAACATGCTTGCCTTCATTCCCACCAGACTCCGTATGGCGCAACCGATATCATGTGCCACCAAGCTGTTTATCCCCCTCACGCTAGGGCCTTTTACACGGGGGCAATACTCCAGCTTGATCTTCTGCCCCGTTTGTTGAACGATATCCTCCGCCTTCTTTCCAGAACAAAAACCCCGCTTCTTTTTCGGGGCCGGAGCTACAATTAACATGTGAAAATACATTATTACATTATGATATATACTTAATATACAAGAGGATATATGTTGTGTGTAAGTGGCATGAAAATGAAAGAGACATATTGTACTGATAGTTTACTGACCCCCATTATAAGTTTACTGACCCCCAGAAGAAGTTTACTGATCCACAGAAGAAGTTTACTGACCCCCAGAATAAGTTTACTGACCCCCAGTAGAAGTTTACTAGGGGCAGTAGAAGTTTACTGACCTCCAGTAGAAGTTTACTGGGGGGCAGAAGAAGTTTACTGACCCCCATGATCATTGATCATAATGACCGAAACGATCAAACAAGAGGGTCCGAAAACCACTCAAGCCAACAAAGTTTAAACTTGAATCAAAACTACATCTAATAATTAAAATAACAACCACAAAACTACATATATATATATAAATACTAGAAAGCATAATAACCCTAAACCCTAACCCTACCCCAACAACTTAACTCCCAACAACTTAACTTCCAAAAGTTTACTGACCCCCAGTAGAAGTTTACTGGAAGTTTACTGCAGTAGAAGTTTACTGACCCCAGTAGAAGTTTACTTTACTGACCCCCAGTAGAAGTTTACTGGGGGCAGTAAATTAATACACTTACCTGTTGGGCTTCGAACTTTGATTCGAGCGCTGCCGACGATGCGTCTTACAGATTCGGGTGCGGTTGCAGTCTCGGTTGCGGTTACAGACGCCGATTGAGATCCCGTTGAACAACTGTCAACTGTAGGGCGCCGCACGATCAAGGGGGGAGCCCCTGGTGGTACTGTCTCAGCCGGCATGGGGTTAGGATGGCTGCTACTGCTAGCTGAACCGACGCTCTGCCATATTGAGTCCATCAAAGCACTGGCCTGAGTGGCTCGGCCCTTCCTCTTCCCCATGATCACCATATCTTGCACATAAATAACACACAATTGTTAGTAAATGAGTGAGTAATAGATAAAGATTACGAAAAATAGTCCATAGAAAAGCATACAGGTTGATCAAACCACTTGAATTTGTTCACTTTATTTTATTTTTTTTTAGAATTGATGCATTGGTGATACAGAAAACTGTGAGCCACTTAAGCAGAAGATACAATGTGATATTGGGTTTTTTTTTCGGATAATTAAAAAAAATCCCAATAATAATAATAATGAAACACGATCAACGAATTCGTTTACGATTCAGACACTGAGAAGAGAGAGAATACGGACCTGCAAAAGGAGCGGCGGTGAGAAGGTGAGAGCAGAGAGATCGTAGCGGGGTGAGAAAGTGAGAGCAGAGAGATCGGAGCGGCGGGTGGATGCGGTGGCGATGAGTGGAGGAGGTGGGTGGATGCCCGCACTTTAATCGGTTGCCGATGCGTGGATGGGGTCTGGTGGCGCAGCTCTGGTGGCGCGACTCTGGTGGGATTTGGGAATTGGGAATTGTGGGTGTGAATTAGGGATTGTGGATTGCGCGAGGGAGTTAGTATAGGTTTTAAATTAAACTCACTAAGACAAATATTCGTGTCGTAATACGAAATTTCGGGAAAAAACAAAGGCGCAAAATTTACCCGCCTAATATTTGGGGATCCTACACGACGGAAAATACATTTTCGTGGCATTGGTTAACCAAGCCGACGACTTATACAATTTCCGTCGCCTAAGTAACATAAAATTTTTATAACTCCACGTAAGTATTCGTACTTAAAAAAGCATACATATATATATATATGCATTTTAAAAATTACAATGGAAATTTGCATGAATATATTATATAATTAATGGTTTGACGTACGTACGTAGTTAATTATAAATTAAAAAATAAAGATGATATTTAGAGTCGTCCGAATAATCGTAATATATATTAATCGTACTCATGATAATCTGAGTCATTTGAATCATCATCCTCCTCAGTTTGGTCGAATACTCATCATCCTCTATGTATTCGTCATCTATGAAGCCGTCGTCATCATGACTGGGGTGGCGATGTTGTAGTGAGATCAGTTCAGATGGTGTAATTGGAAGATAACCTATGATATCCGGAACGTGTTGGTTGATGACACGAATATCCTCAGTATCAGGGACTACATGTGGAGAATCCTCTTGATATGGTTCATTCGGTTGATCAGTTGTTATTGGTTCACTGGGCCCACTCTCATCATCCCCTCCCAGTGTAGCTGCACTCCAAATATTCCTATGTGACATCACCTGCACCACTTTCCAACCCTCACCCATAGCCGGATCATCAAGATAAAACACTTGTTTCGCCATGGTGGCAAGAATAAACGGCTCATTATCATACCATACACTGTTTGAGTCCACTGATAACAAGCCACGATCCAGAATTGTACTCTTTCGTCTGGTTGGGTCAGTATTGAACCATTTGCACTTGAACAACACGACTGGCATACGGTTGCCGTAGATTAGTTCGATGACACTAACAAGAACCCGTAGTAGTTGAAACCCAGACCCTCAACCATGACTCCATTGTTTTGGGTGACATGGCCTTCATCTCGTTCTGACGTGACAAACTTAACACCGTTCACAAAACATCCAGCACGAACTCTGTGGCTTTGGGGTCCTCCAGCCAACAAGTGCAACTCTGGGTCGTAAGAAGCAGGAAACTCCTGTTGAATGTGCATCATCTGTAACAATTTTAAGAGCAACATTGTTACATTATGTAACATCATATATAGAGATCGATAGAAAGGTACGTACCCAAATAGGGAAGTAATCAGGAAAATCTCTCTTGTGTATGACTTCATTACCATACTGCATTTCCAAATGCCTCTTGAAGTATCGCTCGGCTTCTTCGCAATGTTGAAGGATAGACCAATGAGCCTCTTTGATCTCATCATTACTTAATCTTTCAGAATTACTTAACCTGCCGTACGGTTCAACATCGTTTGAAACAACTGATAGCTTGAATTGCTGGCTACTACCCGCTCCAGATGATTCCCCCACTGTGTCTTCATCATTGAGATAGGCGCTGCAGTAAGTTACGCTCTCAGCCTGAATGTATGCCGCCGTGATCGACCCTTCAGGGAAACGTTTGTTTTTGTTCTTCTTCTTGAAATCCCCCAGTTGCCTGCAAAACAAATATGCAATTCTTACAATACATATTTAAAATACCATTTATCTTAATTTGAAAGGATGATTAATTAATTAGAATAAATATGAGTGCATACCTCTCATTTGGATAGCACCAGGTATACTGTACCGGACCAGTAAGCAACACTTGTTCGGAAAGGTGGATCATGAGGTGAATCATGATGTCAAAGAAAGTCGGGGGAAAGATCCTCTCTAGCTTGCACATGATGTACACAATGTCTTCTTGCAATGACCGAACATCAGACTTTTTAAGCTCTTTAGCGCATATCCTCTGAAAGAACTTGGACAAAGCCACTAACGTGTCAACCACATCACTCTGCAAATACGGTCTAATGACCACGGGAAGAAGACGTTGCAGCAAAACATGACAGTCATGAGTCTTCAACCCACTAATCTTATTGTCCCCCATCTTAACACATCGAGCGATATTCCCTGCATACCCATGAGGATACTTAACGTTTCCAACCCACTGAAACACTTCCGCCTTCTTTTGAGGATGGACTGTGTAGCCTGCTTTCGGTATTATGGCTTTTTTGGTTTTTTTGTTCTCTACTAGCCATAGCTGGGGGCGTATACCCATCATCTTAAGATCAACACGGGCTTTGGGGTGTCCTTGTTCTTATGTTTGAGATTCATAATTGTTCCAAGAACGCTATCACAAACATTCTTTTCTATGTGCATGACGTCCAAGTTGTGTCTGATTTTCAAGGTCGACCAGTAAGGCAATTCAAAGAATACACTTTTGTGCGTCCAATACTTAAACTCATCAGGCGTGGGAGGATTCAAGTTCGTTACTTCTTTACTGGTGCTCAAATATCCGAACCAATGCTGGTTAAGCCTCTCCAAAATCCACTCACCAGACCTCCCTGGGGGTTTTGGATTGTGCTCCTCAGTCCCATCAAATGCATCAGCATCCCACCGCCACTCGTGATCCTCGGGAAGATGTCTACGAGATCCCAAGAAACAAATTTTGTCGGCGTGCCAACTAGAATTGACGTCATCTATGCAAACCGGGCAAGCCTTGTACCCCTTAGTTTGTTGGCCAGACAACATCCCGTAAGCTGGAAAATCACTGATGGTCCAAATAATAGCTGCTTTCATCATGAATGAAGTTTGACCATGCTTGTCAAAAGTAGGAAGTCCATTTTCCCATAACTCTTGCAGCTCGTCAATTAATGGTCTCATGTACACATCCAAACACTTTCCTGGAGAACACGGCCCTGGAACCATAAGCGTAAGAAAATTGTACTCCTTTCTCATACACATGTTTGGAGGTAGATTGTACGGAAATACTATCACAGGCCAAATGCTGTAAGACAAATTCATGTTTCCAGTAGGATTGAATCCGTCTGTTGCAAGTCCGAGTCTGACATTTCGACAGTCTCCAGCAAATTCGGGAAAAGAACGGTCAAAGTGCTGCCAAGCCTCCCCGTCTGCAGGGTGTGTGAGATTATTCGGATCTATCCTCTGCTGTCCCTGGTGCCTTGCCTGGTGCCATCTCATATGTTTGGCCGTATGTGAAGACATGTACAGACGCTGCAGACGAGGACCCAACGGGAAGTAACGAAGAACCTTCCTAGGAATGGGCTTTTTCTGCTTAGATGAAGTGGAAGCTTCATACCTTGGCTCGTAGCAGTGTGGGCACTCAACTTCATCCTTGTTGTCTTTGTAATACAAGATGCAGTTATTGACGCAAGCATCTATCTTCTGGTGATCAAGACCGAGGTCAGCCAACATCCTTTTTACCTGGTCGAAATTTGCCGGACAACTGTTACCTTTGGGAAGCACTTTCTTCATAAGTGCAATATCCTCATCAAAACATATGTTACTCTTTCCCCGCTTGTTTTTTATCTGCATGTGCTCCATGACGGTACCCAACACAGTATGTTCACTACCAGGATACAATGGGGTTTGTACTTCCCGTACAAGCCTGTTGTACTTATCATAATCACTGTTCTGGTCAACGTGGGAGACATTAGGGAAGGTGTCAGGGTTGTTGTCATAAACAACATTTTGCTGATATCCTGAGGCGGCGAACGGGAAGGCATCGTTTAAGAGGTTCATCACAGCAGGGTCCCCGTAACTAGCATTGGAAGATCCTGCCTGCGGATTATGTGATGCTTGAATTTCTGCAAGTGTGGGCATTTGAACTTGATTTTCGCCGTGCCATGTCCATGTGGTATAACTAGGACAAATACCGTTTAGTGCCAAGTGAGAATACATGTCTTCATATGTTACTGATTTCCGATTGAGACATTTGTTGCACGGACATATGTGAATAACGTTGTCTGGAGGACTATGTAGACGCACGAACTCAAGAAAATCAAAAATGCCTCTCATATAAACTGGGGACCCCCTCCCTAATTGCATCCAGCTCTTGTCCATGTTGTACACTATATAATAACAATAAACAAAAATATATAATCAAAAAATCGTGAATAAAATCAACCGGAAATATATATATATATATATATATATATATATATATACTTTGTTGGGAAAATAAACATTTACTCAGTAAACAAGGATTTTAAAGCCCATTTCAATGAAAAACTATTGAGTAACCCATATTAATGTTTTAACGCCTCTAACAATTAATATTATACCCTTAATTATTGCATGAATTAAATACACATGTTCTCCCAGACTCCCACTCTCCACGATCAACCGAACTCTCAGTTCTCCCACTCTCTCTATCTCTCTCTAACACTCGATAACGATCTCTGGTTTAGGGTTCTTCACGATCTCCGTGATTCCATCGATCAGGCCACGTCGCTCTCTCGTTAAATATCTGTCCACTCGTCGCTCTCCGCAGATAAATCCCAGTTGAGCAGGAAATCGCTCTCTGCCCTACTCTCAGTCGATCGAAGTTGATCTGTGGTCTATGCATTGGCGTTGAATATATCGGCGTCGATATCTGCTTCAATCGCTCTCACTCGACCTCGCTCGGGAAAACCATAAAAACAGGTACATTTTGAATTTTATTGCATTTAGGCTTATTTTGGACTTATCTGATGATATTGAAGCTCCATTCACTGATTTACTGCGTATAATTGGAATGACAATGAAAGGGAGATACTGTATTGTTATTTACTCTTGTGAAGTAGAAGTTTACTGGGGGCAGTAAACTTCCACTGGTTTACTAGGGGGGCAATAAAGTTGTTTATTAGGGTAAGAATGTGTATATGTTGTGTATAACTTGCATGATTATGAAAGGGAGATAAGGTATTGAAGTTTACTGACCCCCAGTAGAAGTTTACTGGGGGCAGTAAACTTCCACTGTGTTCACTATGGGGCAATGAAGTTGTTTATTAGGGTAAAAATGGTATATGTTGTGTATAACTGGCATGATTATGAAAGGGAGATAATGTATTGAAGTTTACTGACCCCTAGTAGAAGTTTACTGGGGGGCAGTAAACTTCCACTGTGTTCACTATGGGGCAATGAAGTTGTTTATTAGGGTAATAATGGGTATCTGTTGTGTATAACTGGCATGATTATGAAAGGGAGATAATGTATTGAAGTTTACTGACCCCCAGTAGAAGTTTACTGGGGGGCAGTAAAGTTCCACTGTGTTCACTATGGGGCAATGAAGTTGTTTATTAGGGTAATAATGGGTATCTGTTGTGTGTTGTGCCCCTGAAATTGAAAGGGAGTTCATTTTTGCAAGTTTCTGATCCCCAGTTGAAGTTTACTGGGGGGCAGTAAACTTTATTTTTTGCATATGCAGTTTATAAATGCAAGTTTTTACTACTTATATACAGGATGAGAAGCAGTTCAAGGCCTTTAGGTGTGGATTCTGATACCGAAGAGGATTGGTTTCAAGAATCTGTAGCTTCTATGAGGACAGAACAAAATATAGGAGAAGTTTTACAGAAGATGAAGTCGAAGAAAAAGAGAAAAGAGGTCCAGAAGGGTGTCGTTGCTGAAGAAGAAGAAGATGATGATTACACTGAAGATGAAGAGGGGGAAACAGAAAAGTATCTTTTTCAGAGAAGATCAACAGGCAGAAAAAGAAAACAAGCGGAGACAGATTCAGGGGAGGAGGAGGAGGAGGAAGAAAAGGGAAGAAAGAAGAAGGAAAAAGGAGGAGAAGGTGACTTGACCAAGATCAAACACGTGCAGCAAAAGTGCTCACTGACATCATTTTATATGTTAATGTATAGATACAAGGAGAGCATCCCAGAAGAATCATGGGAGTTGATAAACAGCACTTGTTTTCGGGGAATAATTGAAGCATTCAGATTGGACAAGGTTGAGGAGGATCAAGTGAAGAAGCTTGAATCTGATTTTGAGATCCTAATGAGGCACTACAACAGTGACAATAAAAACTTCATATTTGGGAACACGGAGATTGAAATTACGGAGCATGACGTGCATTCAATTTTTGGAATAACCAAAAAGGCTCGGATGTGGATATCACAATAGACCAGAAATACTACAAGGGCAGTAAGAAGAATGTGGCAGATTCTGCTGTCTTTGGAAAGCAAACAAGAAGAACAATCACCAGAAAGGTTATTGATGACACATTAATGGAAGAGCTTAGGAAGCTTCAGAAGAAGAAGGGGGATCCAAGGAAGATAGCCTCTTTGGTTATAATGTACCTTATGGCAGCTTTATTTTTCAGCAGAAGCGGGAACCACATTGAATGAAAACTGATACTCAAGTGTGAAGACCTTGAAGGCATCGACAAATACAACTGGTCACATAAGGTATTAGAATTCTTGCACCAAGGACTTCACAAGCACGTAAGGGGGGAGCCAAGAGTTTTGAACGGATGCCTCCTTCTGGTTCTATACTGGTTCCTTGAGAAAACAAAAATAAAGAAGCGGATTATCGGGAAAGAGAAGGAGACTCCCAGATTTCTAAGATGGTCAATACAAGAGATCATCAAAGAAAATGAGTATTTGAGAAGACCTGAATTGCTAGAGGTAATGGTATTTTATTTATATAGCCATTTTTATAATTAAAAAAATATATTGCATTGTATTGTTTGTTTTTTGAAAAACTAAATTAAACTGATTTGTGTCTTATAAATGTAAAAACAGGAACTCATAATAGAAGGTCCATGGATGGATGAGGAGGAAACGAGTTCCGGCAATGATAACGGCTGCAAGATGACAATGGAACACCAAGGACAATTGATTGGGTAAGTTTGAATGGTTACTAACACCCAGTAAAACTATTAGCAATGAAAATGGAACGTGTATAGAAGTTTACTAACCCCCAGTAGAAGTTTACTGGGGGCAGTAAACTTCTACTGGGTTTACTAGGGGGCAATAAAGTTGCTTATTAGGGTATATTAAGTGTGTAATTGTCATGAAATTGAAAGGGAGATAATGTATTGTTGTTTACTGACCCCCAGTAGAAGTTTACTGGGGGGCAGTAAACTTCTACTAGGTTTACTAGGGGGCAATAAAGTTGCTTATTAGGGTATATTAAGTGTGTAATTGTCATGAAATTGAAAGGGAGATAATGTATTGTTGTTTACTGACCCCCAGTAGAAGTTTACTGGGGGGCAGTAAACTTGTTTATTTGTATATAATTGTTTAACAGTAACGATTTCGTTATTATAACGTGTACAGGAGCTGCCGATGGAAGATATGAAGAAGAAGCTGACAGAACTTGCCAAAGCAAATGAAGAACTGGTGAACAAACACTGAATTGCTCGGCAAGTTAAAGAAAGCGGACAGCCAAATCATTGAGCTAGAGAAAGAAAGGAGGGCAGACAAAAATGAAATCAACGCTCTCAAGAAACAGTTGCACAAGGGGGCAAAACATGCTCAGACAAAACAGATAATATGTGTAACTGAGGAGAGGAGGAGGAGGAGGGTAGGTCAAAGCCGGTTGAAGAGGAAGAATATAACTGTAGAGAGGAGCAACCTGTAGGAACTGAAGAGGTAAGAGTAGAAATAAGTTTACTGACCCCCAATAAATATTGTGTTTGGTTCAATTTTTTGAGGATAACTTGTGTGTTTTCTTTTGTGTAGTTTTTTGAACAAGTAGCAGAACCAATTCCGTTACGAAAGATATTTCCAGAAGACGATGAACCTGTGAGGACCGATGTCAAGCTGTCTAAACTGGACAAACTTGTTGATCAAGCTGTGGAAATGGCCTTAAAAAAAATGAATGAAACAACCAGCTTGAAGAATGAAGAATAGCAAGCAGGAGGGCTCAAGAAATATGTCAAGCAGAAGGGCTCAAAACAAACTGTGGAGACTTGTTCGATTGAAAGAGACGTCAACCTGAAGAAGCGTGGGGCACAAAAGAGGAAAGAAGAAGAATGGGAGTATGACACCCCATTAGGGCTAAAGCCAGCAAAAAGAACAAAGGAGGTGGAGCGTAAAGTCCAGAATCGTATTGTTATTATGGAGTGAACTGCAACACTCCAACATGGAAGCTCTTGGATGAAAAGGTGGCGAATCACCATAAGAACTGGTTTGATTTGAACAAGGACAAGAATGATGAGTAAGTTTATTCTTCCCTAGTATATATATATATATATATATATATATATATATATATATTATAACATTACAATTAGTTCCCTGGTTTGACTTGCTTATGACTTATTTGTGTCTGCACAGTTTCCGGTATTGGGAGTGTTGTGATGGTATCATTGACATTACCAAAGATGACTTGAAGAGAATAATTCAAGAAGGAGAGATTACATCTAATGTGAGAAAAACTTACTGGTCTTACTAACCGCAATAAAGTTGATGTTTGAGTAACCTAAGATGTATTCTTTGTTGTAATAATTTGTGACTTATATATGTTGTACATGCAGACCATCAGGGTGTACCTCGCAATGTTGAAGGAAGAAATGGAAAAGAAGAAGGTCTCGGTCGGATTCCTAGACATAGAGGTAGCGGTAAGTAGTCTAACCTGAAATAACAGCGTGCCGCAGCACCGCGGTCTCCTCCGTTACTTTTTTCAGTTAACACAATCTTACTACTTGCTTTTATAAATACAGCGCGCAGCGGTGGTACATGAACAAAAATTGAAGGAGTTCCTAGCTGGAGGAGGAAAACAGGGGGAATTCAAATGTAATGAATTGGATATAGAGTTTTCCATTATTAATCCTCTGTGGTCCATCTTCAGTAAGGACCTGGTTTTCATTCCGTACATCACGGGGTCAGCCACCACTATACCTTGGTCCTGATTGACAACAAAGCTCGATGCTTCTATCACGTGAACTCAATGCTACCGCCAACGAAAGATTACTCTGCCGACACCAACAACCACTTTCAGAATGCAATGGCAGTGGTGAGTTGTAACTGATTTATTAGGGTAAGAAGTTTACTGGGGGGCAGTAAACTTCTACTGGTTTTTGTTTGTTGCTTGTTCTCTTAGTTGTTTGAGTTGTAATTTACTTGTGTGTTGGAACCAACAGGTGAAGCACATTATGGTGTTCATCAAACGCGTATATGATTCCACCAAATACCCTCTCAACCAAGGCATGGACCCTGAGGAATGGAGGGAAAACTATGACAAGCAGGACAGCCAAGGAATAGTGGTTGACGGTTACTCGATGATGAGTGCTGAAGAGAAAAGAACAAGAAGATGGATGCTGGACCAAAACGTTTATCAAGCAAGATACAAGCTGACTGATATCTTATCCTGCCTGCAGCAAAAGAAAACATCATAAGTACCTTTAAACTTCCTTTAAAGAGTTTTATTGGGGTCAAAAATTACTTGTCTGTTTTATTGGGGTGAAAAATTTAGTAACACTGTTTCTTAATGCATTGCAGGTCAGACTGTGGACCGTTTTTGCTCCACTTTATAGAGAGCCTATGTCATAGTAAAAAACCGACAAAAGATAGTGGTAATGAAATGAGGAGAAGATCCTGCTAAAGTTCATGGACATCAATATAGAAAAAAGATTAGTGGCACTTTAGATGTAGGATCTTCAAAATAAATGTAGTATTTTTATAGTGTTGCAAGAACATATGAATGATCTTGAATTTCAGTAAAGGAACTTGTTCTTTTAGTAATTTTGGTCTATTCCTTTGATATTTCTGTCAGTTTCATTTATCTTTGGTTGTCAGTTTCAGTTTTTTTTTGTTACAGGGTGGTTATTGGGGGTCAGTAAACTTTGGTTGCTCTGTTCAGGAAAATTACTGACCCCCAATAATTTTCCCTACTTGAGAGTTTACTACCCCATTATGTCATTAGAGGATGGTTGAAAGGAATCTAAGTAATAACAATCATCCATAAACTTTGGTTGCTCTGGTCAGGAAAATTACTGACCCCCAATAATTTTCCACACTTGAACATATGAGCATAACAAAAAATACAGAAAATTACTGACCCCCAATAATTTTCCACACTTTACGTACATGAGCATAATTTTCCAATCATTTTCCATACTTGAGAGTTTAATTACTACCCCAATAATATTCTTCACTTTATACCTCCGGTTAGGGCCCTAATCCCGTTTGAGAGCATATGACATTGTGATTTCATTTGTTGTTGGGGGGTTTCGAATTCACATATGTGAGAAAATTTCGGCAGCATCTCCCTACAGTTCCCCAAGTGCACTAATATCTATACCTAGAATGCACTCGAGGAACAATAAAGGAAGATCTTGTCGAAATATATATACCCACAACCGAAAACGAAACGCACCAACAACAAACGGAATCTCAATGTCATATGCTCCCAAACTGTCCAAATATGGGACAATTCGAAACCCATTTTGTTAGACACAATCGTAACATAATGGTTCTCGAACGAGATTTCTAAGGGTAACAATATATATTGATGAATGTATAAGAATCTTATAATTCTTAATTACATGATTCATCATTTTATTTTTTATCATTCAAATCGCATGAACAAAACGATTTGAATGAAAACAAAAATTTGATAAACGTACGTACATAATTATTAATTAATCATACATACAAAAGCTAAAGATATATATATATATATATCTTTAAAAATTATACACACAAAAGTTAGATATATATATATACAAACATAATATTATATAGTTTTCATGCATATATAATATTATATGTACGTACAAACATATTATACACACATATCTAGTAATTATATTAAGCATACAAATAATAAGCAACAATTAATAATCCATCAAAATTGGACCGGCAAGTTGCCGAAAGTTCGCAGGAAAATATGCCTAAAAGAAGAAAGTAGATTAATTAATTAAAATAGTTACCAATTAGGAGATCGAGATCGAAGCGCGTACCTCTTAAAGATCGATCAAATTCATGTCGACGAAAAGCTTCTAAATTAACTATATTTGGATCGGATGAATATTCTGATGAAGGGGAGGGGGGGGGGAGCTAGACCATGCTTTTATTCAATCTGCGTTCTCTTCTGGGCAAAAGGTGTATAAATGATGATGTGTAAACTTAGCGGACGGAATATTCCGTCGGCTAGGAAGATATCCGTCGGAAAAAATATTCGCTCTGCTTTGTGTCAGGCAATAATTCAAATTCTTAGGCGACGGAAACGTTCGTCGGCTAAGAAATAGTTATTCGTCGCCCAAGATGTTCTTAGCCGACGGAACGGAATTCGTCGCCCAAGAAAAGTTTAAGCGACGGAAAATTATTCGTCGTCTAAGTCAAGTTCTACCGACGGAATATTATTCGTCGCCCTAGACAATCTTCGACGACGGACTATGTCGACAGTCAATTTCCGTCGACTAAAAAGATCTAAGGCGACGAAACCTTACCGACGGAAGATATCCGTCGTCTAGGATTTACTAACCCGACGAAAATAGGACGACGAATAGTATTTCGTCGAGTAGGATTATCTTAGTCGACGAAAGTTGTCGACAGTTACTTTCCGTCGCCTATGAAATCTTAGACGACGGATGTGGTGTCCTATACGACGGTTTTTATTTCCGTCGGTGAAGTGTGTCTTAACCGACGGAATTAATAAGATTCCGTCGGCTAAGTGTATATTTCCTGTAGTGCAGCTTGCAGCAGAGGCGCTTGCCGACTCCAACCCTGATGTTGAGATTGATAAAAATATGGGGAATAATATGGTCATAGTTGGACACTGACCGAGCCAGCCATGGGGCTTAGAGCTAGCTGATGCTTTTATATATTTTCGCACTTGCGATTAGTATTTTTGTTAGATATGCTTGCACATATATCTGTTTGTTAGTTAAGTTTTTAGGTGAGTGCTTATTGGACAGCGGATTTAGTGCGCATAGAAGAACTTTCGTTAAGATTGTAGAGTAATATCGAGCATTGTAGTTCGGTTATTTGTTATTTTCAACCTAGATATATACTCTTATAACATACATTTTTATAATCAATAAAAATAATGTAGTCTCTGTCTTCTCTCCCCCTTTTTTTAGTTTTCTGCTATTTCCTTTCGATCTATTAACCTTAGATTGCGAAAAACCTTGGTCTTCGCCTCTTCAGGTCACAAATCAAACAATTAACTAGAATTAATTAGTATTCCAAAACGATGGGAATCAATGTCCAAATAACTTTACGCTTGTTTGGATATGAATGATTGACTAAAAAGAAATGAATACACGTCATACATGATGCTAATACCCATGATGTGGTCAATGTCCCAGCTATACCGAGCTTTATTAGCTAGCCACGCTTATCCATCATTCCAGTCAAAAGAGAAATCTAGCTGCTCAGAACTTATAGCAGATCCTGATTTCCATGGCAAATTCTAAGCTGCAAGCGCTGTGGAACCACCCTGCCGGCCCTAAAACTAGTTCGTTTTCCGTTTACCTTTATAATCATTACTTGTTTTCCGATCTGTTTTCCCTGATTCAATCACTGCAAATATTATCACAAGTACGTCTGTGTTGGGTATCTTAGTCTGATTTTTCAAATTTTTCCAATGGGTATATATTTGGTTTCTTCATTGCTCTATATGATGGATTCGAGCTTCAGCATGAATGAATTACTGAAATCAAAAGAAGATCAGGATATAGTTTCCAATAAAGAGAAAGGGGTAGTATTTCCGTGTATATATATATATATATGAACTCTGCATGATCGATCACTGTTCTTCTTTCCCTCCTGAATAAAGTCAACGTACGCTGATATAGTGATATGAGATCGAAAAAAGTTTAATTTTCTTCTTGTTTTTTTTTTCTTGGTTTAAAAGAAAAAGTAAGACTAGTTAATTCGATATATTATGCATGCCCAATGAATGATCATGGGAAAACTAATCAAGCAAATTAAGCTGCATATATATATATATATATATATATATATATATATATATATATATATATCAATTTATCTATGTTATGGGGGTTTTATTACTTATATATGTGATTTCGTTTGCTCTGGGCAGTTCATTTCTGGGCTCCAACTTTCAAATGGGGAATAACCATTGCAAATATTCTCGACTCCTCCAAACCACCTGACCAAGTTTCCTATGCTCAACAAACAGGTCAAAACACTGATCCCTTTATTATTTGCTTCATATTCTACCATACTCAAACAGCATTGCAAAACCTATATAGTTTAACCGAGCTAGAACAACAGGTTCTCCTTTTATCTTTAGGCTATATATATTTTGTCGATCCAAACTTCGAAAATGGTTTCGGATGCCAAGCTTATTTGTTTGAGGTCTTTGTCTCTCTTATCCATTTGTTTGATTCTCTATGGTGTTAGCTCGACTATATGGTCACACAGTGATAGAAAGTGTTTGACACAGTGATTTTTTTTTTTTGATACAGTGATTATGGGCAGCGGACTTATATGGGCAAGATGGGGCACAGTTATCACCCCAGTAATTGATTCTAATCCTCCCAAGAATTCTTTACATTATCCAATTAAACTTGTAGTATAATCAGCAAATTTTGTTTATAATTTTGCAGAAGAACTGGAATCTAGTCAGCGTCAACTTTGGGATGGCCGTCACTTCCATGTTTCAACTTGCACGTAAAACTCAGTACGAACTTGTCGTTCAAAACTTTTGTTTCCCTTGCTTCAAAATCTAATGACAATATTGATCAAATTAACTAATCAGTAATCCTCATTTTCCAGGCATGACTACTTATCTTCCAAAAACCAATTAACTGCTTCAGAGAACAATGAAGGTCAATAGTCTCAATTTATCTTTAGCTATTATATGATGTAACCTGTGCCTCTAACTAATTGGGAGTAGAACATGATTGGTGTTTATTTAGATTTACTAAAACATCTGCATTAGAGAAACCCTCTACCTTAACTACCTATGTATGTACGTATGCAAAGCTGTCCAAAATACTTTAGCACACCAATTAAAGCAAATCATTCCTAACCTTAGTTAATTTTGTGCAATGCCCCTGCTTGCTATTTTTGCACAAGATCAAATGGCAATTCAATTAAGCTTATAACTTCCAGATCGAAAGTAGGCAATTGATATGATAAAAGGAGTACGTACAGCTTCCAAAATAACGGACAATGAGGACCAGAACTGCTACTGTTTTCTGGGTAGGCGTTGTCGTTGGCGTGATTATGTTGTCGATTTTGGTTGAAGAAGTAGAGGCGGGGAGGTCGGAACTTATTTCTAGAGGCGGTACCGGTGTTAGTAGTCCAAAATTCAGAAGCGTACTCAGAATCTCCAAGTCTAGACGGCTGAAGGGTGACAAGGATGAGGACGACGACGACACTTACGAGATCAATAGCAAGCACTACATTAACAACAAGGCGAATACCGTTTATAAACGAGGACGCTTGTATTGAGAAGTAGCAGCAAACCCATATAACAGGGGTACGTTGTAGCAGAGCCACACGATACAGGCAGGGACACGATAAAGATCACCCTCTAGAAATTAATCAATGTGATTATTTAGCATAGTAACCAATTTAAAGATTTTGTTTGCTGCACATATGTAGAGTCATGAGATACGATATCAAAATGCTGCCCAATAGCAGATGACACATTGGCTTCATCAACATACGTGCAATGCAGTTTTTTTTTTTTTTTTTTTTGAACTTTTCCATCCGCTTAGAGAGTTAATCCCAAATCAAAAGTAAGCATGGTTGGTGTTCCAAGTGTATCAAACTATCAACAAAGTAGCACCGAGAAATTAATGAAGCAATTTTGATGCTAAGAAAACCAAAAATCATATGCATGATATGATTTTGGCCCAGTTTGGTATTGAGTTTTGGGGATTAAAATCACTTATAATCACCATTTTAGATATATTTTATGTTTGGTAAATTCTTAAAACTGTTATAATTAAATATTATAATCTATATGGTTGTCCACGTAATTACTCATTAGTTATATATGTATCCTGATGTAAACCATACATCTATATAAAGAGGCTAATAAGAATGAATTAGCAGACTTATGCCTCCTCCCAACTATTCTCTCTGTGTCTTCTAGTCTATTATTCTTTACTTTATAACACGTTATCAGCACGACTCTACCTTATTTGAGTTGATAACGATCAAACCCTAGAATCCAATTTTTTTTTTTGTCATTCACCTTTGCCCAATTTTTTTTAACAACTCAAGGATGATCTTTGATGTTCTTGGGGCAACATTCGTTGTTTTTCTTTTCCAAGATCATGATCTATGAGTTTCATTGTTCTATTGCTATGATCAGCATAATTTATTTTACCTTATCGTTGCCCATATGATCTTCTGTTGAGGTTTTGTTTTCCCAAATAATTCATTTATGGTTATATAAGGGTGCCTCTATTGCCACCCCACAAATCACTTTATTCACCCCACGTTCTTTTCACACCCCATTTATATATTTTTAATTACAGGTCTACTTTGTTCACCCATTTACAATACCTGAAATATCATTTTCTCATATTTGTTTTGTTCACCCTAATTTTTCTTTTTCACCCTACATATATTTTTTTTCAATTTCATATTTGCTTTATTCACCCTACATTTGATCTTTTCTCACCCAGCCTATATATTTTTTAATTTTACATTTATTTTATCTACCAATTTACAATACACACAATATCAACCTATTCTGATAGTTATTGAACTCCAAAAACAAATTAAAATTGAAGAAAATCATAAGATTAATATCATTTGAGTAAGTGGAATCACAAACTGAACAATAAAAATCATATTAAAGTATAAATCCCAATTAAAGAACAAGAAAAAACTCTCAAACTTAACAACTCATTGGTATCCGTCGATATCAAGATGCACAATGTCTGTAAACTCTACTTGAAAAAAGCTTTGACGCCGATGAAAAAAAAAAACAAATCGAATATATATAAGTGAGCGATTAGACATGAAAATTTACATATAAAATGGATATGAGAAATAATGAGTAAAGGAATAGACGAAACATACAAAGAAAATATATATATATATATATATATATATATATATATATATAAACAGTTCACCTCATCTTCAGTTGAATGCTAGTGTTTTCTTCAGACTTCATAGAAAGATCAAATATGATAAATTATGAGTTAAGGTTTATTAAGTACGTGTTTATCTAAAAAAAAAGAATTTGTAATAACTTATTGTCCTTTGCTGTAAATTTACATTAGGGTATATTAGTCATTCAATAAATCAACAACGTGTGGGGTGATTAAAATAGTTTGTGGGGTGGCAATAGACGCATCCTTATATAATTATGCAAACAATTTGGTTCAATCTACTTTTGCATACGTTAGTATCGGTTTGATCAGCATATATAGATGTTATATGATTTTCTTTATCCATCAGATCGATGCTTGTTTGTAAATGGAAACATACAACATATATATACCACTTGATTGGTATACGACATTTGGTGTTGCTTGACTTTCAATTAGTTTAAATGAAGGTGCATTTGTTTCTTTTGCTTATTATCAAATTTTGAATTGTATGTTTTTGTCAGTATGATCAATTTGGTATTCAGTGATATCGATTCACAATATTTGTTTATTTGGGTATGGTTGATAGCATGAGTATGTGTCTTATGCGAATGAAACACAGAGCCTTCATATTACCAATTAGATGATTGAATTCAGTCATTCAGGTATATATCTTTTTGACCTAGCTATTTGATCATTTGATGGTGTATACATCTGTTGATGAATTTTGTGTTTATAGATCGAGACATGGAGTCTCTTGATCGAAATGGAGGGCCTGAAGTTCCTCATGAGAACGATAATCAAAATTATGACATGAAGTCTCTCAAAGCTTATGCGACTAACAAAGGCCAGAAGTTCCTCACATGCAGTTATACAATGATTGAAACCACATATTGTGAATCATATGAGGGCATGAAGTTCCTCACCCTATATGATATTATGCTATGGAGATCGATACATCAAGATTATCATATTTAGTAAAGTTAATCAGACCAAGAAGTTTTGCGTATTTTATTCATCTATGGAACCAGAAGTTTCCAATACGAAGTTTATTTATTTATGTTCATTACAATTTTCTCATTTTGTTATGCACTTTCGTTACAGTACGTTCATTTAAATTTTATTATTATTCATTCGGGCCAACAACCCTACATCTCGATCAAATGAATTTCGAGTGTAATTTTTAGACCAGAAGTTTCAAAATATTGTACTGTAGAACCCAAAGTTCTAATAGTAAATTTCAAACCTAAACATTTGATTGCACGTATCATTGATGGCTCTAGAAGAGCACATACAGTGTTAAATTTGTATAATAACTCGAGGCATATAATATCATGAACCAGAAGTTCATTGAAACCAGGCATGACTAGCTAAGTCATAATTTACCTAGAGTGTTGTCTTGATATGAGTTACAAGTTTTGATGACCACTAGTCTATATGCCGCATGTTTTCGAGTTGTCACCTCAATGAGACACTCCTCTTGTCATGAGGGGGAGAAAGATTGTTCCTGAAGAACGATGCAAATTGGTGTGAGTTGTCTATCCACCGTCCCATTTTGGTTTTGAGAAATATCTCAGCAAATGAGTTGATAAAATATCTTGATAAAATTATATGCTAAATCGTAAGGCATCTGCTTGGGTTAAAATCCTAGAGACAAACCATATTAACACATTCGATCTGTGGGATGCATATGTACCTAAGTGACATGGTTCTCCTGAAGAGAATATAAACTAATCAATGTCAGAGTTCCTAATACGGCTACACATACAAAGGTTGTAGGTACGCATATTAGAGAATGATATATTGGTTGATACTAATGAATATAATGTTTTTGACCTCATACTTGGTTTAGGTTCGCCACCAGCCAATGAACATCTCACTTGAAAAAAAGTGATAGAGCTTTAAACGCATATTTGCTGATGGTCAAAATATGACAATCTTCCTGCTGTTAGGGGGAGAATAAGACTATTGTAATTTGAATAACGGTGTGAATTTGAGTGGAATGTATCCACTAGGTCTAAAGTTTTAAGCTCCTAAAATTAGAAAATTATACAGGTCCTCTAATGGTCTACATGATATTACAAGTAAAAGATCAACATTCGCTAGATAATATTTGTCCTTGAAGTGACAATATTTGCCCTAGAAGTGACAATATTTTCCCTAGAAGTGGCATGAGTACCCAATATCAAAAATGCATTCATATAAGAATTTGTGGGATCTATGAATGATGATCATTTATGACAATTTACAAATGGTAGCTACCAAAGACCATTAAGAACTGTATTAATCGATGTTATGTCACGTTTCATTATGCATGTCGACAAAGCATATTATTGGCCAAATTAGAAAGAGGCAATTCTAATGAAACTAAATATTTGAAACGTGATGAGATACTTAGACCTTTAACCTTAAAAGATACAAAAATGTATTGATCATAGTGAAAATAAATCAGTATGACATAATGTCTAAAAAAGACATGGAGATTATGAATATCTTTCATTATACGTGACAATTTTATGTAAGTACAGTGTTACATAATACATATAGTTGTTATTGACGAGAGACTTACTACATTTGTCATTGTATATTATGAGAATCATAAAAGACACGTTGCTAAAAGCAAATTCTTAAAAGTGAAGTGTCATCACAAGCGTATCGTTTGTCAAATCCTTAAAGGATTTAAGTACATAAATGATTCTAATGTAATTCGATCCATGAATATTTGAGAGAGCCTGAAGCTACATCATGGAATTAAATAGTCTAAAGCTAGCTCATATATACTCATTCCGTTATAGCTAACGTGATCAAAATCGCCTCAATGAGTACTATGATTGGACTACACAATCGAATTCGAATTATGATCATTATGTTGCTATATATTCTAACTCTTGGGAAGTTATGAATTACTCAGAGTTCTTGTCGAGTTTATATGAGACGTATTATACACAGAGATATTGATGTGTATGGCTGGATACTCCATGATGATGTTTCAATGCTTTAATGTCAATTAGCTTATGTTGATTAGCTATTACTTAGTGTATGAATTAGGTCATACGACTTAATGAGGTAAGACATATTTATAATCGTCATTACTTGATTAGCTTTAGCTGTTGTTATTACTTTAACTTTGCAGGTTTGAAATTTCATGATGAGCCCCTATATGCAAAACACGCATGGTCTCACTTTAGTGATGGACAAATCAAACCGTTATTTACGGTGCATGAAGCTTGCAATGTTCAGGGAGAGATTATCATCAGGGGGAGCATCCAGAAGTATGTTACCTAAGACATATGCGCATTACACTCTTTTTCTCCTTCGACCAGGGTTATTTTTCTCCCAGTGGGTTTTTCTTACCTGGCAAGGTTTTTAACGAGACAACATTATGTGCGTCTAATTTCATTATTTATTGGTGGACATCTAAAGGGGAGTGTTATAAATATTATAATCTATGTGGTTGTCCATGTAATTACTCATTAGTTATGTACCCTGATGTAAACCCTACATCTATATAAAGAGGCTAATGAGAATAAATGAGCAGACTTATACCTCCTCCTAACTATTCTCTCTGTGTCTTCTCTTTTATTATTCTTTACTTTACAACAAAAACGTATTTATCTAAAACTTTTTAGTTTAAATAACTACGATTTTAGAAAACAGATGATTAAGAGTTGTTTATTTAAAACTGAGTTTTTCAAACTATAATATCAAACTAAGCCAAATATGCCTTACGTAAATTCAATTTTTTGTTTGTTATCTAATTTCATCAAAAAACCAGAAAATACAATCACTAACCGTTTGGCGTAATACAATAAAAATTCATAAGTGTCACCCTCGCCGGAGGTGGGTGAGAGGCGGCTGAGGTGAGGTAGCGCCGTGGCGGATCCAAGGTGGAAAGAGGAAAGAAAGGAAAAGGATTATTTGTGGTTACGTCAGCACAGACGTAACACAGACCTCCGTTGATTTTAGCACCATTTCCTAAATATAAAAATTAACGTGCGCCGACTCCTATCCTGCGCTCCCATGCCTATATAAGCAATTGACCTCCAAAAGTCTTCCACTTTACAAATCCTAAACCTGTGAGCTGATATTTAGTACAAAACCCAATTCTCTCAGAATATCCGCTTTCACAATCCAAATTCTCAATATTGGACAGAGTCCCTTCAAAATCTGAGTAAGTCCCTCACAATTCTTAATCTGGGTTCGTTTCAATTCCACGATTTAGGGCTTAATTAGTTTTGGAAGTCTCAGAATTTGGAATTGTAGTTTGAGCTGAATTTCATTGAATTTTTAGCTGAATTGTAGTTTTGCTTTGGCTCCAAGTCTGTAGGAGCTTGATCAGCTTATGGGTGATGTTAATTACTATTAAAGTTGAAGACTTTATGTTGGTTTATTTGTTATGTCAATTTCTGTATTTGGGTCTTGATCCTTTGATGGTAGAATGCAAGAAATGAATTTGTTATGTGGAGAATCTATAAATAAATAGGTAGATAATTGATACTTATGGGTGATCATTACTCGATTACGATTCATATCAGTAGATATAATTCGAAAGCTTAAGCATGTAATTTAGGGTCCAACACAAGTTTTCTCAGGCCTTTTGTGTTGCAGGGACAACATGAAGAGTGTGCAGAATGTTGGCGTAATATGGAGAGGAAACAAGATTAGTGTAGAGATTGATTCTGGTTCAACTCTCAAGGAGCTCGGGCACGAACTGCAAAGATTAACTAATGTCAAAGCAGATACGATGAGGCTAATTGTTCCACAGTTGCTTGATAAAACCTCAAGGTTGCTGTCTCCATTCTCCGATGAGCATGGGCACCTGAATTTACGAGAAACTTCAATCCTTGAGGTATCATATGCGGTTGTTATTCTGTTACAGTCCATGTCTTTGAATACATGGTTTTTTATCTCCCTGATATGTAAAGAGTTGTCTAGATATTGATACTGCTTGTATTTTTTTGGTAATTTTGCTTGTCTATAAGACTTGCCGGTTGTATTAAGTTCTCTTATATTGGCAATATTTCATGTGTTCTTTGCTTTCACAAATTTTATTTCTGTTCAAGAAAGGTCTATTCTATTGACTTAGACAACATATATGCTTAAGCAATGTGCGTAAATGTGATGAAGGCAATAAAGAGTGGCTTTACTTACTACAGATTAAATTCCTGCAAGTGAATTTCCAGAATTCCCGCTGATAAAATTGTTTCTTTTGTTATTTTTCAGGGGAGGTCCATTAGAATGATGGGAGCATTCGAGAATGAGGTAGATCAAGTTCTACAGAACTCAAAGGCGAACTTAAGGATAGCAGGATTTGATGAAGAGGAAAAGAGATTGAGGCAGAGAATGTATGATGGGCCTCATACTTCCCTGAAACTTCCACAAGGACCTTATACCTTTAGTGGTTTCCGCACACTTACACTTCCAGGAATTGAGGTGTTCTTTTATCCTACTCAAAAATTATATATAGAAAGCATTTTTGGAAGATATTGGTATATTATCAACCTTAGAGTTTCCCATCTACTTGTTAAACAGAAAATACATCTAGATGCAATCTATTCACCTGTTGAGTAAGTTCTTCGGTAGTTTTACATCCAGTAATGAACTATATAGACACAAGGTATGATGCATATACCGCAAGTCATGAGCCATTTAGGCAGATAAATATAGATCTGATGCAGAAATGGCATCGTTGACTTGTATATTATGGAGATGGTGCATTTAGTCTTGACACTTAATAGAGCACCTAATTATTAGGCATAGAAGTAATTAAATAATTACTGGAAGGAATGTTCGCTTTCAGATCTTGATGATCATATTTTTGGGTGTAGATAGAGATTCATCCAATATCAAACATACACCATATTTTTCAGACAAAACACTGCATTTATCTCAAGTATGCTTGGATTGTATTAGCCTTTCTTTATCATCTGTGTTAATAACTTATGATTGCTTGTCTGCAGTTGAACCCTCCAGCATCCGAGGCCCTGAAAATAATGCACATGCTTGCTGCAGATCCCGGAATTGTAGCTATCATGAATAAGGTACCATTGACTACATGTTCATATATATGTAACAGAATGTCAGTATGCTGTGTATAGTTTTGATAATCCCTGGTATATTCTGCTAGGGCCATCACTTATATTTTATCTCCTATTTGTTCTTTTTAAAAGCATCACTGGCACGTGGGAATCATGACTGAGATGGCCCCGGTCGGTTATGTTGGCATAAGTCCCAAATGCATCCTCGGTTTTAACAAGGTATTAACACTCTGCATCAGAATGGAAATATCAGCACCGCATTTTCTTTACTCTTTATTTTATTTTATTTTTTACTCTTGTTGGATGTTACAGAATAAGGGAGAGGAGATATCTCTGCGTCTTCGGACTGATGACCTCAAGGGTTTCCGGAAATATGCAAGTATCAAGAAAACTCTTCTGCATGAGCTTGTAAGTATATATTTATGACATTTCCAGCTTGTCCATATATTTTGTATGGATATAAGTTATCTATATGGGTGCAAAGGTGTTGTGTGGTTTTTGATTGGTTTTGGTGATAATCGACACTTTGATGTTGCCTCGGGTCCTCATACTGTTCTTATATTCTTTCAGGCTCACATGATATACTCTGAGCATGATGCAAACTTTTATGCTTTGGATAAACAGGTAAGATGTCGTGCATGCATGTTCTTTTGACTGTTTGTTGGGTTTCCATTATTGTTATGCAGTTCGGTGGACTTTTGTTTTATATCTTATTTTTTGTGGATAGTTGAACCAAGAAGCTGAGAGTTTAGATTGGACGAGATCAACGGGTCACACACTAAGTGGAGCTAGGTATACAGAGAGTTATGAAGAAAATTCCTATGTTGGAGAGAGGAGTAATTCTTCTCACAAGCTCGGAGGAAATATGCCTGATCAACTGGCCAGTGCTCGTGCATCTTCAGTGGCTGCTGCTTATCACAGACTAGCAACTGCTTCCGACAATAGCATTTCCGAGGTACATGGACAGTCACATCTTGATGGGTCTGGGTTCCATGTGCATGAAGAAGACGAGATATTTTCAGATAAAAGGGACATGGAGGTTGAAAGTTCTTACACAGTACAGAGGCAAAATGATCTGGAGCCTGATCCTGATGACTGTTTTGGCAATGAGAACAAATATGAGCCCAGTCCTGAAGATTCACAAGGACCTGATGAATCTTGCACAAAATCTACAGGACGGAAGAAAAATGTTGAACCTGATCCTGATAATCTTGAAGCTTGTTTGAAATGTGGTATTGTGGCTGAACCTGAACCCTTACACCCTCAGGAAATGGAGATTTTAAGCAGCTTTCAACCAAAGAATCAAGTAGACGAACCTGATCCCGATGATTACGATGTAAAACGAGATGATTTGGCATCTATTTCAAATGGAAATATCATAAGACCTGACCAGGATGAGCCTGTAGTTACTGAAATAACAAAATATGAAGACAATATGAGGAAGGCTTATGAAGAACCTGATCCGGATGCCTCTATGTCAGATGGCATTATTCAACCAGTATCTCATTCTGATGATATTTTGGTGCTTCCAAATGAAATATCCAGTATGCAGATCGATGAACCAGATCCAGATGATCAAGAAATTCAAATAATTCAAGACCCTGTTACAGCTGCTTGTAAACGTATCCAGAAGACCATTGAGATGTTGCAAGCTGAGGTTAATCCCACACAAGCTACCACAGTCCTTCAAACTCTATTTAAGATAGTAAGGTACAATAGCTTAATTTGAACTTTGATTCATTCCTTTTCTTCACGAACACAAACTCTATCAGTACTGCACACAACTATCCAACTGTATAGCAACCAGCATGGGATAGTGGGCGACATTATTTTCAATTCTTTCTCCAAGGCAACTTAAAACTTAAAAAGCCCGCAAAATAAATAGAAATACATTTTAATTGGTCTTGTAGAGTCACCTTGTGCGTTAAATTGTTGATCACGGGTAATTTGATCTTTGGGCAGGAATGTTCTCGAACACCCAGCTGAATCGAAATACCGAAGACTGCGCAAGGTACAGACATCTGTGTCCTAAATTCTTACAATGTGCTTAACTTCTGATATTAGAATTTCCTTGTAAAATTTTCTCCTAGTGCTGATTATTGATCCATTGCAGGCTAATCCCATGATTCAAAAGAATGTAGCAAACTACAAAGGTCTGCAACTTTTACATTGAAATTTCGTAGTTTCCAAGAATGTTTTCATTGTTAGAGCAGTTGTGTTTACCCATTTCCTTTTCCCCTTCTCTTGTGATTGCAGCTGCCATGGAATTTCTGTCTCTGATTGGCTTCAATGAAAATGTTGTGGATGAAATTGGGCGAGCAGAAACTTATCTCGTGTTGAAGCGGGATGATCCAGGCTTGTTGTGGCTTGCCAAGTCTTCCCTTGAGACATCTATTACTGTTTAGTCCAAATATCTCAATTTTCAGTGTCTGAAGACTTGACAAAAGAAAAGTCTGCTATCTGTGATCTCCTTTGTATTGCGCTTGATGCACTGCTTTAATATTCTACATGCGACATTGTAACATGTTTGTTTATGTAGAACATTTTTATGTAATATAACATGTAAATTGTAAATGAAAGTGGCTGTTATATATAGATTCAGAGTTTTCAGACTTGTTTACCAGTTCTTGGCCGTATACTGATTTCGCGGGAATACCTCCAGCATCACATAAGTACTTCATTTCTTCTTTACTACCGATCAAGAATCAGAGCATACAATGCGGGGTGACAAACCCCCAAGCCTCTGTAGGAATGCAACCAAGCCAAGAAATATGAACTTGACTAAAAAGAGCTAATCTAGCCAACTCTTTCTCTGAAAAACATGGGAGAAAGAACAGGTAGCTGGTTCAGTATAATGACGAATCATCAATCAAACGACCTCAAATAGATGTGTCATCCTGTCTAGAATTGACAGCATGAATGACCTGCAAACTATGCCCTTCAAAACCGATAGCAGCAAGCAATGATTGAACAGCCAAAGGACAAGCGACTCTAGCAGCCTTGGCATCGACTTCGACTGGTGAAGAAACAGAAGCAACTTGCATACAATTTCTTTAGAAACTAATCCAAGACTGCCATTTCTCAAACACATAAAAACCAACCTAACCATTCTCAGTGAATGATAAACCAAAAGAACTTCACACCAGAAAAACCACCCACTTTCTTGCACTCAAAGAAAAGATCCCAAGTTCTCACCATAACCAAAGTAATCATATGACTTTTCTTCATCATTAACAGACCCAGTAACCTGCGTAAAAAAAAACAAGCCACTCTATGTGGAGTGCGCGCTGTACATTGATGGTGCTCCGTTTGGCTTGCCCACTCGGACCAGGATTTAACCCCTCCACTGATTTCTACTACTTCAATTTTGTCAATTACTCAATTGCTAGTGTTTTTACTTTTCGAATTTGATTTTTACCAGGCTGGAATCTTCTGGACCTTCTTATTGTTGGAACGAACTCAAAATGTCCAATAAAAACTGAAATCAGAAGAGGCAAGACTATGAAGTCAAAACTATCAGAAGAGTCAGTCCCCTTTTCCAAAAAAAAAAAAAAAAGAAAGAAAAAAGAGGTGCTGTAAATGATTCAGAGATTTCCTTTTACTATTTGATAGATTATATACAATTACACCGGACCAAACAAAAGAGTATTTACAATTCTTGATATGAGTTACTATACAACTATTGTAAGTTACAATCGTGTCTCTAAGTTCTACAATTTCTTGTGCATTTATAAACATGCTACAAATCAAAAATGTACAATCTCTGAGTAAATTACTCTTCTGCACTACTTTTGGCTATGCCTTCTTCTTCGCTTCCAGTAGTCGCATTTTCAAGCTTCTCCTCATCCTTGCTTCCAGAACTTGAAGGAAGTGTTTGAGACGGGTTTTCATTCATAAGCTTCCTAGTTCTGAAAAAAAAAAAAAAATTGTCACAAACATTTCATGAGAACTAAGCAGAATATATATAACACAACTGAATACGCATACGGCATACCTTACAGAAGAGCAGTACTTTTCTACTGCTTCTTTCTTTTCTTCTTCATACAGGAACCACTTCTCATCAGAAGATGTAAATGGATCCCAAGTTCCCACATCTGCACCATATAAAACTTAGTATCCATGCTTACAAGACTGAACTCCGTATAACACACATTGACAAAGGTAAAATCAAACCTTGAAGCAACATATCCATTTCAGCATCATAGCCTGTCAATCTCCAAAATGCATGACCATTTTCATCGAACAGATAAGGCTCTGTTCGTATTGAATCATGTGCTGTCACTGTAAAGTAACAATTAGCAAAGTGGAAACCAAACATCAATGATTAAGAAAACAAAAACACATTTAATCTATTCTTAAAAAAAGTACGTGCTGAAGATACTAGAAAGGGTACATACATTTTGATTTCAAGGCTTTGGCTGTAAGCAATTCTGCATGAGCTTGAGCTGCTTCACTCTTTAATCGCGAAACAGTAGTTTCGTGATCTGAAGATGAAGCAGCAGGTTCTTCTGCAGCAATAGCTTTGGACACCTCAGATTTCAACTGCCCTTTGAGACTTCGCTCCTGTGCAAAGGATTAAATCAAAATCAGAAACTTCATGTATGCTCCCAAAGAATTGGTCTTAAACTAAATTGATGTTACCTTAGCCTTTGCAGCAGAAAGTTTTTGGTTTGCTTGCCTCTTTCTTTCAGTGAATATTCCTTCTTGTCTTTCTATAAATTTGCTCAATTTTCTGGAGGAGACATTGCAAATTTATCAGCAAAATCTTTAACAGTAAATAAATAGAGTTATAACTAAAATGCTTATCGTACATACTTAGTGTCAAGAGCCTCATCACAAAGGAAATTCAGGACTCTAAGCTTCTGGGAGAAGTCCAAGGAGAGGTACCCCTCAACTCCTCTACTAAAGAAATCTGAGGGTAGTTCCTTCAGTAGGAGTTGAGACTCAGAGAAGTAGCACCTCAAATGTTCGAACCAGGAATCCTCGTTCAAAGGCCTGATACTACAAACATTTTATGCAAGTAAATTTGATCACAAAACTGCTCAAACAAAATTAAGTACACAAACTGATTGAAACATTTAAATGAGTTTTCATATAAAAGTTGTTACTAGATAGAAGTCTTACTCTTCTTTTAATTCCACCTCCTGTACAGATAAGAGTCTGGCGTGGAATTGAAATACGGAGGTGTACTGTTGAAGCACCAGGTCCCTGAGAAGAGATTCAGCTTGTGCTTTGCTGAATCCAAAAACCTGAAGTAAAGCACAAAAGATGATACACATTAATTTAATGAATTAACCCAACAAAAACAAATATGCACCAAGTAACAAAACTTCTTATGATATAAAAGGTGATCTCAGTTCTAAGCATTTAGGGTGATCAATTAAAGAAGATGATTTGGGGGAAAATGTAGTCCAACATTCAAATTAGAAGAGAATTTCAAATAGATCACCTCTTCGAAGGCCACGCAGAACTGTATGAATTGTAGGGCATGTCCTATATCCTGAGGATGTAGTTCAATGCCCGCAACAGTTGTTAGAGGAACCCCTAAAGGCAGAGGAAGTTCAGGCTCAACTACTTCCTCCTTTGCCTTCACTCTGCGGGGTTCCTTAGGAGCATTGGCCTTCCTCTTTCCCTTTGCCGCAACGTCTTCTATGTGTTTATCTCCTTTTCTCTTTGGCTCAGACCCTTCCGCAGGCTCCTATGTCAAAATTTAAAGTTAGCATAAACATAACAAAATTAAAATGAGATGAACGATAACAATATGCTGCAACTCCAATTTCAACATAAGTATTAGCAGACCTCCACTGAAGGCTTTTTTGAGCCAGACCTAACTCGACCATGAGGTTCCTTACCCTGTCGCCTCCTGTGAAATTATTATTTGTCTAATCAGCAAAACATCCACATTACAAGACACAAATGAATATTATGTATAGCCTATTAAACAACACATTTTAGTCTTACATGCACGCGCTGCAGTTGCATTTCCCGCTGCATTTCGGACACTTCCAATCATCTGCAGCAGCCTCCTCTTCTGTAATGACAGTACCATCTACACTTCCGTCATATCTGTTTTCAGTATAAATACTTAAATAGAACCATTAGTATGCAAATTTTTTATCATTTCACAAACTATTTTGAAAGACTGAAAAAAAAATGATTATCCCGAAGTCTGACCTTTTCTTGAGGCACCGGTCACAGATCTTAAGTTGGCATGTCCCCATGACGTTGTGGCACACGAACACACGTCTGGTGGTCTTCTGGCGGCACTGAAACAATTCAACTCACAACTTAATCAGTCAAGGAATCAATACAAGAAATTCTCTACACTTCGACCCTTGAAAGTTGAAATACATGCAGTTTCTTCCAAAACATAATTGAAGAAGAAAAAAAAATGACTGAAAGATGGAGGGTTTTCTCATCAATCCAAAACCCTTCTGGAAAACTCACCTGGTGACAGAACACTCCTTCTCCTTCCATTTTTTTTTTTTCACAGAAAAACGAGATGGATTTCTAAATCACTAAAGAACCCTAGACTCTCTCTTCCTATCGGGTTCTGAAACTTCTCCTTCCCTCAGATTCAGAGACTTGATTTTCTCAGTTTCAGAGTCCACAAAGAACACGAGAACTCTAGTCTGACACTCACTTCAGTTACTGATACAAACAGAGTACTACTACACTGAAAACGAGAATGCTGATGCTCTGTGTTGCAGATTCACACCCACTTTATAGGGAAGGTTTGGATCCTTCCTAAGTCACTCTCACTCTCAGACTTGACGAATGGCCTCCATGCATCGCGCCTTTCTGACAAGTTTGAAATTGTTCCTACCTAAGTCGCGCGTCCCTATTTGGCGAAAATTTGAAGGCTCTGAGTTGTTCCATTTCAAACCACAGACTTTGTTTCAGTTATAGATAGAAACAAAGAGAACACGAGGTTGGTGCTTCTCCCAGTTTCGGTTACAGAAAATTTACAGACGAAAACAGAGATACTCATACCACAGATGAAACTCTGATTTTTTGAATACCTCTGAGGGGTAGATTCAAAGGATCAAAAGATATGTATATAGTACTTAATTAATTGTTTCGTAATTCTTCATGAATGAACTTATTATGAACAAACCAGCTCTTGAAGCATGTATTAAAGGATCAATGTCTATTTGTCTATGGATTTAAAGGATTAAAGGCTATTAATCTATGGATTAAAGGATCAAAAGCTATATATATTTTTTTCGATCAAAAGCTATATCGATAGTTATTATTTTGTAATTCTTATATTGTTTTCTGCAAAAAGAAGAGTACGTTTTTCTGAAAATCTGCCCCTGCAGGAGTTGGTTTGTATGATGAAGTTCATTTTCCTGAAATCTCTTTCTCTGTGAGTAAGCTCCAAACTATCGATAAGTTAAATGGCTTGTTTTACCAATTGTGCTAATGACAACCCTAGCAAGAAAAAAAAAAAAAAAAAAAAAAATCCTCTAGCCAAATGCAACATCGATTTGGGCTGAAATTAGGATACGCACTACCGAATCTAGCGGGTTTGCCTATTCTCTATCAGATCTGGGGAAGAATGGTAGATCTACATACTTTTTGTTGAAGATTCATCGACCACATAAAATGTCCGCCGATTGTTTTTTCTTGTATCATTTCTTAGAACTTTGGCTTTCGTTTAGTTAGTCTAGTCGCTCATAAGTCTTAGCAAGATACATTGCAAAACTATATATCCTGCTTAAACAATAGAGTGGAATATATGTCGTTGATTCAATAATTTTGCGACCATTGAATTAGATATTTTGGTTTAATCAAAATCACTACCAACATTGACATTATTTTACTAATTTCGCCTATTCTTGACTAGATCTAGCTAGATCTAGACAAGATCTGCATGATTTCCGTCGAAGACATGCAGTTGCTGTCAAATCAATGTTGCCGATGGCCTAATTGTAGATGCTTTGAGCCTAAATCACCATTTTCATTTTTAATGAAATCAAAAAAATATGAATCCATCATTTTATATAATAAAGAAAAATCAACATAGATAAAACTCTATAATCAAACACTAAGATAGACAAATTTGGATTATAACACTTTGAAATACATTTTAGCATCGATGAAGAGTGATTGATTACCTAATTTTTTTGATGTCTGAAATCCAGTAGACGGTTAGATCACGAAGATTGAGAAAAGAAGCATAGAGAGCACTAATCCAGAAATGAAGAGAAAACAAACAAGTCTATGAGGTAGAAACAGAGCAAGAAAAAATTTAGAAGATCTTGGTTGGTCTGAGAATGCGGCATTGAGATATCATTATATAGTGAAACAAAAAAGAAAACAATTAGGGTTGCAAGGATATATATGTAATTATATGTAGCAACGTGTCAAAAAATCGTAGCAACATCACTTCGTAGTTGTCGCCTTTGTGAATTTTGTATAAATTGAGTCGGATTCTCAAACAACTAGCTTTATGACGCTTAAAATGGATTGAGTGTCAAGTAGTAAATGTACATCAATCTCATTTCTCCTAATATGTATTCTTTTGAACTCATAGTAATGACTTGAAACTCGATCGATGACTAAATTTGTGGATGACAACAGGAGCACAAAGAAACAAATGTCTCCTTCAAATAAAAGAAGTAAATGTTGCATTCCCAATTTTCGTAAGTGCTACACAAATAATAGTATGGAGTCAAGACTTTCATTCACTTCCTAAGGCTACCAAAGATTAAAACAACAATCAATCAAAAGTCAAAACAGTATTGGTATTTAACAGGGGATGGAAATCCTGTACCCCAGTTTGCTATGAAAGCTTCTAAGCTAGACTAGTAAAGTACACAAACAACTATATTACAGAGATGATAGTAAAGTACACAAATAACTATGCTACCAATCTGCGAGATGCTAGACTGGACCAACCAACTTCTTCTTTGCACTCTGGACGGCTTCTTCCTTCTTCTTCACCAGCTCAACAAAACGTTGTTGAAACTGTGCATCAATCGAATCGAGCTCCGCTTTAAGATGATCATAGTGGTGTTTGTCCAGTAGAGATAACTCAGCTGACTGCAAGGAACAATTGCTTGACGTGCTAAAGCTCTTCCATATTTCCATGCTCGAGACAGCAGAGTTCTTTGTTGAATGACTTGAATCTGAGCTAATAGTGGTAACTGAGCTATATGCTACAACTGAAGAAGTAGGTTTCCAGTTGGGCACAATCTTCATAACCAATTTATCAATCAACTCAGCCACGGCAGACACATCTTCAGTCGAAAGGCCAAGCTCCTGATCAACCATCTCCCCAGCAATCGAAATAGCAGTATCCGAATTCGGGTAGAAATCAAACTCAATAGTTTTCTTCTTCCCACGGCTACCAGCAACACTCAATGTCAAAGCAATAGCTTTACTACTATCAGAATTCCTCTTTGCTCTTAATGTCAATGCATTATTCTTTGTGAACCTCTGACACTCCAGGATTGAAGAGCTAGATGATTTGGAGCTCACTCTGTCACTTGCGGTATCAATGTCCATGGGAAAAGATCTAGGCTCCTTTGAATCATCAGGTGCAAGGAATGGATCATTCAAGAGCTCTATTGCAGACAATCTCCTTGATGCAGGAACTAGGCAGTTCTCAATGAACTGCTTGACTTGAGGATCCTTCACTTTACTTAGAGCAGCCGGCATTACACCAGAGATAACCTTCTTGTAAATCTGCGCCGGACTTTGACACTCCTTGTAAGGGTACTCACAAGTCATCAATTCGAGCAAGCACAACCCGAAAGAATAAATATCCACCAGCTCATTATAATTCTCTTCATACATCTCCGGCGCTATAAACTCCGGCGTGCCAATCACTTCATGCTCAGTACTACCCTGCCCATGCATCACCAACGCAAACCCAAAATCCCCAATCTTGACCTCCCCATTGAAGCCATTGATAAACACATTGTCACACTTCAAGTCCCTATGAACAATGGGAGGGTCATGAGAATGCAGATAGCTTAAGCCCTTGAGAATCTGCCTGGCCCATTTCTTGATGGCCTTGACTTCGACATTGGTGTGCTTCTTTCGATACTGCTTCAAGCTCCCGGAGGTGAACAACTCGGAGATCATATTCACAGTCTTCTTCTTCTTGGCTTTACCATCATCCTCCGAGACCCACCAGCTGAAAAGCTTGATGATGTTATCGTGTTTTAAAGACCTGAGAAGATCAATCTCGGAAAACAAACGGTGAAACTCAGCATCGTCGGTAGGCTTGACTTTGCTCCAGGCCACTTCGATACCTTCGTCCTCATCAAAGGCCTTGTAGACAGTCTTGAAAGCCCCCTTCCCCAAAACGTCGTCGTAACGGAAGTACCTCCCGGTGGGGTCTTGCTCCACAAACTCGTCGTAGTCACTCGTATCGGATTTGGTCCGCTCCATAATCAAACTATCAAATCTTTCTTTTTTCTTTCTTTTTCGGATCGGAAAAGTTCAAGAAACGGGGATCGGAAAACAGTGGTGGTGTTTGGAAAAGGCTTCACAGGCGGCGGAGTACCAATCGAATTCCATATTGCGGTTCGCGACGGAGCTTCTCAAGTAGTCGGGCATATCTGCATCACTTGGATCGCCCAAATTGAAATTCCAAAACCGTCGAGACCGAAGCCCTAGAAATTGATAGGAGTAGAAACCCTAGAAAATTGATCGGAGTAGAAACCCTAGAAAATTGATCGACCTAAATCGGGGGCGAACAAGGAGACTGATCGAGAGAGAGCGAATGGAGAAGAAAGCGGAGGAAATAGAAACATGAGGAGAATGAAAGATGGGGGGGGCGTGTATGTATATATAGGGTTTTGGGCCAATCCATTTCCGTGTCCAAGTCGGATCTTACCGTTAGAAGCCCAATATGTTTTTGAGTGAATAAAGAAACAGTTTTTATCCAGGACAGAGTTTCGCTTTGAAATTAACGTGTGAAGTTCCATATTTAACTTATTTTTCAGTCATATTTCCACATCTCCACCGTTCAGTTGGTAGAACACAATGCATAAATCACTTATGCAAAGTTTCATCAAATTTGATGATCGTTTGAGTTTCCATAATCGTTATTTACACAAACAGTTCTGGTTAGACAGATTTATGGTCCGTTCATTGATTTAATCTAATTCGGTACCTTAACAATCATCAAGTTGGATGAAATTTTACAGTAATAATCTATTCATTAGTATTAATAAACTGAATGATCAAGATGTGGAAATATGACCGAAAAGTGAGTGAAATATGAAACTTCACACGTTAATTTTAAAGTGAAGCTTCGCTCTGCATAAGAACTGAATAAAGAAAAAAGAAGCCCTTCTAGTGATGACTCTTAAGTTGAGGAATTTTCGGTTTATGGTTTAAAATACCAATTTTTAAATCACATTTGACATCTCATCTGTTCAGTTTTTAGGTTTATATGAGTAAATCATTTCTACAAATTTTCAGCCAAATTAATGTTCATTAAAATAATAAAATAGATCAAATTAATTGACAAACCAAATCTGTCAAATATGAATCGTTCAAGTTCATAGTTGATAAATCACACTTATGAATGTCTTAACAATTTTCAATATAGCTGAAAATTTGGAGAAATGATGTCTACTCATAAATACTTATAAACTAAACGGTCAAGATGTGGATATAAGATCGACATGGGATAAGCTGAAAAGTCATCAACTTGTCTTCAACTTAAGGGTCTTCATTAGAAGAGCTTCCTAAAGAAAAATATGTGCATGTGCACACACACCGTGTAAAAGGTTTTGAGACAAAGTTTTTTTTGTTTTTTTTTTCCGATGAGTGAACATAGTAGCAAATTGTATTTGGCGAATAACATTCTTTATTTAAAAAATAATAATATTTAAGCTAAAGTTACTGTAACACCCCAGACAAAATTTTACCTATTTACTAGGTATTCTACTAGTTACTGAGGAATTTAACCGTGCTCGGTAATTTAGTAATTTAACACTCAAGTTTATTGTCGAGTTTTTCTAAAAATGTTAAATTCTTCTTTTAAGGCCCCGAGGTCGTAGTGCGCGACGACACGAGTTTTCCGATGTCCTCGGATTATTTTTTAGAAGCTTCGGGCTATTTTCGTTGATTTATCGAAAATGGTAAGGTTTTGTTCCTCTCTTCTTCTTCTTCAATTCCATGTCTTCAATTCTTTGAACCGAACTTTGATTCTGAAAGCCCTTTTTACTCTGTTTTCTGGGTTTCGAATCCCTAGCTCCGGCAACTGAGTTCTTCAAGTTCTGACTACCGCCACGAGCTCCGTCGAGCGTTGTTCATCCTTGGTGAAGCCGATTCATAGAGTTGGGAAGCTTTGGGCAGCTGTTGTGAGGTCGAGTAGAGGTAAGCTCGGCTTCTCGGCTGAGAAACTTCCGGGTTGGTTTGGACGAGCAAAAGTAAAAATCTGGTTAGGAGGAGGACGAGAAGCAAATGGGTTTTTGGTTTCAAGCAGATTAAAGGTGAGCGTTGTGCTGTGTTGTTATGTGTCGGTTGTGGTTTGAGAAAATTGGATTTTTGGTTGCTAATTTGGATGTTTTGGTTTCTTGTATGTCGATAACTTGGTTTCGGAGTTTTTGGGGAGGCTATGGCCAATTTCCAACAAGTGGCCGGAATCCAACAATCAATTCCAGCGAAGGAGCGGTTTTTCCGACAGTGGCCGATTAGGTAGTTTCCGAGGACTTTCTTTCTAATCTGAAGTGTAGTTCCGAAAAAGAGAAATATTCGGGTTAAAATCGAAAAACTTGCTAAGTTAGAAAAGTTCCCATTTTAGAAAATTTTCCCTTTATGGAGACATCTCATTTATGGAAACCTTTTTGGGTGCCCTTAGTAATTTAGTGGTTTTCCGGATTAATGTGTTCCGTATATTTGAGTCCTTGAAATTACCCTAGTTTTATTAATCGAAACCGAAGGTTACCAAAACGATCTTTTAAGCGTAAAAGTTGGGGGTCATTAGTGATTCATGAATTATTAAATGACGCCAAGTGAGTAACGGTTAGTAGAATATTTGGTGAATTGACTCGGATTGTTAAGTCCAAGGTTAATTTGAAAAATGTCGAAACATCATTAGTTGGCCAACCCTAAGTCAATTGGTCAAACTTGGTCAATCCTGGTCAACCCAGGAAACCTAGTCAAAATTGGAAGAAGTCGATTCGTTAATGATTATTTTGGAGTCCGATCTGACAAATTTGTTCTTCTGTTTATCGTCAAACGTGGGTTTGGCTAGAGAGTGTGAATAGTTGGAAGCAGTGCTCGAGTAGTATTCCAAGCATTGGAAGGCTTAGGCCTAATACTGTGAGTGAACTTTTGTTTTAAATAATGTGCATGCAAATGGTTTATTGATGAATAATTTCTTTTGTTGGAGAATGACCGAAATTGAGAATTTCGGTGAATATATATTCATATATGGATGATTATGAGGATAGTATGTATATAAATAAATGCTAGCTAGCCATAAGTGTTTTTCCACCATAATGAGGTAAAATTTTATTATGGTGTGACGTGAACGTTAAACGCAATTGTCGTAGCCCTATATAAATATAAGAATTTATATAAGAAATATGCACGTATATACACTCGTGTTTTTCCGTCATAATGAGGTAAAATTTCATTATGGTGTGACGTGAGCGTTAGACGCAAGCGTCGTAGCCTTGTATTAATTGCTATTTTTCTTATTTCTTCATAGAATTCGTATAAGGAATATAACGAGTGTAAATACATACATACATATATTATTTTAGCCTGAGAGGCTCTATTTTATAAAGCTTTGGAGACTGGCCGGAGCTAGTCGTGTATTTGCCAGTTTATGAGTTGAGAGTTTTTTAGCTTGTTCCATACAGTTTAATTCTTCTAAAGGAGTTAAATTGGGAAAGCATAAATATTTTTTTATTTTATTTATTTATTTATTTTTGTCCACTCACTCTAACGTTGTTAAATGTTTTTCTCTGGGCCCTTTAGTTTTAAATGCCCAGTTTGCAGGTTAGTATAGTTGAGGTCGGGCATACATGAAGACGAGACATAGTCAATAGTATAGCTTCCGCTCATTTTTTTTATGTTTCTGTCTCTTTTCTTCACTATTACAACTTCTCTGAGGTTGGTTATGAGATATTATTTAGATTAGAGAATAAATTAGAAGATGTTGTGAATTTGGGGAGCACGAACGCTCCAGGAATTTAAGGTTGGATTTGGATTATTAGAAATGTTTGCAAGTGTTTTTAGGAAGAGTTGTCCATTTCCAAGGGAGGTTATATCGAATTTTCGGTAGAATCTCCTTTGGAGATGGTCCCCACAGAGTTTACTTCGGATTTCATGGTGAAATTAGAGGCGAGTCCTGACAGTTACGGTCACTTACGATTCAAGCTAGGGTAATCGGGTTTTATATATTTGTTCATGAATGTTGCATGTCATTGGAAAACTTATTTTGTTAACTCACAACTTATAAGTTGAACGAGAGTTCATGACATTGTATTTGCATGCGTGACAACATTGTTTATATATTGTGTATATTCAGCTTTCAACTTCTCAATTATTAGAATCTCTATTGACCAATAGTACTCTAACGATACTATATGAATTAATCCTATGTAGTTATATAGTGTTGTTTTATTGTTATATTTATTATTGAGATATTGAAGTAAATTGAGTGTTTGAGATAAGTTTTTTCATTTTTCCTTTTAATACATTAAGTGTCGCTGCTAGATTCGAATTAAGTTCTTAGCTTTCGTTTACTTAGTTTGTTAGACTTGAATTTACTATTGAGGTCCTACCTTTGCAAAATAACACATTTGTGGAAAATGAAGGCGTCACGTGGTCTAATGAGTTGATAACTTTCCGACCATAACTTCTTATTTCTTATAGATAGTACAAGATTAGCAAAACACTACAGGTTTTTTTGTCATTTGCAATTTATACTTCATCTTGGACTTGGGCTTTGGGTTGGGCTTGGGGTTGGACTTGTGTCCTTAATTGTATAAATTTTTTGAAGGTGGTTTTTCTATATTATGGTACTGTTTATGGTAGTGATATGTCATTCTCTCTGTATTAAACTATGTTCTTTATGTTCTCATGGAACTGGGTTCAACTAACGCAATAGATAGCTTATGATAATATTTTGCAGACTTTACTTTCATGGTGATGGATCAATAGTCATAAATTGTTGTTAAAGCACTTTCACAACCCAACCAATCATTTTTTTTTTCATAGTGATTATTGATAAGATTTGCATTTGACGGGATATGTTTTTAGTTAGGGAAAAAGACCATCTATACAAAATAGAAAAAGTCAAACCCCATTTCAATGATAATCTTTTTTATTAGCCTATTTGAATACAAGGTACTTATTTTAAGCCCAAATACACAAATCTTTATTAAAATATAATAAAATTATATTTTTAAAGACTTTTTTACCCTTAGCTTTTACTTCAAGAGAAAAAGTGAAAAAGTGAAAAATATGGAGGGAAGACTTTGTCAGAAGCACACCGAGCTCCGGCGCCAGTCACCGGCAGCCGCATTCTGGTCGCCGGACTCTGAACTCCGGCCGTCGGACCGGTCACCGGTGACCGGAATTTTCTGACGGCCGTAAAATTACCGACATCCGGTGGCCGGAATTTTCCGGAAATCTCACTGGATTTTTTTAAATGTCATCGAAATTTACATGATCTTAACCCAAGTACAAAAAAAAAAGTTTACTACCGCTAGTAAACTTTTACTGGGGGTAGTAAACTCAAAATAAAGTTTCTCCATGACCATTATATACCTTAAAACAGTGAAAAATCAACTTAGATGTAGAAAAATAAAGTTTACTACCCCTAGTAAAAGTAAACTTGCAATACAGTTTTCCTATGACCATTATATACCTTAAAAGAGAGAAAAATCAATATATATGCAAAAAATAAAGTTTACTACCCCTAGTAAACTTTTACTGGGGGGTAAACTTGCTAAACAGTAGCCCTAATGCCATATTCATATTCAAACGGAGAAAAATCAACTTACATGCAAAAAATGAAGTTTACTACCCCTAGTAAAAGTTTACTGGGGTAGTAAACTTGTAAAACAGTAGCTCAAATGCCATAATTCACATTCAAACGGAGAAAAATCAACTTAGGTGTGAAAAAATAAAGTTTACTAGCCCTAGTAAACTTCAACTGGGGGGTAGTAAACATGCAAAACAGTATCTCCAAATGTCATAATACACATTAAAACAGAAAAAAATCAACTTAAATGCAAAAAAATAAAGTTTACTGGGGGTAGTAAATTTTTCAGTAAAGTTTACTACCCCTAGTAAACCTCTACTGGGGGTAGTTAACTTGTAAAATAGTATCTCCAAAGGTCATAATACACATTAAAACGGAGAAAAATCAACTTCGATGCGAAGAAACAAAGTTTACTACCCCTAGTAATATTCTATTAGGGGTAGTACTAGGGGTAGTAAACTTGTCGTACAACAATATTAGTGGTAAAGAAAGAGAGAACATAAAGAAAGGATGAGAAAAAAGTTTTGTTAAACCTAATAACAAACTTATTACCTCTAGTAAATATTTTTCACTCTAACTTTTCACTTTTCTGCAAAACTTTATCCCTTAGTAACTTCACTTTAATTAGAGACGCAGTCGTTGTTTTCCAAAAATGCTGTGCAACCAAGCGAGAACGGCAGCGCCAGTGTGTTGCGTGACGGAGATCAGAGATCGGCTCGCATTGCCGACACCTCTGGTTTTGATGGTTAGAGATCGGAGCTCCGCTACTCGACATGACCGCGCTGGAGTCGGCAGATCTGAGAACTTTGCTGGCGGATCTGAGAACTTTACTGGCGGATCTGAGAACGTTGCAGCAACCTCAACCTCGTCAGTGGCGAAGGCGCGTTGGAGATGTGAGAAAGAGGACAAATGGACTCGACGACGTTGCAGGTGGAGGAGATCGGGTGCGGTCAAGTTCGGCTATGAGGCCGACGAAGATGAACGGCGGAGCTTTTTGAAGAGAGAGAGAGAGAGAGAGAGAGAGAGAGAGAGAGAGAGAGAGAGAGAGAGAGAGAGAGAGAGAGAGAGTAGAGAGAGAATTGAGAGAGGAGATAAGAGAGAGAATGGGTGGTTGAAAAGAGAGAGAGGAGATCGAGCAGAGAGAGAACTGAGAGAGGAGATAAGAGAGAGGATGGGTGGTTGGAATTATATGATGGGTACAAAAGTCTTTCCACCCAAAATAATTGAGATGGGCATTAGAAAAATGTTTTCATTTTTTGACAGGTAAAGCCATACGGTAATTTCATTGATACTCAAGCTAGAATGACACGGATACATGCCTTCCCTTGCCAAACATTTGGGCAAGTTAAGGACTTGGCATGCTAGCACCATTCATTACAAGATTTTGTTCACTTATTTCTAGCAGAAAAGCAAGAAATACTAGACGCACAAATGCTTAGGTTCCTAACAAAAAGAAATACTGTAAATAGACTAGCTAAATACTTAGACTTAGACTAAAGTAAAAAACCTTAGTCCAAGTTTAGGCCTAAGCACCCTTAAATGGACTCAGCCTAATGCCCAAAACACAGGGTAGCCCTGCCTGCATCCACCAAAACCCTTTACCTTCAGCACCGCCGCAACACCGTCGAGCACGTCGCCGCCACGACCACCGCGAAGCCATAGAATCCTCCATTCACGTCGTTACGCACCGAATAAGACAGATCCAACATCTTCCTCGCCATGACTGCACGCCACGACTCCTTTCATCAATCTGCTCCAATTCGACTTGCTTTGCCGTCGATGCCCGGAGGACCCAAGAACTTCAGAATCGTGTCACCGCCGCGACTCAAAGGTTGGAAGAAACAACCACCTTCCCTGCACAAGTCTGCAAGCCGAGATCCCTTTGCTTCAAACCTCAAGCCAAAAACCATAGAAGAAAACTTACTTGGCAATTTGTAGATCCCGTCCAGCAGCCACAACTCGACGTCGCCAAGGCCCAGAGGCCGACCATTGGCCACCAGACGAGATGGGTTCAAGAGTGGAAGCCGCCGCTCTTAGGGTTCGGGAGGAGAACGTTAGCCTTTTATGATTAGAAAAATGTTTTCATTGATTTGGGCAATAAGACCTTTAAATTAGTACCAAAGGAACATTTGCTCTTTTAGTTATCAGTCAATAAGTACCTGAGTCGAATATTATTTTCTAAAATTTTCAAACTCTAGAAGCCCAATTTTAACACCAGACAGAAAAATAAAATAAAAAAAGAAGGTTTAACATGGTTTATACACTACAAAAAAAACTGTTGATTGCAGTAGCAAAAACTAAAGTGTTCGGTACATGAAACAGTTGCCTATAGGACCCCAAGAGGGCAAGTTCTGGAATGTACCAAGTGCTCCATGTACACCGTCTGTCTGTAACATGTGTCATGGTGTGATTGGCTTATTTTTGATTTCTCCGTCAGCCACCGTGACCCTTCCTCTGTAGTTTTTTTTATCAGCAACTATCAACTTAACCACTCAAATACTATTGCTGGGGAAAAATAGATCTGAAATGACGACGGAGGAGTCGAGGACGGAGGTCGACTCGCCGAGGATGATAATGATCGGGTCGATACGAGGCGTCGATTTGGAGATTGGTATTTTTGTTATGCTTTGTGTTTGGTATTTTTGCTTGACGGGGCTTCGCCGGAGGACGTCTTGACGATCAAGAAGGGCGTTGGGTTCGAGATGTCCAGCCATTCCCCTCTGTGGTTATCACCGCCACTGTGATTCAGGCCAAGGGTAGTTACGGCGAAGCCCAGGTTGGCATAGTGTTAATTGCTTGGTCAAACAACTGGTTTTTCTTGTCGGCACCGTCAATTTAATGGGCTTAGATCTTCCAGCCGGAAGATCTGGGAAGAGAATTGACGTCGGAAAGCTGTGTGTTCTCCGACTGTTCTACTAGAAATTCCGGCAACGGAATCATCTGCACGTTAGAACGAATTCGATGGCCCTCGTTTCCCGATCCACCAAAGGCGACAGAAAACAATAAACAGATGGGTTTGTAATGCCGATCTAGACGACGTATCAGCCCGGATCCATGCCCACAGAGCAACCACGAGTCCACGATGACATAGACTTTCATAGCACAACACACTGTTTGGTGAAGAAGAACTGAAGAAGTATCAAAATAAGAACTGTGTTCTCACAACTCACGACGCGCTCGCTAACCGTGTCCTTCTTACCGAGAGTAAAAGCAACTAACTTTCACCGAGTTACTTCCGTCAAACGACATACAGAGTACACAGAGCACTTGTACACTCCAGACGTCTCCCCCGAAGAGAATGAAACGGGATGTGTTCAGTGAAGTTTGTGCACCATAACGTTCAAACACAAAAATACCAATCATGTGAATTTTAACACTATAACGTGCAAACACAACGCCTCAAGATACATTCGATCTTCCACAATCTTTCTTTAGCAAGTAAGATGCCGGGAAAGGTAGCAGAGCGGAACAACGATGAGATTGGGTCAAAGTAAGCTTGTAAATAAAGTAAATAACAGAACTTTGTATTAGGTCATGCACAATCAATCGGAAAAAAATTTCCCAGTTACAGGACTAAAACTGAGGAGGAAAAACCCATTCATACTTTTACCACCCTGTCAAATATTGTAAACTAAAGATTCATAGAAAGTCAAGAAAGTATGAGCAGTCCCACTTTACATCCAAATAAAAAAAACTCGTTGGAATCAGCACTTAACTTCCTTCCCTCCAACAGTTGATCCGCAAAAGGGGTATAAAAGCAGGAATCTCAAGTACTATCCATAGAAATATCACTAGCATTTGGATTTGGAGGATTGACATTGAAAGGGCTTCCTGAGATATTACTTTGAGTCTGGCCAGCTCCAAATGTAAACTCCTGCGGAGGGATATCTAAGGTGGGTCTAGCAAAAATGGAGGGAGCGCCCACATTGTTGAATGCAGGGATAGGAACTCCATTATTAGCTTTGGGGAAACCAAAGCCAAATGAAGGTGCAGCTACTGGAGGGAAGGCCAACGTTTGGTTGGTGGTGTCAATTGACCCAAAGATCTTCTCCTCATACTCCTGCAGTTGCTGGGAAACAGCTACATCCACAAACACAAATGAAAGTAAGCAGTATGATTGTTCCAACATATGCATCATACTCTAAGAAAATAGGCTTTTGGCTTGAGCATGGAGGCCTTTGAATTTCCAAACACTGAGGGAGGGAAGAGAAATAGGCTGCTGTTGTTTATGTTAAGATGTGACATGGATTTTTATCTTAAATTTGCCAACCAAAAAGAAAAATGAACAAAAGGTGTCTTGTATAATGAAGATACTGAGATGTTGAACATGCAGATATCCCATCTAGATTGAACATGTAGAAACAAGATGCATTTCCAATTTCCACATCCAATCCAATCAAATCACGGACAGCAATATCAGTATTTATCTTTCTCAATACACAAGATAGTTTCAAAAATATGATTGGCTTAGCGTATTCATAATTTCCAACTCGTATACTATTGTTGTTCCAATAAAATTATCATTCAATTGAATGCCCCATTCAGAAAAGGTTGGAATATATTTTCCATAAAAGCTGTGCATACCTTCAGTTAATTCAACAGCTGGTCTTCGTTCTTTGACCCACTGATAAGCCTGTGCTAGTCTCCATCCTCTAGATTTCATCAAATAAGCTATTACAATGGCTGGGGACCTGTCAGAAAGAACCATATTAGATATCAGAAAACAAACAAGAAAAATCTTCTATGACAGGAAGAACTCTTCAGGTGTGTACACTGATAAAATAGTAAATAGATAAATAATTTCAGAAAATTCACCTATTTTTTCCTGACATGCAGTGCACTAAAACTCGAGCTTTATCCCTTTCACATTTCTCTGCAAGACCAAAGCACAATTTTTTCAAGTACGGCACTGTAAAGCTGAACTCCTAATTAGTCTAACACTATACAAGCTTGAATGTAATTCTAAAGTCCAACAAAAAGAATATTTACTAGTGAGAATTGAAAAACTATTTGTTTTTGTTTACTGTATTTAAATGCTGCAATCCATTTCATGTTTGTGCAACAAAAAAAAAAATCAGTTAATGTACATCATCGACTGAGTATATGTTGTTCTCAACTACTGCTCGGTCAATATTCAAAAAAGTGTCTTTCAACAAATTATCAGAAGGTAAGGAGTTTATCAAAAAGTCACATAATGCCAATTCTCTTCCTGCACAGGTTATGAAAAGGAAGGGAAGCTGTAACAGCTGATAAGTAACCTCAAAGGTGTTGCATTGCAAAAAAGATGAGCCCAGCCGATCAAAACAGAATGTGACTGGAATTAATATAGTTGATCAAATAAAATTAGAAATCAGATAAGGTGTTAATCAGGTTTACCGCACATATCTTTTCATAACAGCAACAGTGTAAGATTAAATCTGAGTTTATTTTAATAAAAAATCCTCTGATAAAACTTGGTACTTAAATCAGGGAAAAGGGACTTAAATGCTTTGAAGTATACATGTCAGTAACGAAGGTGAAGATTGGTCCCCACTACTTAATGACACTTATGCAAAGAATTACCTTGACTGAAGTATCTTTGACATATAGTTCAAAGTTATGATCAGTACTGTTGAAATATGCTTACGAGTGAAAGAATATTAAATTAATAACTAGCATAAAACCATAGCAAGTACTAGAATAATTTTAAGTCTTCAACCAAAATCCATTGTGCAAAGAATATGTCTAGCTTATATGAATCCATCGTGCAAAGAAATCATCTTCTCAAACAAGAAATAAAAATGCAGAAAATACACACCTAAAAATTGATTTGCATCCTCAAACTGCAAAGTTTTGTCATCTTCAAGGTAATGGTAGGTGAAAGAATTCTTGTAGAGATTTTGACAAGTAGGCACCGTCTGCAAAAGGAGAAAGACTGGAACGTCAGACCTTCAATAATTGGACACTATACCAAACCAATAAATAGAAAGGGTAGTTCCCACATTGACATCACATGGTAGTTCAAAAAATATATCGATTAGGTCCATTCTACAAATGGCCCCAAATACACCTTCTTCACTGCAGCATTCAATTTATCACATCATAGTAAATATTGAATTCACTGCTGTTTTCACATACAAATCCTCATCCTACAACTTCTCTTAATAGTTCCGATCAAAACAGACATAATGTGGATTAAACAGGAATCAATCCAAACAAAACAAAAACCGAAAAACGGATATGAAAAATTAAAAAACCCGAAAAACTCCTTACATTGAGAACACGAGAGATGCCCTGAGTCTTGAGAAGCTCGGAGCGAGAGGCGTTGTCGTAGCTGCCCAGATAGAGAAACTCCGGCACGATCACCGACGGAAAGGCGCTAACTTGGATCGTGGTTTTCTCGGAAACCGCCGGAACACGGTGGCCGCAGATCCCGCAGACCTCTCCCTCCTCGAATTTGTGATAGTGCCCACAAACCCCACACGGATTCTCTCTCTCCCTCTTCCTCATAATTAGGGCAAAACCACCACCGACCCAGATGAGAAACACGCCTCTGAATCAAAAACCAACAGAGACCCAGATCAATTGACACGAAATCAGATGCGGGTCTGGAGAATCGAAGCTGGGTATTTGAGATTGTGAAGAAGCCCTAAAAGTTTGAGAGAGAAAAAGAATAGAGATGGAGGCGTTTCAAGGAAGGTTCTTTGCTTTTGGGGGTTTGGGTGTTGTGAGATTTGTATAAAGGCTTCGGCTTTGGTTTTGGGGTTAAGAAGATGAAGAAAACCAAGGACGGTGGCGAGAGACAGAAGGTAAAATAGCCATGAGAGAGAGATCAAAACGCAGCGCGTGTGTTTTTCTATTTTTATATTATTATATATATTTCGAGAGAGAGAGGGAGGGAGATTGCACTTGAGCAGTTGAGGGCCGTGTGATAGAGAAAGAGTGAGAGGATCTCTGTTTAGTTATGTACGGTGGGTGATCATCATCAATCTAACTAGGGTGGGCCATGAATTAGGGTCTAGCCCTATCCATTAGTATCAATCATGTTGGTGCTCACTGCTCAGGACCATCTTCTTGCCATGTTGCCTAGTTGATTGGGCAATGGTATGGTGCCATGTGGATTCAAAGGCTTCATGGGCAAATTCTAGTTTTTTGCACTTTCTTTTTTTGGTTTGATCTTGAATTGGGATCAAAGATGAACATTGACTAGGACATTTTATCCTCACTAGTTAAACTCAATGCATAAGATAATCAATGTTTAACAAAAATGGAGAAGTGATCTATGTTATGGTTAAGTGGCTATAACACCACTTTTGTATCTCATATTTTAGTGATGAACTATTTTAGATGTACATAATCAACACAAATTAGGAAAAACGATCACTACATACATTTGTTCTCTTAATGTATACAAGATCATTGGTTCATCAACTTTAACTTTGTCATGCTCCTTTTCCCTTTCTCCATATTCAATGAACCACTTTCACTCTCTTGATATTAGTGATCCAAGTACTACAAAAGTACAAATGCATTGCACTTCACCTTCAAAGGTCTTCTAGTGATCTTGTCAATTTAAAGCTTCTCTCTCTTTATTGGGCTAATGCCCAAAGTAGTGAAACCCACACTCCCAATAAGGCCCAAAACCATACCTGCCCCAAAGAAGAAGCTGAAGCACTGAGAAGACTGCACTCAAAATCAAAAACCTTGGCTTTCTTGGGTTTATCACAGTAAAGGCTCTGCCTTTTGAAGTCATGAGAGCTCTGAAAGCTATGGCTGCTTCTTCAGGTTGGCGTAAGCACTTCTCTCGTCGTTTTTCATCTTCTTCTTTCGACCCACCTCCACTTGTTCACTCTCGCAGAGTCGTCGTTACTGGTATTAATTCTCAGCCCCCTCTATTTCTTTCTCTGTTTGATTCTGAGTTTGATTGTGTTCATGAGGTTAATGGTGGATTTGGGCTTGCAGGATTGGGCCTGGTGACGCCATTGGGGTGTGGGGTGGAGACTACATGGAAGAGACTCGTAGACGGTGCCTGTGGCGTTAGGGGATTGACACTTGAAGATCTTAAGATGAATGGGTTTGATGCAGAGACTCAAGCTCACTCCTTTGACCAGCTCACTTCCAAAGTCGCAGCAATTGTGCCCACCGGAGCCAATTCAGGTGAATTTAATGAAGACTTGTGGCTCAATTCTAAGGTAATCAATGTAATATGGACCTTTCTGGTGGTTAAGTATACTGTTTAGCAATGTTGTTACTGAAATGTGTGTGTGTGTGTGTGTGAATGATTTGTGGCAGGAGCATCGTTCGATTGCGAGGTTTATAGGGTATGCATTGTGTGCTGCTGATGAGGCACTTAGAGATGCTAATTGGATGCCTACTGAGGCTGAACACAAAGAAAGAACGGTAATTTCGGAAAAGATTATGACTTTGAAAGTGAGGGTAGTTATGTTTTGGTGATGTGTATTAACTTGAAGAATGGCAGGGTGTCTCAGTTGGTGGGGGAACTGGAAGCATCAGTGACATATTGGATGCTGCACAGTTGATCTGTGAGAAGGTTGGTTTTTTATTACACTGTGATGATGGTATTCAATCATTGTCATCATTTTTTAGTTAGAAGAATCTTGATGTACAAGTTACGGCCTAAAGATGTTTGACTTGATTTGGCTGTTTCTGTCTTTCTATCCAGCGTCTACGTCGGCTTAGTCCTTTTTTCATCCCGCGGATATTGATCAACATGGCAGCTGGTCATGTCAGCATGAAATATGGATTCCAGGTGCGTGAACAACTTTAAAAACTGAAGTGCATTTTACAGTATACGATAATGGGCCTTTTATGGACAAGGGGCTAGGCATGCAACTATGGTTCCTTGACCTCTTGACCTCACAGGCCATTGAACTGGAAACATTAGCTTGCAGAGTTTAGTAGCCAAAACACTTCAATTCTAGTGGAGTTACAGAAAATTCAAAGTTACCAATAATTAGACTGAGATGTAGGTCATTAGTTTGGAGTTAAAAGAGTGCCAAGAACAAGAACATAGTGCATCTCATTGTTCTTATTAAGCCATGAGTCTTATATTTCTCTATTTCAATTGTTCAAACCGAAGATGTCCCTAGTTAGAATGCTTACGCTGTTGCTTTTCGATAATAAAAGAAATCCTTGCAAGTAATCTGGTATTGATTCTGATCATAGGGACCAAACCATGCTGCAGTAACAGCATGTGCCACTGGTGCACATTCTCTGGGTGATGCCACAAGGATGATTCAGTTTGGAGATTCAGATGTGATGGTGGCTGGAGGCACAGAGTCTAGTATTGATGCTTTATCAATTGCAGGATTTTGCAGGTATGGTGTAGGTAATAAGTTAATAATACTATAGGCCTTTATCTGAGTGCGCCGTGTGCTGCAGTCCTTGTTTTCTTTTCAATATCTTTTGGAAGTCGCTGGCTAGTTTTTTTAATGGGCAAGTATAAACCTAATTGATGCATCTTTCAGTTCTCCCTTCACCTTCATCCAACTTTTTAAGATTTTGTGCATTGCTCTTTTTGTTTTCTTGTCTAATTCCTTTTTTCCTTTCTCAATTTACAGGTCAAGGGCTTTGTCTACAAAGTACAATTCCTCCCCAGAAGAAGCATCACGACCTTTTGACTGTGGTCGTGATGGGTTTGTGTAAGTACATATTCTTAAAAGGTTTGTTCCATAAATTGCATATTACCTTTTGCCTTTTCTGATGCTTCCTGTTACCTAAACCTTTAATTTGAACCCAGGATAGGTGAAGGTTCTGGTATCTTGGTGTTGGAGGTAGTTGTGACTTTTATTTCTTAAAACTACACTTCTCTCTAAATTCTTTCTCTCCAGGTCTTAGTTGGTGTAATTTTTATTGTTTTGTGATGGGTTTAGTATTTTCCAATGAAGGAACTTGAGCATGCAAAGAATCGAGGTGCAAAAATCTATGCAGAAGTTCGTGGTTATGGGATGTCAGGTTGTTTATCTTATTCATATTCATCACGAGTTACAACTATATATATACAGAAATGCTCTGGTAATTTCATAATATATTAGTTCTGAAAATAGAGACTCTGTACAGGTGATGCATATCACATTACTCAACCACATACTGACGGAAGAGGTGCCATTCTAGCCATGACTAGTGCATTGAGACAGGTAATTACATGATGGAATGCATGCTTATTCTTCAAAACAAATTTCTCATATCAGTGGAACTTGGTATATTCTTGGGAAGGGACAAACTGCACTTGGGTCTTGAAATTATATTTCAAACTTGGTATGTTTCTTGAGTGGTACCACATATATCTTGGGCAGATTAGGCAGCCAGTTGTATGAGAATGGATGAAGAATCATGATGTGTGTCCTTGCGTGATAATTTTGACTTGCGTTAGAAATTGAGTAGGGATATCATAGATTGCAGTGAAGTTTTAAACTTTGATACCTACAGAAAGTATAGTAGTGTGATCCTTAGTAGGTTCCCAACAAACTCTTCCCTCCCTCAGTAGTTTTCTGAGATCATCATGCATACCAAGATAATGGCGGTTTCTAGTAATGCAACTTCCTTTCACTTGCAGTCTGGGCTTCATCCTCACCAAGTGGATTATGTAAATGCCCATGCTACCTCGACGCCTTTGGGTACGTCATTTCAAACTTTACAAATTCTACAATTTAACATTTTCAGATGGTTGCTTTAGAATGTTAGTATGTGCTGAAACTAGTATAGCTGTGGCTAATACTGATATTTCTGTGTATTATTCAGGTGATTCAATAGAAGCCAATGCTATCAGAAACGTTTTCTGTGAACATGCAACATCAGGTTCTCTAGCTCTGTCCTCCACAAAGGTAAACATGAAGTCTAGACATGATAACTTATAGAACATATGTCAGTTGCATATTATTGTCAAATGCATTTCTTAGTCATGATATGAGATTAACGCTTATTTTTTTTTCTTACTTTTCTTTTCTGTGTGTTTGTCAGGATATATCTTGTAAATTTTCTTTTGGTAATTTTCATATTAGTCTTTGGATAATACATGTATTTTCTTATAGTTTCTAGCTTCAAAGTACAGTTTAGATTTCATGTATTCACTGAAAGTCTTCTGTGCGAGTATTACATTTGCAAAGAAGAGATAGTTGCTGTTCCTAATATAGGATTGGCAGCAGCAGAATTTCCACTTCTAGATAAAGTTCTTCAATTTCGTTATTCATAGTGCCTTGCGAGCAGAGATCATACAGTATCTAAGACTCTAAGTAGTATTTTGTTCTTTTTTTGTTTGTTATTAACTTTCAGGGAGCTGTTGGTCATCTCCTTGGTGCAGCTGGGGCTGTTGAAGCAATATTTTCTATATTGGCCATACACCATGTAAGTTACTGTTTTGATGACTTACATGCAATAACCGACTGATATAGCTTCTTTGAAAATTTATGAGAAGTTCATATACTAGCATTACCCTTTAGAGCTTGTATTCTGAATCAAGAAGATTCACTCGGATAATAATAAATAACTAACAGTTTGTGGACTTGTATTTTGACATATAATAGGAAACATTAGTGATCTGCTACTGAATTTTCGCACTAATGGCCTTTCCTTTTGATTTAATACTTTCTTTGTTTTATTGCAGGGAGTTGCACCATTAACACTTAATCTGTCAAAACCAGACCCATTATTTAAAGATGCTTTCATGCCTTTGACAGCTTCAAAGGAAATGAATATAAGAGCAGCTTTGTCCAACTCTTTTGGCTTTGGAGGAACAAATGCATCCCTGCTGTTTACGTCTCCTCCCTGACAATGTAGCTGGTTGAATCTTCTCTTCAAAATTTTGTACCATGAATATAATCCCCAAATGCAGATGGAGTTCATGGAATGCTCCGGAGTCACAGTTGTAATGCATAAGTATGGGTAACAACCCATTTTATGAAATTTGGATAGGATGAGGTAGGTGGGCTTGAGCCGAATCAGTGTCAAACTTGGGTAGCTGCCATCATCGTTAGCTGGATATGGAGATAAGGAGATCAGATAGCGTTTCTTGGTAGCCAAATCCTCATAGTTTTCAGGTTACTTAGACGTTCAGTGGAAGGCTACCACCTATATGTTTTGTTGGACAGAAAAAAAGAAAAAGAGTTGAAAGGAATATTCTTGTACTGAACTACTGATAATGCAATTTTGTCTGACAAGCTTTTTCTTAGACGCTTTGTTATAGCCTTTTCTGATGATCTGAAGCATCTCTTTTTAGCTCAATATAAATTCTTTGAATCTTTTCAACTATTGTTCCGGGCAAGAAATATGAAAGTTGGAAACAAATGGTTGTATTCATTTCATGGAGTACAAAATAGAGTTTGTGTCTAACTCTGAACATCTTCCAATTTCCAAAGACGTGAATTCTAAATCTTGCATCTGCTATGCTAGCTCTAACAACAGCCCACAGTTCATCCACTGCCCAATTGATCACATCTCTATTTTCTTCTCTATCACTATACATATTAAGCTAATACAGCACCAAAATAGTCCCGAAATATCTTAAAAGCTAAGTGTGCATGGATTTGAAACCTTCTGTAAGAGGGACTACTTTTGCCGACACCTTGGACTGCAACCTTGATACGGCTTGACTAATATCCTGCAATAGGCGGGAGCCATTTATTCAGTAATTTGAGAAACAAAGTAATATAGCATATGGTTGCTACCAATAGTCTCATAGTCTAGCATATAGATGAGAAAAGAAAATATCCCCAAGTTCATAAGCTCCCCATTATTCAGATATACACAAAAAGATATCATTCAGATATGTGATTACCTCTAAATGGTAGCGGGAGGAGAAATGGGTTAACAAAATAGCCTTATTTCTAATCCACTGAGCATTTTCAATGATCTGCATTTGAGACAGACTGAATTTAGTGTCCTAAAATATGTGATATAAGAAGCAGTATACTCATAGTCAAACATCCAACCAACATGCAGTATTCAGAAGGAAACGTAAAACCAAATAGTTCACATGCCTCATTTATATGAGTATGACCATGTTGTCGTGCATCCTCAATAGTGAATCCTTCATCCAGAAAAGTTGCCTGTCAAAGATCATCAACCATCAGAACTGATGTATTTTTGTTTCATCAAATTATAAAACTTAATGCATGTGAATGAATCTGTGAATTAATACAATAAAGAGCATTACAACATTGTGAACATATATGTGGATGTGAAAACAACACTGCAATGTCTAGCATCATCTTCTAGGACGGTTCAGATATCCTTCCTGTTTCCAATCTTCAAATCCAACAGAATCAGTCATAAAGGATAAAATGTCATCATACCTCAGTTATAAGAATTTTTGCCCTCAGGGCATCAGCATTACGTGGATCCAGCATGTACTCTGATGTTGTATCCCCTGTGAAGGCCACCTCTGGTGACAATATAGTGTCTGTAATCTGGAAAGGAGAGTTCAAAATCAATACAACACTTGTAAGTTCAGTTCATTAAAGACAAATGGAATAGGCAGGTATTACAAACCTCAGTACCAGACTTCTTTAATTTCTCAATCTGTTTCCCTTTCAGATGCATGTACTGCTTCTTCAGCTTCTTTCTAACCGAGTAAATAACATAACCCTGAAAAATAAATATAGAAAAAGCAACCAACATTATACATAGATTTTGAGCTTTTCCAGGTCACTTGCTAATATATATATATAATACCCATATGTTAACAAGCAACAACAATATGTGATACAGTCACCAGTAGTAAAAACTCTATAGTCCTGACTTATATGTCAGGGACTCCAGGGAAAGCCTCAAAGGTCTATAGTTAAAAGCCATTTACAAAAATTTACAATCCATTACGAACCTCTGGAAACTATGGTTAATTCTCTCTCAAATTCAGGCAGCATAGCAGACTTGTCATAATCTATAACTTGTTTGTTGTTTCTTATCTTTGGTTCGAAAATGGAGCTTTTGCAGATGTGTTTACTGAGATTTATTTTGAGCTACTCTTTTGCTAATATTTCAGTAAATTGTCAAGTTAAACGATAATATAGTGAAACACACCTGACTGGGTATGGCATGATGAGTCCTAAATGGCCTCACCACAAGGTTGTTCCGCAATTCATATGTTTCATCTGAAACCCAAAACATATTATCATTCCGACCTCAACAGATATTAAGTAACTCCATTACAACCAGTGCTACATACCCACATCCAATGCAACCAACTCAAGGTCCAGCTCCACATGTCCCATACTCCTGTGAATGTCCATCAGCTTCTCCACGTCCTCTTTAATACAAGGAGGCACAAACACAGTCGGCGGCTTTAAGTTGTACAAACCACGGCTGGCTACATACATCGGCAACCCACCCTGACACAACACATCACATTTTAATCACACACACTAGCATTCCAACTTCTAACTCAACTAAATGGCTCAAATAGTGGATACACCAATTCGAGATCAAGCTACACATCCCACATTCAATTAAAATTAACACAATTGTTGGTTGGTTAAAGTGTTTAACTGATAACTTTGAGGTCATGGGTTCAAACCTCATTGACATATGTAGGGTGTGTGAGTTATTAATAAAAAAGTTTAAAAAAAAAAAAAATTAAAATTAACACAATCCAACTCGACTAAACGGCTCACACTACAACCACCTAAACTACACATTCCACATTGAATTAAAACCCAGTTCAAGATTAACAATAAATGAAGCAAATTTAACTTTGGCCACTCAAAAACCAAAAGCAAAAACAGTAAAACTCACAATGTGGTCAAGATGGGCATGAGTGATGAACACAAAATTCTGATGAATGGCTCTGGAGGGACACCTTCCGATATCGAAAGCACACTTAAACTCAGGGATGATAATGCAAGTCTCATGACCCCCAACAGAGACCCCTTCAATGGAATAGCCCTCCAAGTCCACACCTTTCCGGAGAACCTGGTTCCGGGCCGCCCGGTACTCGTCGTCTTCAATGGCCCGGCCCACTGCAGACAGATAAGGCGACGTGGCTTTGACGGAGTTGAGGGGATTGGAGAGGGTTGGGAGTGAGGCTCTGTGGGGTTTTGGGGTTTGGGGAATTGGGTGGTGGGTTGGGAAAATTAGAGGGGCTTTGGAGGGTGAAATGGTCAGAGAGATTTGCATTTTGGGGTTGTGGGTTTGGAACCCAGAAGAGAGATGAGGGTTTTAGGGAGGTTTTTGGGTCTGGAATTTTGATGAGTCTGTGTCAACTTATCTGATTTGTTCAATCAAAAAAGAAAAAAAAACTTATCTGATTTGGGTTGAACTTGGAAGAAAGGTTAAACGGTGCGTTTAAGATGCTTGTGTCAGTTGTGTGGCGGGTTTTCACTGTTTTGCAGAGGTGTACAAAACGCAGCGTTTTGATAGATTTTAGGATTGTGGAGAAGAGGAGGAGAAAATAGTTCCTGGAATCAAATGATGAACTCTAGCTTCACAGATGAAGAAACTATTTATTATGGACAGAGTATACTTGCAACATTACATTTTCTGATTTTCGGGTTTCCCCGGAGATTACATTTGAGGAAGTAAAGCCTTTGACAACAAGTGGCTTTTAAGCTACAACATGTACAGTGGTGGAGTTGTGATGTTCGAGAAGTTCCGAGACAGTTTCTCAGTATTCAAGGATTGTTCTTGCACTCTGGAACTTTACATGCTGAACATTGAGAGCGGGGTTGTACAAAGCAGGGAAGCTGATGCTTTGCGTCCCCGTGAAGTTATGTAGCATGCGTGTATTTGGACAAACTTGGTAGGAGCCAATTAAGATTGTGTGAATCTGATGGTTCGTAAGTCACGTCGCTACAAACCATAATTCTTGAATCTGAGCAGAGGAGTTCGCCGTTTTGAATGGTGAAGCCGTGAACGATTGGTAGAGGAATTCCCTTACCAAGGTGTTTGTTCACATATGGCACAAAAACAGTCTGAATGCCTGTCCACACCACCGGCTGCAGTAAGAGATGACGAGCAAGTATTAACAGTTAAGGTCCACATCACTGCCTGAAGAGGAAAAATGTGCAGTGACTAAATTTGACTTGAGTAAAGTTTGTAGATGTATTATACCTGAATTAGATACATGCGAAGATTGCCAATATTACTCCACTTCAATGACATAGAAAAGTCGTCTACTTTCATGTTACCGGCAAGGTTATTGCCTGAGATTTTAACTGAACTTGATCCACGAATGACCTTAAGAAGTATCAAATAGTTATTACAGTTTGTTGTAAGAGGTCAAACATGTATATTTGAATACATTAAACAAACAACGAAAAGTACCATATGGAAAAACTCACATGGTAAAGAAACAAATATCTAGCATGCATAGAAAAGTTTATGAATCAGATTATCGTATAATATGACCAATCAATTTCCCCTTGATAAACTTACCAATGAGATGCATGCAACTGGTATTACACCGTCTTCATCCAGTACATCAATGATCAAGTCAGCATAGATGATAGCACCAATATCATGCTCTGAGATCTTTATGGTCGGTGGAGAAGATAAAGAAATATTCAAGTTCATATCATGATTTGGGTATTTCTTGTATAGTTGAGGAATAATGAATCTGTATCCAGCAGTGTTCAAAAAAGACTGATCTGGTATCTTGTCCACAATCCATTGCATAAATTCTGCCTGTCCAAAGATACAGATTGCCACTCTTAAGACATCTGCACACTAGTTTAGCATAAAAACACATTTTCAAAGTACTTCAAGCATATTTGCAAACTTACATCAAAGTATGTGGCTGCTACAGAGTTAAACACAGCCTCATCCAATGCTATTCCAAGCATTTTAGATGGATCCGAGCATGCAACTAATGCTTTTGTATCCTTGTTAAGGTACTCAGACACTGAAGGCTTTCTTCGTGCAGTAAATAAACCATTAATCTCAAATCCTATGGAAGAATTACTCAAAACTGGGTCATTTACGAAAGTTGCATTCAAATAAGTATCATCATCCAATGGGATTTCCTTTGGAAGAGCTTGGAGAAGTGTATCCAGCTTTACAATCCCATCTTTAAGTTTTTTCGTGATAGCATTTTCCACTGCAGATCCAATTTGTTCTTCAAATGCATTGATCATCCTAAGAAATTAATGACAAGGAAAAATATCATTCACGAAAGGAAAATAAAAAAACTGACAAGGACCTTGAAGTAAAAGATGCATAATCCATGCACAAAGGAACCGAAATCAAAAACTATAAAAACTTGAGATAATGCCATCTTGTGAAAGTGAAACAGATCAGTAACTGATATGATAAAGAGAAATAGGTGCCATCATTATATGGGAAGTGAAATCCACACTCCCCAAATCGAAATACACACTCCCACTTTCCATTTTTAGTCATCATTCTAAAAAAAATACAAAATTTGAGTCACTAAGGACAAAATTTAAGTTACCACAAATGGAAAGTGGGAGTGTGAATTTCAATTTGGGGAGTGTGGATGTCACTTCCCCATTATAGGTGATCAACAAAAAGTAGAACAATGAGAATCCAAAGCCTAGAATTTAGACAAATTTGTAACCATGAATACAGGTAAATGGCACAAACCAAATGCACTGCTAACCTTACTAGTATAAGGTTGTTAATGCAGGGACAGAAAGGGAAGAACAACTAAAACAATTATAAAAAGTTCCCCACAACTAACAAGATAAAATTGCATACCCTTGATAAAACCAAGAGGCTCCTCCATCCAATTTTATGGAGATCTCCTTAACATAACAGCCACAATCCTTTAGGGAAAGCTTCAGAGTTCCTTCTTGGATCTCCAAGCCTAATGTAAGTCCAACTTCCACGCCCTCAACCTTACCCATAATGAAAACTTATCAATCTCCATTTGTTAAAAGGACATAAAAGCGAGCAATACAGAGACACAAAAACTTTAGTAGTCCAGAAATCTCATGTACTTTTCAATTTCTAAAGAGGAACAGAAAATCTTTGACATGTTCAGGAAAAGGGAGGATATTGCACACCATAAGGCCGGTAATCATTTCCTTAAAAATCAGTGCCTATTCCTAAGTTTCTAACAAGCTCAATTAACAAGAAACTAAACCATTCCTATATAATTTTGAATGCAGATGATGATAACAACATCAAAATCATTCCCTGAATTTTTCAGATGAAGCAGAACTCCACTAACTCATACACACATACAAACACAAATTCCTTTCAAAGTCAATAACACCTAAGAAGCAAATGAATCATACAAACAAGCTAACCACTAATGACACAAACTCTTGAACCACACTAGTAATCGATAATCTAACATCAACAAGCCACACAAGAACAGTAACACCAATTTCTCCTCCAACATCACATTAACACTACTAACTTAGCTCACAAGCATCACAAAAACCAAAACTCCATCATACCTGAACAGACGCACTGCCTTCATCCTCCACCTCAATTGGCGCAACCCAAGTAGTATACGAATAATACCAATTCATGCTCAAATTACAAGTCGTCTTGGAAGCAATAATAGCAATCCCATCATCACCGAGCTTAACATAAGACGAACCCACATCGATTCCATAGATTGTGATATTCGAAACCACCATTTCAACACTACCCAGAAACGGAAACCTCACTGATTTCTCAATTCTGGGAATCTGGAGTGGAATTATTGAAGAAACAGCTTCGGTTACAAGCAATTCCTTCAGAAAGTCAAGACCCTTTTGGGATATGACTATGGAGGTAAAGGCTTCATCTTTGGCTTCTACTTGGAATTGGGTCTGCGTTGGAATCAAGAACGAAGTGAGAAGAAGCAAGAGCATTATTGGCGGTGCCATTGAAATTGGTTTCTGGGTAGAACAAAAAAAATGGTTTTTTGGCACAGAAAAAAATAAATTAAAGCTAAAAGCTTTAACTGTAACTTAAAAGGAAACTCTTTGTAAGTGAAATGACGAGAACGCCCCCTAATGTATTTATACTGGTCCTGGTTGAAATTAAAAATTGGATCTTTTTGTGGGGGAGAAGAAGAAGAAGAAAAGTAGAGATGGCCTTGCAGGCTGGTTCCGGGGTTTCGACCTCTCAGGTTCTCGTTCTTGTTGGAGCAGGTCAGGTTTTTACTTGAAAATTTAATATACCCTAAACCCTATTGTTCTTGGTTGTTTTGTGCTTTCACTGTTGTGATTATCAGCTTTGATCACTTTGTTTTGGATTTTGATGTGAATTCTGGAAGTTTCAATGAATTGAGAAACTGGGTTACTTGGGATATGAACATGGTTCAAGCTTGATTTGAATTATTTTTACTTGTTGCTTATGCATAAGGCTAAGTTCAGTTTTGTCCTCTGAATGAGAGTTTCACTATGAATACAAGCAAAGCTTTTTTACAATTTTCTTTGTAATTATCAGCAATTTTTTTAGGAAATGATAATATATATATATATATATAAAAGAAAAAAAAACAGGTATTGTGAGCACGTCTGTGATTTTCCATTACTGTTGTCGTTTAACATAGTTTGTACCCTTTTGCAACTTAGGCCTGACAAGTTCGATCATTTTGAGGAGTGGAAAGTTGTCTGATCTTCTTGCACAGCTTCAGGAGCTATGTAAGGGTGTAAATGAAGTTGAGATCTTGCCGGAGAAATTTGATAGTTCAATTCTCAGAGCTCGGGTATTGCCACTTATCCTTGATTAGATTCAGAGTAGTATTCTATGGCTCCATAAGTATTGGCATCTACTTCAAGTCTTCAATGAAGAATATTATAAGAAAAAACAATGAGCTGTTTCTGGATTTTTGAACTCTTTAGGAGGCGCATGTAAGTATGTAGTTATATTACCAGTCTTATAAGTATCTTGCTTCTTTTTTGAACGGTTTAATCACTAACTCTAGTTTCATCACGCTCGTAGATCATAGATATGTCATAATGAGCATACATTTCATCTTTCCAGGGTGTTTATAACTGATACTAATATGTGTTTTTACCCTCAGATTCAACAGTTGTCGGAAGAAATCAGGGAGCTAACCTTATCTGGCCCTGTTACCATCTACAATGGGAATTCTGACTCTAGTGGTATACACATAAATCCCTTGCATATTCTGTATTAAAAAATACTTGATTTAATAAAGAATACTTAATTCTGTCACAGTCTATCTGCTTCCTTTTCACTTTTTTGAACATTTGAGTAATTATAATATTATTCTTTTAATTATTTTCTCTTGTTAGCCTAGTTATAGCCACCTTCTGTAGACATTGTGAAACTCTTAAATTCTAGTTATTCTGCCCCAGTTAACCCAGTTATAGCGGCTATCTCTGTTACATCATTTAAGATGATTTAATCTTAGCTGTGGGTGTTTTTTCGATACATCTCCTTTTCATAGCTCATATATTCTTTATATGGAGAAATTGTTCAATAGTCTTCGGTTTCTGATCAATGAAGAATGCAGCTGTGTTTCCTTGCAATAACCATCAAATGGAAGATATCATAAGTAAATAACTGAATTGTGAATTAGACATTCTGAAACCATATGTTCTGACTTCTTCACATTCTGAATTGTGTTTACTTACATACTAATTTACTATCACAAAAAAAGAAAAAATTCAGACTGTCAAGTACAAGGTGAGAATGGGATGGTTTCTGAGGAAGGCCTTACGAACCAGTTTGGTTTATTTTATATGGAGTAGAATATATAAGAATTAATCTTCAAATTATCCTCTGGGTGTATGTTAATCATTTATATTGCTACCATACGTGTACTTCATTTCATTTCATATGTATCTTCTTCGGTCTCACCAGGAGTCGATGCATATTATGTGGGCAGGTTTTATTAAATCTTAATTAGATTATGTGCTCACATGTTTCATTCTCAACAGGGAGTTACGCCTCGTACTTGATTCCAGCTGCTGCACTTGGTGCTGTGGGATATTGCTACATGAAGTGGAAGGTTAGACCTACTTATGACTGCTTTCAGATTATTTGTGGTCACAATCAGAAACACATATACTTGTAAGGATTTGTAGTTTTGCTTTATGATTTACATTTATGTTTGCTGTATTGTGCAGGGATGGTCATTTTCTGATGTAATGTATGTAACAAGGCATAATATGGCAAATGCTGTTGCAACTGTATCAAAACAATTGGAGACTGTGCATGAAACATTGGCTGTAAGTCACTTATGTTAGCCACCTTGTGGTTGTCCCCCTTTGGAAAGTGTCTGGACTCTGGAGCATGCTAGTATCTTAAATATCGTTCTTTTGCAGATAACAAGAAGACATCTGACCAAAAAGCTGGAAGAGTTGGATTGGAAGGTGGAGGAGCAGAGGGAAACAACACAGCTTATTGCAAATGGTGTATGGAACTTTTAACTTGCACTTTAATGTAAAAAAGACATAAATAAGCTGTGCCATAATTAGGTATTTTATTATTGAAATGGGGTTAATTTGTTTCCTCGTCCACTTCCTCCTCCTGGGATGAATCATAAGGGAAGATAAGAGATTCATTGGCCTTCCATTCTGATACTAATAAGTTCATCACCTTGCTACCAACAAGATAAACACATTTACTTTGGATGTTAGATATTACGAAATAATACCCCTTTTGTAAAAACTGCTTCATAGTGTCATTCAGACTTGGAGGCAATGGTAAATTTCAAGTAATGAGGGGAGATCTTAAAGTACACTAATAACTTTGCCTATATTACTTTAATATATTATTTGCATACAGGTGAACGAGGTGAAATCAAACCTGTCTCAAATTGGGTTTGATGTTGATGCAATTCATCAACTGGTCTCTGGATTGGTGAGCTTCCTTTTTTCCCCCCTTTATATATGTTTATGCCCCTCTTATTGACATAAGCTTGTAGACTTATGTGGTAATTTGCTAATTGGCGTAAGTGCGTAACAGGAAGGGAAGGTTGATCTTCTTGAGAGCAAACAGGTTATATTTTTGGTTTTTCAGTTATCTCTATTACTTTGTTTTCTAATTTCATTTAGTTTCTTTACTGATTGATTTCCCCTTTGTATCTCATACTATAGGATGTGACAAACTCAGGTCTGTGGTACCTGTGCCAAGTAGCTGAAGCCTCCAAAGATCGCCCGGAAACTAAAACAATTCAGGTCAGATATGCTATATGGGTTTGATTGAAGTCTGTCTGCATTAGTTCTTCTACTTCTGATGACCACAATAGTCTTACGCCTTCTGGTTATTACAATTGTTATCAGTGAGATTTTCCTGACTGTTCATCCAAATTGGCATGGACTAATTGTCTATCTCCTCATTCAATTACTAAGTCATCTTATTTTGAAATTGTTAGGATGTCTCTGCTAAGGTGACAAAGTATTTAACAATGACATCAGAGGACAAATCACTCAAGGTAATGTTTTTCATTGTCTTCTGTGTCCTGTGCTCCACATAAGGTTTGCTTTTATTCACCCAGTGGCATTACTACAACTTCCACTAATATCTCAGGGCCTACAATTCATTGCTGAAACTAAAGACCCAAGCAAGGTTGAAAAATCAATGACAAGCACGGAATCTACTGATCCCAGCAACTTCCGTGGCCAAAAAGTTCCAGCCATGAAAACAAGAATACACAGATCGTTTCCTATCGGGATTTCTTTGCACCGGAACTTAAAGAGCTTGGATTCATGATTTTTTTTTTCTCTATCCCTTTTTGTTCTTTTTGCCCTTTCCAATTGATTCTTGAAAATGTGTGGTTTCTGGAACTCACTTGCTTGGCTGAGTTCCATGAATGGGTGTTGTTTCATTTTAGTGATTTTACACTGTTTTATGCTTTAGGTGAAATATACGGGGGTTTTGTTTTTCGACAAAAAAAATACGGTGGTTAGACATGTATAATAAACTCAAAAATACATGCTTTCGAAAATATTTGTATCATTGACCAAATAGAAGAAGTATATGATGTTTCATCAGATAACTCATTGTTTTATGTCTTTTCCATCACAAATTCTCAAGTTAACTCGATCAATAGAAATTGATGAGTTAACATGTTTACAAACCGTATGCAGTGGTGTAATCTGGATCGAACACATTTACATGACCTTTTTTACTCGTGGTGTAAAACTGTAAATAAAAACCCTGTGCAGGTGGTGTAAATAAATTTTATCAATTGGTGACCATCCAGTGGTATTCGAGCAGCAATCAGAATGAAAGAGTGTCACTCTCAATGTCAATGTCGTCTCAATCTTCATGGTTCTCATCAAGTAAACCAGCTCTACACAACACGTCCATATCAGCTCTACACACCTCCAATTTCATATCAACTCTACTCACCTCCAATTTCATATTAAGAACCTGAGTGTATATCAGTGCATGAGTACCCTTACTAGTATCATCTCTGACCACTATTCCAATGCCTCGACAACCATTTTCAACTCTACATTTATTTTCAGTCTGCCTTGAAGGGGGGTCTCTCTTTTTTCACAGCTTTGGGTGATACTTCTGGCAATCTTCCAAAACACGAACTGACCACATAATCATACTCATGGGATGAAAATAATCATTTTTCCACACTACTTTGTTCTGCTCAACCCAGATGGCCCAAAGACTAATCAAAAAACATTTATCCCTGAGATCCACTGGTAACACATCCAACATGTCCATATAACTAAAAAGAAAATTTCGGTGATTACGGAAATTTCGACCCTTCAAAATATGACAATTTATAAAATAAAAAATTAGAAAATTGACGGAAATTTGAAGAAAAACAAAAAAAATTTAAACCAAACTTTAAGAGATGTTTGTTTTCTATATTATGTACCATATTTGAAATGAAAACCTTGAATAAACATTGATCTATATGGAGTTATAGTAAGTTAAGGTGAAAATGTTAGTGCTGAACCGTTAATAATTCTTAAAAGTTTACTTTAAACAATTTTTTTTTTGATAGCTTAAAACTCAAAAGAAGACTAGGTCATCACGCTTTATATACATATGATACATTTCACATGGAGTTACATGAGTGCTTTAAAACCACGTAGAAGACCTATAAGGTACAAAATTTTCACTAGTATTGGTTGAAAATATCGAGAAATATCGGAAAATATCAGAAGTTTCGGACAAGAAATGCTTGGGATGGGAAAAATATATCACTAGGTGAAAAAAACAAAAATTTCGACGAAATATCGTCAAAACTTTCGATTTTTTCGGAGAAATATCGCCGAAACTTTCGATTTTTTCTTCCTTGCATAGAACCCATGTAATCTCATCCCTTGTCAGGAGTTCGATAGCACACTACAACATCTATCTTTTTGTTGATGATAGTAAATTTTATAGTTCAGCTATCAATGAAGAATGCATTCAGTACAAAAGAATCTTTAATGTTTATGAGAGAGCTTCTAAACAAAAAATGAAATTTCATCAAAGCATTGTTGTTTATAGTAACAATGTCAGCAATTTTTGGGGTACTCCGTATTTGGGTTGAGCGAACAAGGAAGCTTACAAAGAAGTAGGTTAATTTGAAAACAAAAATGCTCATCAGTGTAGCAGTCAAGGTAAGGCTATCGCTCAAACGATGTCACTCTATTCTATGAATTGCTATATGTTGTTGAAGAGTTTGTGTGATGACATAATCTCCAACCTCTGGTTTAAAATCTATAATAGGTTTAGGTTCTGTAAAATTTTATTTCCAACCTACTCTCCAAGTTGAGAGTTAAAATAGGATTTACCTAAAATGTGTCTTATTTTGACTCAACCAAATATGACCAAACCTATAATTTATAAGAGTGAGTGAGTGTGGGTCTCTTGTCAGATTTTATTAATATACAATAGTTATGTGTGATTAAACAATGATTAAAATGATTGATTATTAAAATAGATTTGGGTTTCACTACTCCATGTGTGATTAAATGATAATATAAAATGAGTAAATAGGTCTGAGTTTTGCTTCAATGAGTTGAATATGCAAAACCTATATGAATATTATAAGTTTGGGTGACTTAAAATTTGAATATAAATTTGAATTTTAGACCAATTGTTAGAAATGCCCTTATATACTTTTTTTAGGGGTAACCCTAAAAAAAAAAAGAATTCATTGGCAAAATTATGAGAGACTGGGTCCTACATAAATGGGAGGGGGAATGAGTTTCAAAACCATGCAAGCTCAGCTAAGTACACTCACATGGAGGCACGTAGAAAGTATGTTTCTTGACATCTGAACTGAGCTAGATCTCTTTCTTATGTCACATTGTAGTTTTGTAGGATAATAAACCTAGCCTAGTTAACTCCTATATATATCAGTAAGACAATAACTATGTTAAGTAGTTTAGTTTTGTCTGGAGTCTTCCAGTTATTGAGACTTATAGTTTTTGTGTATTTTTAAATTGGAGCAACTTGTGCAACTTGGTTGCTCTAGACCTTCGTCGTTGTATATATATATATAGCTGCTGATGTACTAAGTTTTGGTTGAATGAACAGAAGAACAACTCTTGCTCCAGAAAAACTCTTCTCATTTGTGTGTGTGATTGATTTGTTGTAGTGTCTATTCCATCTGATGTTTATATTGCTGGTGTGATTTTGGTTTTACTGTTCAGATCCTACATCTGGTATTAGAGGCGATACGCTCAATAGAAGGAGTATAGAGATCGATGGCGAATCAGGGGAATGATTTTCCTCAATGCCCAGTTGGGAAATTTGATGGTAAATGAAACTTTCAACATTGGAGATCGCAGATGGAACTCTTCTTCAAAATCATAGAGTACACAGAGGTGGTGATCAATGGATTTACAGATCTAGGAGATCAAACAAATCTCACATGAGATCAAAGAGAAGAACTGGTTCGAAATAGGAAGAAGGATTGCAGAGCCCTGATGTATATATTTGGAGCAATTGATTCTAAAGTTTATGAGAAGATTGCACATGTTACAACATTGAAGGAGGCATGGGATTGTCTGATCAATACTTATGTGGGGTGAGATAAAGTGAAGAAGGTGAGATTGCAGACTCTACAGCGACAGTTCGAGCTTCTTCAGATGGAGAAGAAGGAAAGCATCTCTGAATACTTTGCAAGAATATTAGCTATTGTTAATCAAATGAAAGCCAATGGGGAGGATATCAAAGAGCTGCAGATTGTGGAGAATCGAACCTTGGCAGAGCGGTTTGAAGGAAAAGTCACAGCCATTGAGGAGTCACAAGATCTCAATGCTATGACGGTGGATAATTTAATGAGTTCCTTGCAAGCCTATGAACAAAGGCTGAATGAGAAGTCGAAGATGGTGATTGAAGAAGCATTGCAGACTCAATTAAGCCTCAAGAAGGAAAGAAATTGGTCGCCACGTGGTGAGTCAAGCTCAACTCAAAGGAATCAAAGTTCAAGTTATAAGAGAGGTTCACAAGGCAGATTTGGAGCAAGAAGAGGAAGAGGAAGGGGCTTCCATTGGAGTCAAGTACAAGATAGATCGAATGTCCAGTGCTTTAATTGTCATGGTCAAGCGCGGAGCTAGTATACAAGTGGGTGGGGCTCAAGCCCAACCAAAGAAATTGGGGGTAAAAAAAAACTAGGTATAGATATTTTTTTTTGGGTGGTATATCATATATGCCCAGCCATCAAGTGACCAAGCCCAACCCACCCAACTACCCAACCCATTACCAATAACCCAAGTCCACAAATCCACAATCATCACTCATCCACCAAGTCAACCTCCTTCACCGAATGAGTCATTCAACTTAAACACTAATAGTCTAAAACACATATGACCTCACCAGCTGTTCCCCTCCGCCTCCAGCCTTCCACTCACCTATCCGGCTATCCGGCTATCCCTCTTCCCCTCCGCGGCTCCGCCTCCACTCCCCTCTAGTCCTCCATGGCTCCACCATAATCTCCTTCTTCCGGCCTTCTCCGGTCCTCCCCGATAGCGACGACTCGCTTCCGGCGGTCCGGCCCTCCGCGCCTGATTACAATCCATCCCTTCTCTTCTTCAATTTCTCAGTCCTTCACTCACTTTCTCAATTTCTTGCTCCATTGAGGATATAATCACATGATTGTAAGTGGGATTATTGAATTTCATATGTAAATTTCATTGGTTAAGAAGTTCAATGAAATCCCTCCCTTCTCTTTTTTTTCTTGGTTAGGAAGTTCAAACCCAACCAGGGTTGAAATCCTGGATCCGCCACTGGTCATGGTTATGGTCATTACAAGAATAAGTGCCGCTTGAGAAGGTCAGAGAACAAGCAATTTCATGCCAAGTTTGCAGAAGACAATATATCAATGAGGAGACTTTGTTGATGGCTTTTAGTGCAATGAGTAATGGTGAACAGATTACATGGTACTTGGACACAGGTTGCAGCAATCATCTGTCCGGCCACAAGGAGTTGTTTGTTGAGCTAAATGAGTCAATACGAGCTGAGATTACATTTGGGAATGCTACAAAGATGCCGGTTAAAGAAAAATCCAAGATCTTTATACAGTTGAAGAATGGGATGTACAACACCATATTAGATGTATATTATGTGCCTGATCTTAATCACAACTTGCTTAGTGTGGGGAAACTTGTGCAACTTGGTCTTAATCACAACTTGCTTAATCACAAGTAGCAGATATATTTACTAAGCCACTTAATGCAGCTGTTTTCTTGAAACTGAAGGAGATGATGGGGATAATTAAGTTTGAAGATCTTGGCTTGGTTTAAGGGAGGCAATGTAGGATAATAAACCAAGCCATAAGTAAATAATTAACTCCTATATATATCAGTAAGACAATAACTATGTTAAGTAGTTTAATTTTGTCTGGAGTCTTCCAGTTATGGAGACTTCTAATTTTTGTGTATTTTTAAATTGGAGCAACTTGTGCAACTTGGTTGCTCTAGACCTTTCGTCGTTGTATATATATATAGCTGCTGATGTACTAAGTTTTGGTTGAATGAACAGAAGAACAACTCTTGCTCCAGAAAAACTCTTCTCATATGTGTGTGTGATTGATTTGTTGTAGTGTCTATTTCATCTAGTGTTTATACTGTTGGTGTGATTTTGGTTTTACTGTTCAGATCCTACGAGTTTGCTCCTCATGATTGCAATCATATCGCTCATAGATTGGCAGCAATAGCTTATGAGAGCGCATCTTGGCTAGATAGACCTCCAGATTGCATTATGAACATTCTAAACGTTGAATGTAATCGACTTGGGTAATTTGCCCTTTTGTTGAATAAATTTTTCATTACTCGGGAAAAAATGACCAACACAAGTATATTGGGAATTAGGGAAAAAAGGTCAAAAACCTGAAAGTAGCTATATATATATATATATATATATATATATATATATATATATATATAAATGTGTCTCTCGCTCGAGAAAAAATGAATGAAAACAAGCAACTTGTTAGCAGTATATGATCACATTGATCTGACATAAAGTCTCATAGATTCAAATTAAATCTAGTTGCTTCACTTCTTGGTAGCACAAGCAAGAGCCGGTGGCACTTGAGTAATCGTGGGCTGCACGTTTGCGCATTGAGATGTAAGAGTGCCTTTGCCACTTAACTTGAGATCTATGTCACTCAGTACCACTTTGTCACAAGGCAAGCCTTTAGCACATACAATCTTCACGGCCTCTGCAGTTGTAGTTGTCCCTCTAATGTTCTTGAAGCTCACATTGCTGATCTTGACTTTTGATGGAGTCTTTAAACAAGAAACATCACAAATTAAACTTGGCTAGAATTAATGTCATGCATAATGGAATTATATTATTTCTATCGTCACGTACGTACGTTAGTAACCAAAACGTGAAAGAGAAGCAAATAAACCAAAAGGTTCAACTCTAGAGTTAACCGATCTATACATATCTTTAATATATCTAACATACAACACCTAGCTAGTAATTAAGATGCATGCAATAATACCTGTGTATTACACTGCCCATATGGGCAGTATTCTTGGTCTATGAGGATTGGGTTACCAACATTATTCATTGTGATGTGCTCAAAGTGAATATCTGAGGCGGTGGTAGCTATAGGAGAATTAGGCCATGTCTTGATTCTAACACCATTCATTGTATTACTAATGGTACAGTCCTTAACATTGATTCCAGTAACGTGGTCTTCGTTGTTGTATCTTCCAAGACTTCCGATGCTTATTCCATGACCTGGTCCACAAGTTACTTTGTTTATTGTTAGTTGTTTGGTACCATCACCAATTGATATGCAATCATCACCGGTTCCAATGTTTGTGTCAGTAATGTTAATCCCGGTTGAGCGTCCGATATGAATTCCATCTGTGTTAATACTATCTCCAGGTGCTTTGACAGTGAAATGTTGGAATGTAAGTTGCTCACACCCTATAACATTAACGTGAAAGTTTTTGCTGTTAAGCGAAGTTACATCCTTAACTAATGAATGTTTGACAGAGTTGAACCTCAAATTCTGCACACAAATAGAAAACAATATTAACATACAAAGACGTATGAATATTGTAAATCAGATTTAACTAAAATAAATTAGCAGAAAATACGATTCATTAGCCAAAAAGAAGTTGAGGTTATATTGACTTACAATGGCAATAGATGAACACTTTGGATTTTTGTGGCAGTCGTTTTCTTTCCAAGCTTTTTGTCCTTGACCATCAAAGGTTCCAGTACCCATTAGAGTGAGCCTCTCAAGGTTTGCGAACTCGATCCAAGTATCTGCCTTCGTAAGTTGCGCACCATCTTGGGGCGCCTGCAATGTGCCATCAACCTGAAACTCAATCGGACCTTTGCAAGGACCTTTGAAAGATGCTCCTTTTAGTTGGAATGTCCCTTTTGGAACAATAATTCTACTGGGCGACGTTGATGCGCATGCATCACTCCAAGCCTTTGCCAAAGGCTATGAACAAAGAAAAAGAAAAAGAAAAATAAAATCAGTGATTGAATTTTGCAGAATTTGCACATTTATAATATGTTTAGTTAATCACCTGACTAATATCAGAATTAGGCTTTCCACCATACTTCGAACTTGTCACATCGAAGTCTGCATATGCTATGGATAATAACAAAAATATTGGAAAAATATTCATGACTAGATTGTGACCCATCTTGATGCTTTTGCTTCAAAATTTTGTTCTAAAACGATGATGAAACATCACTATGGTATTGAGAACATTTTATAGTCTGGTTGGATAGGTAAATCAGCAAAAATCCTACCACAAATCCATTGCTTGCTATATTTGTACTAGTTGAAGAAGTCGCAATGTTGGAATTGGTAATCACCGATATATATGTAGAAGTAGAACCAAGTAGTTTTTGGTGCGGTATGTTTGGAAAGCCTCACAACACTAAAACATTCGTCGAAATTGAGCGGTTTGAGACATTGCAATTGGGTAAAGATGGGAGAATTGGCGATACAGAGCAGTCAGAGACAGTGGGATACTGATTCGACAGCAAAACCCTAACCCTAGATAAGCTTTTCTTACAACCATAAATTCGAAACAAGAAATTTACATGACCTCTAACCATTTCTATAACTGCATCATATAAACTACAAATCAATAATAAAGAGCGAATCAAAGTTGAATAGGAATTTCGAGCGAATAAGAGATTGGGGGCTATAGGGAGCTCACCTGAGAGTTCAGAAGATGATTCATCTGCGACTCTGAGAGCAAAGAGCTCAAATGGTGGTGGCGTACTGCTAAAACCCTATAAACCCTACAACGACGTCGTTTAAGATAGTCAAAAGACTCAAAACTCAAAACTCCAAAGCACAACAATATCTTCCCTCTCTTTTCTTTATTTTTACAGGAGAGTAACGCTCCCAAAGAGCATTATTATTACATGCAAGTCTGTGAGTAGTTACACCAAGACACATATCCCCTGAACCTCGTGTGGAAGTTATTCTAATGAAAACTAATTGATGACTTTTAATTAATGATTTATGACACTCATTTTTCGATCATATTTTGACATCTCAAATTTGTGTCATATTAAATTTATTTAAAAAAAAAACATCATAGACTATATCGGGAAAAAATCTAACCAAAACTCATCTCACAAGGCAAACTCGAGCAAAGTGAGAAATTCTATTGACCACATAGTTTTGTTTCACGATAAACATGTCTAAGTAAAACAAGATTAAATGCAGTTTAATCATAACCTCAGACAAGTCATCACCTTCTCTAAGAGTTAAGACTATTGTTGATGAGTAAGCCGGCTTTCAACGCCTCAGCCTCCGAGTGCAAAGCAGATTGTGCAAAGGGAATGTGTATAGATAGGGCTGCAACACAACTCCCCTCACTGTCTCTAGCTATCACTCCTACACCACCCTTTCCAGAAGTACTACAATACCCGCCATCCACATTTATCTTCTCTTTTCTGCTTTGACAAACAAAACAAAAAAGAAAAGAAAGAGAGGGTTTTCCCTCTCAATTGAGACCTGTCTTTTAAGGTAATTTGTCCATCCACTTTGAATCCCCATTGTTTTTTTTTCCCACTGTAATCACTGATGTATTCGGGTAGGGAGAAGTGTGAGAAATTTATTTCCACCACCCATATCTTCCATGGTTGTATTCTTGAATTTTAATATATAAAATTTATCTTTCTCAAAAGAGTAAAGCTAGAGTGTGTTAATGCATGTGATGCATTAACTTTGTCCGTTGTTATGTACGTAGAATATTTGAAGCAAAAAAAGAAAAGAAGTACAAAACAGCCTCTAATACAAAAATCCCACAAAACTATTGGCAAATCATTAGTGAAAATTTTTGTCAGTATTTATCTGAGAGACTATGTAGTCTATTATGGCATGACATTTTAGAGAAAATTAAATTGTTAGAAAGATTCCTTGACCGATAAGTAATAAGGTGATTGGATATTTGGATGAAGAATCCTTAGAGAAGCTTTAGGAGCAAGTAATATTTTCACAACTAATTTTTTTTTCCTAAATATGAGTTTTGGTGCTTATAAATACATGTAGTCCGTTTCTTGTTCTCCAAGTTTCACATGAACAAAACATTCGCAAGGAAACAGAGAATCAACAATATCAAAGTATATGACCTATTCCCACAAGTTTAATCCTTTAGATTGCACCATATTTTTGCCAAAAAAACAAAGTACTTAATCGATTGGCGCATTTGGGATTTGTCAGTAGCAGAAAGATTTGCAGGGGAAGAAGCGCAAATGGGTCGATTCAAATCTCTTCTTTTCATGTTGATCATCCTAACTCTATCAAGGTCTTGTATGTGTTGGTGGTTCTCTTCTTCTTCTAGCAAGACTACTAGCCATAAACCTCAAGAAACTCTGCAGATATCCGGTGATGTTCCGGTTACATTCTCCATGGAAGCTTTCCATGATCAAAGGGCAATTCAAAGGAAGGAAGTAGCTGATAGAAGAAAACTTGAATCTTGTTGGTTTGATGCTTACAGAGGACTATTTGCAGCATGCTCCGAAATTTCGAGCGACAAGAATGATATGAAGAAGAGGTTTTCTTGGGAACTAAGCAACTGCTTTCAGAGGGAAATCGGAAGGCCTCCTTTTCCTACATGCCGTGAAGGCTCTCCGATGAAAGATTGCCTTGCGAAATTGGATGACAATGCTATTGAGACTTACAGGGCATTTTTCATAGAGACTGACTCTATTTGCTTTCAGTTACAGTTGAGTCTAATTTGTTTTCAATTGGAATTCGCAAACTTTTTAAGCCTATACTTATCCTTAGCTTGGAATGTGACCCTTTTTTTTTTCTTTTTTTTGTTTGTTAATGCAGGTCTCATGTATTTAGGGCTGAGACAGAGAAGTTGGTGAATCAATTGGTGAAGTCAGCTGATTATGCAGAGGAAAAACTAGAAACCATAGCACAACAGTCAGAGAAATTGTTGGAGGGCTCAAAAGTTATACACATATCTTTGAGTTCAATTGACAAACAGACACAAGAAATGGCTCAATCTTCCAAGAAAGTTGGTGATCAAATTGGTAATATAGTGAAGCAGTCAGAGGTAATGTTTGAGCAATCTGTGAAACTTGCTGCCTCTCAGTTAGAATTGCAAAATGGGCAAGACAAACTGAAGGAAAATTTGCAAGAGGGCATGGAAGTGATACATGAGTCTTATCATGCTCTAGGTAAGGAAATACACAGTCTACAGAATGAGACTATTGAAATAGAGAAGAAGATAACCGAAGTTGGCGACACCGTGTCTACAAAGATGAACAGCCTGCAAAGTAAGGCTGATGATATTAGCAATGTGACAGAAATTTCCTTGGAAAAGCAAAAAAAACTTCTGGAAGGTCAATCCGAAGCTCTTAGATTCCAGGTTAATGCTCTAGAAGAGAGCAGAGGTATTTTGCAGCAATTGGCTAAATTTGGTCGTGAACAGCAAGAAGAACTTCTTCGGCAACAGGAACAGATTAAACAAGGCCATGACAATCTGGTCAAAAATTCAAGGTCCATATTGGCAGCTCAGGTTAGTAGCGTTTCTCTATGTTGCAATCCAACTAAGTATCCATAATGATTTTATCTTCTCTCATAAACTAGCTCCCTTACTCTTATATATGTTTGCAGGAAGCTTTTGAACAAAAGCAAGAAACCATGTTTGTTGCTTTGGATAAGCTATTCATATTGCACAATGCCTTGTTGGTCGAATCAAGATCAATCAAAGTTTTCTTTCTGTATTCCATATCGATGTTTGTCATCTACTTGTCGACTAGCACAAAGCAAACTTACAAAGTGAGACCTATTCTTTACATAGGTAAGTGTATAGTCATATCTGTTTATATTGGAAGAAGCTTAGTTATCTGTAACTACATTAATATCTTTGTTCTTCTGTCACAGGTCTATGCATTGCATTTTCGATTGAATTAGCAATGCCTCGATTATCAACAAGTGGAGTAGAGCAGCAGGCTATGATTGTCAATGGAATTAGGCTCCTTTATCTGTTGTTTTCTTTAGTTCTGGTAGTCTACGCCGCCTTCACATATAGGTAAGTGATAAAAACTCAGCAAAGACAACCTTATAGACTTGGTTTTTTGTGACATGCAATTGAAAAAATTTATGTCATTGGAATTTTCAGGGACTATGAAATGCTGAACTACAACATGCTGAAAAATCTGACAGATGAGTTCCTAAGGTTTCAGAAAAATGCTGCTTCGCCATGGGATAACAATGACTCATCAGAGGATGATCACGATGACTCAGACTGGGTTACATCGGTTGACACTGGCGTAGATGATGGCATTGAAGATCTATTGGAGTACTCCTCCAGTCATTTACAAGAGGAGGTTGGAGATAACTCAAATCTAATCTCTTCGGTTACTAGAAGATATAATCTCCGCGCTGGTCGTTAAACTATGAATTCATCTAAAATTATAAACTGTTTATTTTCTTAAGAGCCATTATACATACCCCTAGAGAGAGCTAGCTAGAATTGCCTTTGCTGGTTTTTAGTGTGGACTGAAGTATGCTAATTAACTTATCTATTGACTTATATTTGTACATTATGTGCTTGAATTTCAGAATTTCCCACACTTAATTGAGTGAATCAAATGCTTGCAAGATGAGCAATTACTATTTGATGTTCATCTTCTCTTCTGATGCACGATGATGGTACTTTTAATATAACAAATGTTTGTGTTTGGGGGTTCTTGAGTGGAAAATCAAGCTCTGATGGTACTAACTGGATCTTCATTGTCCAAGGAGAAGAAAGACGTAGTAGGATTTGTATGATTCAATGTAGTCGGTTAAGTGGTTAGATGAATCCATGACTTTAATATGTATCCGATATCGACACACATTCTTGGCAGGGAGCTGACTCTTTGACGATATGATGTGGAAGAAGGTCTGGCTTGCCCTGCTTCACTAGACAGTGAGATATCAGAGTGATCGCGCAACTTGGTACCACCAAATTAGTTCAAGTCTGTCTTCAAAAATGGAGAAACTAGAGGCATTCACTATCTATTACAAATATTAGTCAATAAACCTTAATAAGTCTTCTTCTTCTTCTTTTTTCGAGAAGAAATAACTTTATTTACAACGAAAAAAATTACAGCATAATAAAATGACTAATTGTGGTAGCTATACCACGACACACATTCTCATAAAGATCTTTAGTTACGTGTCTATCACCAACAACAATATCCATAAGTCAAATGGGCTCAACCCCTAACTTAATTTCACGCTCACAAAAAGTTACATAGTACCAACACTAAAACGAGCCAATTCTCCTTCTTTAACACCGTGTCCAAATACCACCAAACCATATGCAAAGACAATAATATCTTAAAAAAAAATAATATTTTGAAAAGAATGACAGTTGTGCAAAACTCTCATGATCAGCTAGGGACCGAGTGAACCGGATTGTACTTCCACACTTGTTTGTGGGACATTTTGTTTTACTTACAAAAATAATTACTTTTGTTTTGGGCCGCCCATGTTGATTCCCAAAACCCAAACCTATCACTTTCGGGTCAAATCCTTTTGTCTGACCCGACCCCACGTGAACCGACTCGATCTCTGTGGGTACAAAACTAGGGCTTTCTCTTCTATTCGATTCTCAAAACACGAAGGGCTGATTTCTCAGGTTTTGCTCTCGCATCCAATTTCTCTCATCTTTCGCTAAAACAGAGGTAAATCCCCAATCTTTCCTCTCAAGATTTCACTTTATTCGTGCAATATTTGTTCTCTTTTCGATTGTCGTCGATCTAGGGTTTGCTCCCTTCATCAATTTTTCTTAGTCGCCTGAGGTTTGTGCTGAAATTTGTGATTAATGAATAAGTTTCTGGCTTTAATCCGTCTTATCCTTTCATTCCCCCAAGTTTTGATGAAAAATTCGTTCTTGCGATTATTTGATATGAATAATTATATATTGAAATTTTTCGCGGAATAGCTTAGTGATTTGTTAGTTTCTGTAAGGATATGATGGGTTTAATTCTTTAATTTTTTTTTTAATTTTTATTGATATGACCTAATCTGTTGAGATTTTTAATTTTAATTGTCTTGAACTCTTATGGAACTGAAAATTTAGTGAATTGTTCATCGATGTGAAGATTGTTCGAGTCGAAATAGAGCCTGATTAGTCTGGGGTGGAGGAGTTGAGCTACTGAAAATATGATTTTTGAGTTTGTAGGATTTGATGTTGTATCTGATTGAACTATGGTTGCAGGAGCAGAACCAGTAATCATGCCGAAGAACAAGGGAAAGGGAGGAAAGAACAGGAAGAGAGGTAAGAACGAGGCTGACGACGAAAAGCGTGAGCTTGTCTTCAAAGAAGATGGACAGGAGTATGCCCAAGTGCTTCGGATGCTGGGTAATGGGCGGTGCGAAGCCATGTGCATTGATGGAACCAAGCGACTTTGCCATATCCGTGGTAAGATGCACAAGAAGGTTTGGATTGCAGCTGGGGATATCATTCTTGTTGGGCTTCGTGACTATCAGGATGACAAGGCTGATGTGATCCTTAAGTACATGCCTGATGAGGCTAGGCTGCTCAAGGCTTATGGAGAGCTTCCGGAGAACACACGTCTCAACGAGGGTATTACTGGGGGTCTTGATGAAGAGGATGAAGCTGGTGGTGATGGGTACATCGAGTTTGAGGATGAAGATATTGATAAGATTTAAGGTTTGCAGATCCACACTCTTTTCCAGTGTTATATGTTAGCTTTATCGATTTCGGGTTATTGACATTACTATAAGTCAAACTTGGATTGACAGCTGGTACTTTTATGTTTTTGTATTTCCAGATGGGCAATTGGTCATGTATCATGTAACATCTGTTATTATTAATATATGTATGCTTGTCTCTTTTATGAATAATGGTTCTGGTTTACTGCTGCTTTCCTTCTCCTGTCTTATGTTATGTATAATGGCTTTCCTAACTAAGTCATCCGAGTTCATCTGTGCTCTGGATTATTTATGATTTTGTTGGTTGGAGATTGCTGTCTTTTAATATTGCTTGTTTCAAACTGTATGAAACCTGGTATGGGAAAATGTTGTGATGCCAAATACAGTGCCAGTGCAAGACTAATATAAGCGAAGTTGAATATCAATTCCCATTCCCCCCCCCCAAACTCCTCTACTGGGCTATTGGCTGGTAGTCTGGTGTGAATATGGGGAACTGAATGAGATGGTATCCTGAATATTTGTGTATCAACAGAAAATCGGTGACGGTGGAATCTCAGACTCTAGCTGTGCTGCTAAGTTAGTTCAGCTGTTCAAATGCTCTGTTGGGTAAATAGAAGGTTTTTGGGGAGAGCCAGGTTGATGAAGAGTAGCTATAGGGTGTTATAATTAGTTGGCAGTAGCATCTCTTTTGGCTTTTGAGATGATGAGTGTACATATGATGTTTTCGTGTAGAGACATCAAATTCCTATAGAAGGAGATCTTGATTCCAGTTGAACATCCTATTTCGCAACGGTAACAATCAAGTAACTCTATGGAACTAGATGTCAGTAACAAGAACTGGACGGTGATCTTAATCTCCACTCATTTGGTAGCGACGATTAGAGAATCCCTCTGATTCACAACACCCCAAGTGACATGGTATGAGCTCACTGCACTCCAAGACTTCTTAGCCGTGTAGTCGAGTCGTCTGTAATCTGTATGCCTGACTAGGAGCAAGTACTAAGCATCTGATGGGATCAGTACTGGTGGAAACAAAGAGATGCTCATCATTCATCACAAATTACAAATGGATCATCAGCATATAATTGAAGAAGATGGTTTCTTAGAGCAAATCCAATACCTCTGTTTTAAGAATGACAAGTCAAATCGTAAATGATCAACTGGGAATACATACACAACTTTTTTTTTTCGACAAGTTGAATACATACACAACTTACACAAGTGCTCAACATAATCTGCGTTACTACATTTAGTCTGATATCGAGTTTAATATGATGGATAAACATTACAGATGGGAAAATGAAAAGCACATTAGGAAAAGGGCCTGGTACTGAAGCACTTGAAAAGAAAAAAACTAGAACATATATAATATCACCTCTATGATTGATTAAACCATAAGATATCTGTGTCTAACACACTCACAGGATAATATAAGCTTACCATGGCAAGGATATATAGAATATGGCGGCCAGGACACAGAAAGCAAATATTATGTACATCATGTCAATTACATCTATCCCATAGTCCAGAGGAATGTTTGATAGCTTGATGTTGGCGATTCTGCAGGTGACAACAATCCACCTTTAGTAGTAGCTTCTTCGTCACTGGATTTCACACTGATGATAAGTTGGGTTAACAAAATAGCACTAGTCATCCAGATGAAGAACAGGAACAAAGATAGGGGACGATGGCGATGAGAATAATTTGAGGCTGCCATTGTTGAAGAAGTTCAAGGTGGCTGAGGGGGAATGAATTTTAAGTCAGGTGAAGCCTTGATCATGTTACATATTAGTGAGAATCTACATTGATGTGGCCAGGCCTAGCTTTCTATCTTTAATTCCTTCTTCACATGATGAACTGATATATTTGCTAACCAATGGCCCTAGTTATTGCCTTATTGATGACTAGCTAGCTTGTTGCCATTGATTATTGGGGTAAGCTCTTGTAGATCAGTTTAATATTGTCTTCATGTTATTAAAGTTTCCTCTATCAACCTTATTACAATTCATCTACCAATCATGTAAGCTACTGAAAATATTTTGGAAAAGTAGGAAAATGATTCTACATAGCTTTAAAGTCTGAGATGGTGATTTGTTTTTTACTATCTACACTACAATCCGATAACAAAGCAAGAAGCTGATTATTTACTCTTAAAGTGGCAGATTCCTTGTGAAACAAGTAGATTGTGATTCGCTAAATCCACTAGAATTTCTTGTTCATCTGGAGCTGCCGGAATCAGCCGATCATAGTTAGATGCTGGTTGCCAGAGTTTGCACTTCATGTTAGTGCAAGTTTTATATTTACAGGGTACCGAATTCCATTGTCATAAAAATCATCCATTATTTTTGATGAGTTTCTATCATTTTGATTTCTATAGTTTCTTTCTTACCAAACACTTTATTCAGTTTTCTTCAATATGTCATCCAAGCAAATCCACCACTATCAAACGATCTGTCACAATAAGGATGAGAAAGCTTATGATAGTAAGTAGAGGCTGCCATTATAGAAGTTCAATGTGGATGATCAGAATGCAGCATAAATATAATGTATTGGTGGGAGGTTAATCACTGATGCATGTATAGTAATGTAGCTAGGTTGCTGTAGACATGGTCATAATTATGACTCAGAATTTGGTTTCACAATTCTACCTATTTGGGTAACAGGACCACTCCATGATTTCCCAAACTATGCATTCCTTTTACCTATTCTTCTCATTTCATTTTCTTCAGTGTTGAAATTGCTCTTGCATTGTTTGTGAAAAAGTACTGGCTAATGTCCCCACTTATTGATGATTTGATAATGAACTTCTTGTTGGTTCTACAGTTACTGTATTTCACTAAATGCTGATTATTTTCCATTCATTTGTACAGAAACAGGGACTTTTATAGAGTATTTAGCTATCTTCATTATTCCACTCTATGTTCTGAGGTCAAATTTATTTCACCTCTAACATAGTAATTTTAGCGCGTAGCAACTTACTGTTTCAAAGTTGCAACAATTTTATTCTTCATATTGAGTTGGTAATCCAATCATGCTGTCGACGTGACATCTAGATCTTGAAATTCATGTACAAAGACAGTATTCAGTGAGATCATTTTGACACAAAGTGTCCTCTTACAGTTCACAGCTGTTTTGAACTTTAGATACTACTCAACGGACTCCTCTGCAGGACCACAATAGAACAACAGTGGTTGCGATTTTATAAGCTAACTGATGTCTTAGATTTTGATCATTAGTGATGGAGGTAACAATTTTTGCCATTATGAAACAAGAGGTTGCAAATCTGCAATGCGTCAAGAAAATAGCTCGAAATATGCAAAGATCTCAAATAAGAGGATAGTAAAATACAACTGTCCCTATTATTTTGCGTAGAATTGTTGACAGTACGATAGTAAAAGTATTATGTAACTACTAGTACTCTTAATACTACTAATACGGTAGAAGTCAATTATTTAGATGGCCGAATGTCTAAAAGGGTGTTACTGCTTATTTTGATGTTAAAGATTATACTAACATAATAATCAGCTCCATTTCGAACTCAGATAATTAACAAACATGTACAGTACTGAACATGTTCATAATTCTAGCGGGATGATTCTTCATTGCTTAACTAAATTTACAAGAGTCATCAACGAAAACACTTTAATCCACACAACAAAACAAGGATCTGCTTATTTATCTTACAGTAGCAGATTTCGACATTACTAGTGAGAAAGCTGTTATCGTCAAAATGAAGAGTTTCTGCACTTGACACTCCCGGTTTTCTTCGACTTGTCGATTGCATATTCCTCAGCCTCCCTTGAACAATCCTTCTTGCTTACCTGTGCCAATGTGAAAGCCTAAGTCACATGAAAGTCGTAAACTAATTGTGATTTCTTTTCTTTACATGCTTGACGAAAATCATTACAAATGGATCATGTAAGCCGTTTCTTTCTACTAGCGCAGCTTGGATATTACAGTTCAATTTGAGTAAATCCGTACCTTGATGTAATCTTTCCCACACTCATAACTCGGCACAGTTTTTCGCCTAGATACACCTTTTGTAGCCTTGAACCTGTTTTGATCAACTGAGTTGAAGCTAATGTTCTCCTCTTCTGTTGTTACTGAAAAGTTGTCAAATGCAACATTCACATCATTAGATCCACAGCTCTCTTTCTCTTCACCCATTCCATCAAATAACCTCTTCCTGATCATCACAATTCTTTGGTTGCTGTTAATTGGCTCAACCAGCTGAATATTGCTTGTAGGAGTTTCGACCAAGGAGCTTGAGCTTTCGGGGAGGCGGGTTGCCATCCATCGTTCTAGCCAGCTCCACCCCATATTCTGTTCTGTGCCATCAGATCTTGCATGTTTTTTCTTTGAACAGATCCGTAGCTACATTTACAGGGAAAAAAAAAAAGTGCTAAGCTAATTGTCAAAATTTTACTATGAACTCATTCTGGACTTGATGAATTTCAGATGTACCTGTTGTGAAAAAGCATAAGCTAATGCTCTCTCGCGCCTGGTTGTCGCTTCCAATCTGTTCTGCATCCTCATTTTTGACATGTTGCTACTCAATGTGCTATCATCCCAGTCTTCCTGCAAGTCATAATGTATTACTGGTTATAATGATAAAAGTTGATTTTTCAGCATGATCTAGCTAGTTCTAAGAAATTGAAAGCTAGATTTGTTTGTGTTCTACCTTAAGCCTTAGCACTTGAGCTCTAGTTTTCTGTTGTGTCAGCCGGTTTTGAGCAGCCAAGTTTTCCTCCTGTACCGAGTGCACTTCCACCGAATTTCCTGTTTGAACTTCAACTGATGTCCCCAGAGACTCCATACTTGGACTTTCTGATCCTACAATAAGCTCCTGTTTACCACCCTCTGATTTGATCCCTTCATTTTGATGCCTAGTCTGAAATTCAAGGAGTCTAATGACTATCAATGAACAATTATCTAGCATTCCGAAAACAGTTTGAGATGACCGAGTTCTAACATGCCAATCATTCTTTACCGAAATTCTATAGATACCTTCACAAGTAAGTTTGAACTTTGAACTATGAGTTAAGAATATTCTGAATTTGGGACTATGAACTAACCAGAAAGCCTCTAAATGCTGACTGGATGATGATTGCTGCTTGCTCTTCAGACATTGTGTTGTAGATGTGCATATCTTCCTTGTCTTCTAAGTGACCATGCAATGGTTGTGTAACAGTGGCCTCAGAGCTATCAGCAGAACAAGAATTCACCTCTACAAGCACCGAATTGAGCTGCGATATATTAGCCTCATAGCTCTTAACTGAAGCTGAATCCTTGTCTGCAACCACTGAATTGAATTCATCCCCACATAGATATGATCTCAGTCTAACTGAGCTCCATCTTCTCCTTTCTGTCATATTGTTCCTCCCCTGATCATTTCATATAACAAAAAGCCAAACAGTATCAATATATACTTACATAGTAGCATAAGAAACAATAGAGGCTTGAATCATGAAGGTACAAGTATGATTGGACTCACATTGCTCTCCTGAGTCTTAAAAGATCGATTTCTCGAGAACACACTCCTGACCAAACCTCCATGGATACCCATCTCAACTGAGAAGGCACACCAAGCACAAAGAAGATGCTCTAGGAGAGCTAGTGTGTCCTAAATCATATATACTTCAGTGAAAAGCTCATAATTCAGCTGACATTTCTCACTCAATTATAGTAAGTTTCACTGTATAGAATTGTTTAAGAAGTTATTAATAACAGCTAATACATTTTGATTAGAGGGGAAGCACATGTTGGATAGAATTAAGTCAGAAAACTGGAGGGTGTTAATTGCTTTAGAGCTGGATCTGATGCACTTTAATCACAAAAATAATAGAAGCTGAAAAGTGAAGGTTAGATAAGAAAAGATGGATATGATGAAGGAGGGGGGGGGGGGGGGGGGTGGGCTTTATGGGGAAGGGTTTGCTTGCTGTTAAGGCTATGCCTATTCCTTTCTGCTTACTTCTTCTCCTCCTCCTCAGTTGTCTCATTGTAAAATATGTGATCAGACTGGATTTCATAATTTTCTGAAATTTTACCCATACATATCCCTAAAACTTCAGCAACTTATCCTTCTGTGTTGTTGTGCTAAGTGCAAAAAGAGGATTAGCTTTTATCTTTTGTGAAAAATTGAAGCTTGAAGTAACTCAGATGCTTGTGACTATAGGATGTCACAGTCACAGATCTATGATACTTGCCAAGTTGCAACCTTTCCTTTCGATCTGACATTAAATGTTTGCTTTGGAATGGTATGTGAATCCGAACATGCTAAGCGCTGATGCATTCGATCTGTGAAAACTTTGTCATCAGATCGATCATTTGTCAAATCCTGATCAGCTAGTTCGTCATTCCTGCTACTCCAAAAAGGTTTGCAATGCACACATTTTGGCAGCCTACGCGTTAAGCTAATCAAAAGGCAGTTGGGAAATTCATTTCTCAAGTCAAGCATGTATTCATTCAGAAACTTTTACAAACAGTTGGAGGCTTGGAGCTCATCCCTTCTCCTCTAATGAAGCCATAAAAACAAAACCAAGTACTACACAAACTAAAACCCCAATATGATACCTGCATAAAAGGACTCGATTCTCCAAAGCTAAAACATGACAACATCATCTTAATTCTCAAGGTCTTTGAAAGACCAATCACAAATAAACTTGTACCTCACACATCTTCTAGTGCTCTCTTGCATTTGCGGCAATATCTGCCGTCCCAAATACTCATCCACCACAATGCACTTCAATGTCGGACACTCCAGCACCAAGAGCTCCAAATCAATCCGAAAAAACTTGAAACAATAATGCAAAACAAGAGTATTCAAGCATGTGTGACCCCAAAAGGCACGAAGACCAGCTCCAGTCACGCTTTGACAGTCACTCAAATTAAGCACCTCCAAGTTGAGGCAATTCTCAGAAATAGCGACAACTGTTTGGTCTGTCAGTGACATCAACCCAGCCAAGTTCAACCTCTTCAGAGTTTTAATCTCCGATATCGCAACACCACCTACGTCAGTGATTTTGTCCCCATAGTTAGCCAAACTCAGATTCTCCAAGCAACACATGTACCGCAAATCCGAAACCCCCCAGTTACTGATCTTACAACACCCTGCAAGCACCAATGTCTTCAACGTTTTCGAACATGACGCATCCGACAGAAACTCCAAACCTCTATCTGTGACACAAAAACAACCTTCCAAGTTTAAATAGGTAATCGAACTCGCCGCCGACACAATGGCTTTAATGTCTTTGTCCTCAACCTCATGACAGAATCCTAAGTCCAAATGCGTCAAGTTGGGTAACAACTTCGCAACCGCAACAACTCCTGTCTTCAATCTTCTTCTAAGCAAAAGCTTTGTTATGTTCGGACACCGAATTGCCAGTGCGTAAACACCATCAGAAGACAACAGAGGTTCAAGCTTTGGTGCGTGGTCCCAGATACTGAGGTTGATGACTTCGAGCCTGGGACATGTTTGGGCCAAGAATTCGAGGTCGGCGTCGGAGAAGGACTCCTGGGTTTGGTAGGAGATCAAGTTTGGGCATCTGGGTAGAACACGGCGGAGGAGATCAGGTTGGAGAAGACGGAGGGATGATCGGTTTAGACCCTCGACTTTGGACCATTGCTTGCAAACTTCGGAGAGGGATTTTCTGTCATCTGGGTCGGTAACCCACTTGAGGATTGACCCCAGTTCGTCGTCGCTTAAAAGAGAAGCTTTGCCTGGTTGTTCTTCGGTGTTCGAAGCCATTGGGTGAGTCACAGTGGCTGAGCTGAGAGCCTGTTGTAAAGGCATCTCCAACGATTATTTCTATAATTTCATCAAAAAAAACGATTATTTCTATAATCATGCCCGTACCTATATTTTAGACTGAATATTATTCAAACTTATATTTTATGTCGAAATATTATGTCAAAACTCATATTCATACCTATTACTATTCGGCCTCATTTTTTCTGGACCTTTAATTTTGAATGATCTTTCAATATGGGCTGAGGATTTTTTGACCGTTGGAGGATCAGAACAGAGCTCACGTGGGATGACCCACAGGTGTGCAGCTCCAATTCAACGCGTGCGTCGCGCGTTTGCAGCTTCCGCCAATTTTTTTTGTCGTCTAGCGCGCGGTTTCCACAGTCAAAGCTTCGTGCGAGTTGCTCTTGCGGCTACCGAGTCCCTTCACGTGCAGCTGCGCCTTCTGGGTCCCGCGCCAAGCAATTTGGGTTTCCTCCTTACAACTAGACCCATTTTGGGTCGTGGTTTGGTAGGAACCCATTTATGGGTATAGGTTTTGATTGTTGGAGATGGGTTTTATAGGTTTTGAGTATGGGTATGGGTATAGCAACCCTTGTTGGAGATGCCCTAACTAAGGACATGTGGTTTGGCTTGATTTAGACGTGACTCAAATAGACAGTATTGCCCTGCGTTACGTAAACGACTGTTTCCGGCCGTATATCGACTTTCTCAACCATATTTGCGCTAGCCGGTGCCTTGTAGAGTTGTAGGTTCAAAATCAGTTCTCAGTTACGACGGAAACGCGTTAGAAACAGCCAGGAATGTGTCGCAAATGTCGGAAACGTGTACGTGACTTTCAGTTTTTTTTATGCTATAATGACTTTCAGTTGATGTACCCAACGCATCCGTGTTATTTACAAATACGTATCCTGCTGTTTCCAGCTGTATATTGACTTTTCCAGCCATACCAACGCGTACCTGGTGCCTTGTAGGTTCAAAATTTGTTCTTAGATACGCTGGAAACGTGTCGAAAATGGCCGGAAACACGTCCGTAAATAAATTAAATCTTGGGGTAATCCTGACTTTTTATGTTAGTGTATTAGTGTTAATACCCTAATCCCAGATTAAAAAACAGTATTGTTGCCCCACTTATCCAAGTTATTTACGGATACGTACCCAACGCGTTTCCGGCTGTTTTCGACTGTATATCGACTTTTCAAGCCATACCAGTGTATACCCGGTGCTTTGTAGGTTTAGAATATGTTCTCGGATACACCAGAAACGCGTTGGAAACGGCCGGAAAAGCGTACGTAAATAAACATGATCGTGGGGTTAATACTGACTTTTCTTGTGTTTTAGGGGGGTGTAATGTATATGGAATTAGTGGAAGTTTTAAAGAAGTCTATGGAATTTAAAAGTCTAGGTGTATTTTTAAAAATCCATCAAAGTCTAAGTGTATTCAACTAGATTTTAAAAATCATTATGAATTCCACTAAAGTTCAGGGGTATTCAATTAAGACTTTTTAAAATGAATAGAAGTTTATATGTATTCAAAATATCATTCATACTTATGGAATTAGTAACTCATGGATAACTGTGGACTTTGTAGTGTAAATTACACACACCAAACTCTAATATTTTTCCATCCACTAGAGTAAAGATTTGAAAAAGTCTACGACATACTTTTTCTTTACATGTGAATATGTTGATCATGCGATACATCATCTTTTTTTTCTTTTTTTCTTTTTTATAATATTTTTTGTTATCAACGTTCTATTCTACCTATTTTTTTCAATGTTTTTTGAATGTTAACATTTTGTTGTCTTTCAATTGTAATGTTTAGGACCCTTGATAACCTAAATATTATCTACCAACTCTTGATACTAGAACTACATGATCATATATTATATTATATTTACGTACATGAATTAAACTTGTGAACATCTAATGTCACACTTTAGAACATGTGTCTTTGGTTAACGTACAAGTATGTGTGTTGGTAACTTGAGTTAATACAATCTTTTTTGTTACCTATGTTTATGTATCTCAATCAAATATTACAATTGTATGCATCGAAATTAGATAGATAAGCACTAAACTTATAATCGGTGTCATTATGTGTTTGTCATTGCATCTTTGTTTTTTTTTTTTTCTTGTAATTCTGTAAGTATTGAGAAATCTACATAAGTCATTCATATGAAATCTGTAGATTTCAGAAATCAGTGAAAGTCTGTGATTAAAAATCAATGGTTTTAAGAAATTAGTGAAAGTCTATGAACTTTTCAAATAGTCTGTTGACTTTTTAAAAAGTCAGGTGATTAAAATAAGTCTGTATAAATCCAAGGAAAAATTCCCATCTGCCCTAATTTTAAGAAATTTTTTCCCACTAACAAAATAAGAATATAAAATTCTCACTAACCATAACATTCCTAATGGTTTGTTCCCTCTAACAAAATTTTGACTTTTTCTATTATTTTTATGGATAAAACTGCCCTTCCCTCTCCTCATTCTCTCATCTATCTCTCTCCATCCAAATTCTATCGGATCTAATCTCTCTCTCTCTCTCTCTGACTCGCTGGAGATCAGCTACACCTCCGGCACGTCATCAATTCCGCCTCTCTAATTTCCTATCGCCATCGCCATTGCTGCTCCAATTCCTAATTCGTTCATTGTCTCGTTCTTTCATCTCGATCCAAATCAGTCAGTAAATCTTGATCTCCACGAAAGACGACGACGATGACTTTGCTTCTTCATTACTTTGCGATCTCGTTCGATCAGCAAGTCTTGATCTCGTTCGTTCCCTCCACAGATCAGATCTAAAACAAACTAGACAACACAAGAGAGAGAGAGCCACATAGATAGTTTTGAGCGGCGGAGGAGGAAGCTTATACAGAGGCTTGAGTCCGTGGTCACAGGCCTCGAGACAGTGTCCTTCTCCGGAGGCTCTACCGCGGCGGCGAGTGGTGACGACGTGCCGCTGGATTTGACTTACAAATGTATGTATTAGAAAACTTTGATGCTTCTCTGTGTTTCTGCTTAGTTTTGTTCTTGAGAGTATTGGCCTCATTTATAATTTTTACAAGAGATGTCTATAACAAGAAAAACACAGCTACATACCTAAATGCATCCAATACTAATGTAAAGCACTCATCACTCAAAATTGTAGATTATCTCGGGATCATTCTATTCTTGTGGCTTTTTGGTTAAACTATTTCATGCTTGACTTTGTAGATTCATTGTTGTTCAGGCACTATATCTTGTAAAGCTATAATATATATATATACACACACATGAACAATTTTAGTTGTTATCCTCAACAGGTGGCCAAATGGGGAAGGATGAGTATGTGTGATACTGAGAGGAGACTTCTTGCTAATGCATTGCAACATATATCTAATGAATGGTTCATTATTCTTTCAGAATCATGCATTCCTTGTTATAACTTCACTGTTGTTTACCATTGCAACATATATCTAATGAATGGTTCATTATTCTTTCAAAATCATGCATTCCTTGTTATAACTTCACTGTTATTTAGTCGGTATGGTTAGAATGAATGAGAATAAAAGAAGACAATATATACAGATGAGTATGTTTATATGTTTTAGGTGTGCTACTCATGAATCTCTCTCTTTTTCGAGTGACAAGTCTGAATCTGAATGGTATTGCTTGCTATGATTGTAGAACTAGAATAATTAGGGCTGGGCTTGGGCCCAAACCGGCATAGCATTTACAGGGCCCGGGCCCAGACCGGTTACTGTACACTCGGGCCGGGCTTTTCTCTTATAAAACAAGGGACCGGTAAAAGCCCGAATCGGGCCGGGCCGGGCCTTCCGGTTTTCGGGCCCAAATTTTGTCAAAACACAAAATTTCAAAATCTGCAAAATGCTTAATGCATTACAGACTTTACAGTCAATCAGCTTTTCATATCAACATTAGCTGCAAAAGTGCATAAACTGCATTCTCATCTCTCACAATTGCAAAAAATGAACTTGTAAATGAAATGGCAGTGCAACCATCATTCCATCAATCTATCATAAGTTCATAACTCATAAGTCATAACATAAGTAACAACTACTCATAAGTCATAACAGCAAGTTTAAAAATACAAATTCCAAACCTATATAGCCATAAACAACTACTCATAACAATGAAGGCATCTCAAAAAGCCATGCACACCGGCCTTGAACATGCACACCGGCCTTGAACATAAGAGATCAAAAAGTATGAAATCTGCAACATGTCAAACTGTCAAAGTCTGAAAATAGGCAACTATGCAAATCAACTGTCATAAACTCCCCAGTCACAACTCACAAATCACAAACATAAACTAAACTACTAAACAACATTTCAATGTTCCAATGGTTCCATAGAAAATTAAAGTTTCAAATGCAGATTGGTAACATAAATAAAAACAAGAAATAAGTTTATAAGCAACATCATGCCCAATTCTCCATAACTTCCAAGTTCCAACGGCAGATTTGTAAGAATTATATCTTTTCTTTCCCTTCATCTTCTCCCTACAAGGTAATTATGCAAACATGAATCTAAAATTATACCAAAATCAACTAACCTATTCATGCAAACTGAAAACACAGTAAAGAAATTAATGAAATTATACCTTTCGATTTTTTCGTTGCAAGAACCATTTGTTTCAGTTTTGCTTTTGCAGGCTGGGACTTGGCTTGGACATCAGTAGGGACAGTAGCAGCTGGAAGAGTTTGTTTTGATGATGTTGTAGCTGGAGTTTTAGAAGGACCTGCATCTTTACTCTTTTTGGCGACTTTTGCTGCTTTCTTGGGCTGTGACTGTGAGGGTGTAGCTGCTGCCACAACTTCATCTTCACTTTCTGTTTCTGATACATCCACAAGTTTTCCTTTTCCCTTTCCCTTTGCCTTCTTTTCCTTTGCCTTTCGCTTTGCATCATCTAAAACAAAGTTCAAATGAATGAAACAAATTAAGTCCACAACAGTAAAGATGTAAAGTAGCAAAACTGATTTATGCATGATGCAAACACGCCGAAGAGGAAGAGACGCGCGGACGCCGGAGAGGAAGAGACTCGCGGAGGCCGGAGAGGAAGAGACGCGCGTAGGCCGGAGCCGGAGAGGAAGAGAGCCGCGGAGGCCGGATAGGAAGAGAGCCGCGGAGGCCGGAGAGGAAGAGAGGCGTGCGTCGTCTAGTCGAAAGGCAGAGAGGAAGAGCCGAAGAGAGGCGTCGTGACCGTCGTCGTCTCGTCGAGACTCACAAGCAGAAGGGATTCGTCGATTAGAGGAACTGAGGAACAGAGGAAGAGGGATTAGTTTGACAGTTTGACTTACTAACTTAGGGCTTGACTAATCCTATGTGGTTGGACCTATGCTACTAGTATAAGCTTGCCAAAATTAACCAATCGCTGAATGACATATATGGACACCGGGCTTTCGGGCCTAAAATTGCAAGCAAATATAGGGACCGGGACCGGCCGGGGTACATCTGGGCCTGGCCCGAATGGACACCAACTGAACAAGGGACCGTCAAAAACCCGGCCCGGCTCGGTCAAGCCGGCCAATCTGGTCCGGTTTTTTTTGCCAGCTCGAGTTTTTTGCCCACCCCTAAGAATAATACAAGTGTATAGCATGATAATGCGCTTTGTCAAGATCTTGAACATAATCTATGTAACTTTGTTATGATGATGATGGTGAGATTATGTGATATTAGGTTCCAATCACTCGAGTCTCCTGTCTCCAGTAGCCCTCCTACTACCCCTAGTAGACCCTCTTACTGACCCCAATAGACCCTCCTACTGCCCCTAGTAGACCCCTTGACAGACCTCCTACTGCCCCCAGTAGATCCCCCTACTGCCCCTATTGACCCTAGTAGGAGGTCATATTGCCCCTAGTAGGTGGTCCTACTGCCCCCAGTAGACCCTCCTACTACCCCCAGTAGACCCCCGGACAGGCATCCTACTGCCCCTAGTAGACCCTCATACTGCCCCTAATAGACCCCCTTACTGCCCCCAGTAGACCCCCGGACAGGCCCCCTACTGCGCCTAATAGACCCTCATATTGCCCCAGTAGGTGGTCACTGACCCTAGTAGGAGGTGCTACTGACCCCAGTAGGAGGTGCTACTGCCCCTAGTAGACCCTCCTACTGCCCTCAATAGACCCCCTACTGCCCCTATAGACCCCGGACAGCCCCCTACTGCCCATAGTAGACCCTCATACTGCCCCCAGTAGACCCCTAATAGACCTCTTACTGCCCCCAGTAGGAGGTGCTACTGACCCCAGTAGGAGGTGCTACTGCCCCTAGTAGACCCTCCTACTGCCCTCAATAGACCCCCTACTGCCCCTAGTAGACTCCCGACAGGCCCCCTATAGTAGACCCTCATACTGCCCCAGTAGACCCCCACCCCTAGTAGACCCTCATACTGTCCCAGTAGACCCCTAGATAGACCTCTTATTGCCCCTAGTAGACCCTCCTACTGACCCTAGTAGGAGGTGTTACTGTCCTTAGTAGGAGGTGCTACTGCCTCAATAGGAGGTCCTGCTGCCCCCAGTAGGTGGTCCTACTGCCCCCAGTAGGTGGTCCTACTGACCCTAGTAGGAGGTTATACTGCCCCTACTGACGCTAGTAGGAGGTCCTACTGCCCCCAACAAGAGGTCATACTGCCCTCAATAGGTGGTCATACTGCCCCTAGTATGGACTTGTTATAAGTAACTAAAGCACAACGACTCTCGGAGTCCGGTCAACGGTCTCCGGAGTTTGGTCAACGACCCCCGGAGTCCGGTCAACTGTCCCCGGAGCCCGGTCAAAGGTTGCCGGAGTCCGGTCAACGTTATTGGTCGTGAGAATCCGGTTATAAAATTTTATTTTATAATAGACTCTTATAATGGTCTATTGTAGTTTATTTAATTCATTAAAGATATATTTATCTTTCTGCTGTTTAAGTTGGTTCTTAAAATTTTAAAATCTTATTTTATTAATGAAAATAAATTTTTTTAAATTAAGGCTAATAAGCATTGTCCTTCAACAACTACAATATACCCGTCTAGTGTTAATCTGCTCTTCGCAGAACGCAGTGTAATCACGGACGGGTTAAACGACATGTCGTTTTCCTGTCTAGGCATTAAACGGGTTACAATTCGGGTTCGACATATATATGACCCATATCGCCGGAAAATCAATCCTCCTTCTTCTTCTTCTTCTGACAGTGACCCTCTTCCCCAGCTCAACCTTCAACTCTGTCTCTTCTAGGGTTTCCTCCAACTCTGTCTTCCCAGAAATTTACACGGTAAGAAAACTAACCCCTTCTGGGTATCACTGAAAGTTCCAATTTTGACTGCAAAAAGTTGAATTCTTGGCCTTGTTGAGGTCAGCTGCAGAAGAAGCTTCGAGAATGAGCATTGTGCCGAAAGAGAACATTGAAGTAATCTCACAGAGCATTGGGATCAACAATTTGTCTCCAGATGTAGCTCTCGCTCTCGCCCCTGACGTCGAGTATCGCCTCCGTGAGATCATGCAGGTAAGTTTTCATCCCTGTTTACCATCAATTTAATCTTTACAAAGAATAAAGTTACCTTCTTTGTTACTGAGGTGGAGAGTTGGGGTTGATTTTGTTTTGCTTAGGAGGTTTATGCTTGTGTTTAAGTAATGAACTTGAAAGATAGATAATGTGGTTTAGTTTAGGTCAGTGGATTGAGGGACATTGTTATGATTCACTTTGTAATGCAAGTGCAGGAGGCTATCAAATGTATGCGTCACTCGCGGAGAACTAAATTGACAGCTGATGATGTCGATGGTGCACTCAATTTGAGAAATGTCGAGGTGAGTCTTGCAATGTGTGAAGTGTAGGAGGATTTTTTCTGTGGTTTTGCTTTTGTTAACTAGTCTCAGATATTGTATAGGGTTTTTCATATATGGACAGTTTACCTTTTGTGCTGGACTTTGTATACTTGATCAATGTCAGTTGAATGTTTTTGGTCCACAATGTTGTTTGGTTGAAGAAAACACTGTGAGAGCATGTTTGTGTAGGTTGTGTTCACTTTAGGGCTCAATTGGAACCGGCTTATTGGTGATACTTTGCATCTTATAACTTATGATTGTGTGTCTAGGAGCCCTCTGCATCAGCCACTGTATTTATCTTCAATCTGATTTTGTTTTTATTCTTCTTGTACCAGCCACTATATGGTTTTGTGTCTGGAGGCCCCTTGTGTTTCAAAAAAGCTGTTGGACATAGGGATTTGTTTTACATTGATGACAAGGATGTCGATTTTAAAGATGTAAGAACTTCTGAGTAAACTAATAAAATTCTGTACTTTGATTTGGTATGTTCTGTTGTAAAAGCTCCATTTTTTTGTTTGATTTAGGTTATCGAATCTCCTTTACCAAAAGCACCACTTGATACTGGACTTCTTTGTCACTGGCTAGCTATAGAAGGTGTACAACCTGTGATTCCGGAAAATGCACCTGTAGAAGGTTTGTCTCTTAAAGTTTCGGGATTGCACCCAATCTTTTGTGCCCCTAATTGCTGCTCAGAATTCAGCCTTCCACTTTATGAATATGAAAATGTTAAGCCTTTAGCATTCCATACAGCTTAGAACAAAATAAATATTGATGGGGTTCATAGCATTATCTGATGCTTGAAGTTATATTATAGCCTGAATGCTAATATCTTCACTGCTAGAGAGTATAAAATGCTCTGTAGTTTATGACATATGCTTCTTATTTCTTATGGAATTTAATCTACAAACGCACGAAGTCGATCTACTCTCATTCATGATTCTTCTGAACTAGAATATTTTTGACGTCTCATTATTTTTAGCTGAAGTTTGGGCATCTTAATTGTTGTATTTTTTTGTAGTACTTACAGCTCCTTCTGATGGCAAAAAGTATGAGCAAAAGGATGATGGACTTCCTGTTGAGCTCAAATTACCAGTTAAGCATGTATTATCTAGAGAGCTTCAGGTACATACTCCAACCGTCTACTTATATGTTTAATTACTTTTTACAGTTTGCAGCTTGTTGACATTGATATTTATTTATTTGTTTGTTTATTTATTGTGTCGTTGGCTTTGCAGCTATATTTTGACAAAATCACTGAGCTTGTCGTGGGTAGGTCCGACGATATTCTTCTTAAAAAAGCACTATTGAGCTTGGCTACTGATTCGGGACTTCATCCATTAGTTCCTTATTTCACATGCTTTATAGCTGATGAGGTGGTAACTCTTGGCATATTGCTGATAGCCAGAGGATGATAGATAGCCATTTGGTAATAGCTGTTTTGCTTAATGTCAGGTTTCTCGTGGTTTGAGTGATTATCCACTTCTTTTTTCTCTGATGCGAGTTGTCCATAGCCTTCTCCAGAATCCTCACATTCACATTGAACCTTATGTAAGTGTTTCTTCTCTCTTTCTTTTGGTAGATGAACCTCATGTTAGGTTTACTCTGAGAAGGCTTTTTTCTTTGTCAGCTACACCAATTGATGCCATCTGTAGTTACTTGCCTTGTGGCAAAAAGATTGGGCAATAGGTTTGCTGACAACCATTGGGAACTTAGAGACTTCACAGCGAATCTGGTTGCTTCAATTTGTAAAAGGTTAGGCTTGCTACATTGCTTGTGGTATCTCTTGCTGACTTTGTAGTAGCAAGGTGGTGATGCTACGTTCATACATTCTCTTCGTAAAGGTTGTTATTTATGCTAGATTTGAAGGTTCATGACTTATCTTTTGATAATTTTTATAGCCTCATAGTCTTCTCATGGTCGTGTTCCGGCCCAGTTGACTCTTAGCTTGGCACATTAAGCTACCTTAATGGAGATTAAGTGCACATACTGTTGAGTTTCTGGATATTGGTTATTAGCTGTGTTAGATTATTAGAACAGAGTCACAGACCACTTGTTTTAGTGGTTTCTCTGATCAGAAACTAAACTAACACACTCATTGTCGTTGCTATCAGTCTGCCTAGCTAAAATTCTCCAAATTGCCTAGCAAAATATAAAATACTGCTCCACATGCCAACTCTTTCAAATTCATAAAGCTATGTTGTTGTAAGATTCACATCTTACCCGTGGAGTTCAACTTTTTCTTTTGATGTGTTGCAGGTTTGGTCGTGTCTATAACACTCTCCAGTCACGACTTACAAAAACTTTGGTCAATGCATTTTTGGACCCAAAACGGACCTTGACTCAACACTATGGTGCAATTCAAGGTTTAGCTGCTCTAGGGCCCAGTGTGGTAATATCTTAAGCTCCTTGACTAAGAACCTTTCAATTATGCGCCATGAATTGCATGTAAACTTGAAAGTGTTTTTGATGTTTCTCCTGTTAAGTTTCTTCTTGCCCTTTTAGTATTTGTTGCATCAACCACAAGAAAAATTAAAGTATCTAACAGTTTCTTTTTTTCAACGAGTATCTAACAATTTTTAGTATTGTTAGGTTCGGTAGTTTGTGAATATCCTTCAACTTTATTAATCTCGTTTTTTTTTTTCTTTGAAGGTTCAATATGGTGGAACCGAAATTCTTTGCAAGACCTTTTTTTTTCTCAGTATAGCTGCACATCTAACATGTGGAAAACTAGTATCTAAATAAACCACAAAAATTGGAGATCAATTAGTCAGTTCAGTGTTTACCTCTAAAGTCTATTGTACCCCTTTTCCTAGGCTATGCTGATTTTTCAGTCTCTTTTATTAAAAATATTCATTTATTAACTTTTCTTAGTGTGGGAAATATCATCCTAGTCTCCTAGATATGGAACAGTAGTTCCTAGAATGTAGTTTTTTTTTTTTTTTTTTGTGTTGAAATATCATCCTAGTCTTACTTGGGGCCAGGATATTCTTACTGTTAATGCTTTTTTTTCTATTTAGGTCCACCTTCTGATATTGCCAAATCTGGAGTCATATCTGCGACTTCTTGAACCAGAGCTGCTTGAGAAGCAAAGAAATGAGATCAAGAGGCATGAAGCTTGGCGTGTTTACGGAGCGTTGTTGGTGATTGCCTTTTTATACCTGCGTATCATAGACTAGTGGATAAGTCTTATGAAATGCTTGCTAATGATATCTTTCTGATTGCAGAGTGCAGCAGGGCAATGTATATATGATAAGCTGAAGATCTTCCCAACGTTGCCATCTCCTGTACCACAATCTCACTGGAAAACCAATGAAAGAATTGTTCTCACTACGCCAAGTAAGAAATTTAATTCCTTGTGTTTTCTTAAGCACCATTTCAACCTGTCAATTTGGGACTGTTCACTGTTAATGTATGCTTGCTTTGAAATGAATTCAGTTCCAAATGATCTTGCTTTGTGTAATGATATTATTCTTTGCTGCCTAATTGAAAAATACATGCATATAAATGGTTGCACACCATTCTTCTTTGTACCTAATGCATGCCTTCTAATTACAACACATCAAAATTTGAAATTTGTGAAGATAAGAGTTACGATTATGTATGAACTAGAGTTTGCTTGAAACATTTCTCTATTTCTCGAAGAAATATAAAATGGTACAGTCCAGTGTAGAGGTTAGGTTCCTCCTCTACATGCCAATTGTAGATTTTGTATGCTTTCATATTGCAACATCAGAATCATGCTTGAATCAGTGAAGAAGTGGTTCTTTTTTTGTATTTCCCTGCTATCCTTTTCGTGCTTGAAATATAGTTCTTATATGTAGTCGTTTTTTATGTAATTGAAAAGCTGATGAACTAAGACACTACTCCAAGATAGAGAAATAGAAATTTAGTTCTTATATGTAGTCGTTTTTCATATACCCCATTCGTTTTGTATATGCACGAATGAAAACAGTATAAATCTCATATTTCAAGATAATTATTTAGCAAAGTTTAACTTTTCTTCTCTTTGTAAATCACAAGATAAACGGAAGAGAAGTGTGGAGCCCATGGAACGGCAACCACCCTTGAAGAAAATTGCAACTGATGGCCCAACTGGTTTAACTAATTCTTCATCATCTCCAATGCAAGTAGACACAGCAGCTCCAGCTCCTTCAGGTGATACCAATAAAGGCCCCTCATCATCATCTACGAGTTTGTCTAATGAGAGCATTTCAAACAGCAGAGGTAGAAGTGACGGGGCTGATGCTCAGTCTCTAAAGAAGTCAGCTGTCCTCAATCAGGTCTGGAAGGATGAATTGAATTCTGGGAAGTTACTGGTATCGTTGTTTCAGTTGTTTGGTGAAGACATTCTCCCCTTCATTCCAGCTCCAGAGATGTCTTTGTTTCTGTAACAGTGTAGAACTGTTGGAACTTGTGATTGATTAAGTGTACATAATAAAGGTAGAATGAAAGATACAGGAAGTAACTTCTGTAAATTGCAGTACAAACTTGTATGGATGTATTGATACCTTTTTGTTCTAATTCAGTGATTGTGGTCCTACTCTTTCCATTACAAATAACAAACATGGTATCCTTGGCTCTGGTTAATTTGTTGAAGGGACTGGGGAGAACCCCATCCCATTGATCATATAGCAAGCATTATAAGGTTGGTTCAGCTTTGAACTCCGCCATATCAACAGCCCCATTTGAGCAATTGAGCCATGAAAATGATTAGGTATTGAAGTGCATTATTGCAGGCTTTGCATCACTATTGACAAATGGTTGTAGTTAGATATATCGGAAAATTAGCTCTTGCAGACGACTAGTTTATGGGCAGATGCTGCATCCCATCCTGAAATTTTCATGTGCAATTCATGTTCATGCTCAATGGATGAATGCTGTACCAAAATTATTGTAAGGTCGCAGTACCAAAATTCAACAGGTTGAATATCGTTTAGTCAATTGGGCAAGAATACTATATCCTAGCTGGGTTGGCTATAGATCTCCAACGCCCAACTACACAGTACGTGTCTCATCAATGTCTGTGAGAGGGGCCAGTAGGGTTATCATCGTGTACAGTACGTTCCCCCTTATCTCTAGCTCTATCTCTTTCTCACATTCTCAGTGCTTGATCTCCCTATAAATAGGGAGGAGGAAGCTCCTTCATTTCCAAGCTCGATCTCGATCTCGTACTCACATTTGAAGAAACTGAGAGATATCAAAATGGGTTCCAACAAGGCTCTTCTTCTCTTGGCTCTTTTGGTTGCTCTTGTTCTTGTAGTGTCCGCAAGCAGAGGCCTCGCTCAGACTTCTGCTGAGAAGGAAAATGGTACGTAATTAGTAATGCTTAGTGAATAATACAAGTAGCGTTAGAAGCTCATTCAAATGTTGATTAAGCTTTATTGCATGCAGGGGTGACCACTACTGAAACTTCCAACGTAGGCGGCCTTGATGATGCGAAGTATGGTGGATATCAAGGCGGTAATAATGGTGGATATGGAGGGTACCAAGGTGGTAATGGCGGCCGTGGAGGGTACCAAGGTGGTAAGGTGGTAATGGCGGCCGCGGAGGCTACGGTGGAGGAAACCCTGGTTATGGAGGAGGACGAGGAGGAGGGTGTTACTATGGCTGCTGCAGGCGCTTTAACTATGGAAGAGGGTGCGGAAGGTGCTGCGCTTACGCTGGTGAGGCTGTTGAGGCTGCAGAACCCTAAACCAAACCTGGATCACAAGCCATAACGAATAAAAGCGCAACCATGTAGATCAATATGATCAATATGCAATTGTGCATGTTTAGATTCAGGCTAGTAATAAATAATGCTCAAAGCTTCAAGATTTTCTGGCACTCTATGCTAGGGAATCTTGGCCTAGCTAGCTTGTTTTATTAATGTATGTTTGTTTGCTTCGTTTACGTGGAACTGGTGGTAGCTCAAGCTGTTAGAGCTTCCCCTTCTATATGCAATAATATTATCTAGCTACTATTTTGAGTATTTTCCTCAGCTTAATTTTATTTTCTTCTGGCATATGTAAGATCAATCAATTGCTCTTGTATCTGTTCTAGTGGTGATTTTCTGTGCAATAGTTCATCTTTTTTAAATTTAGTATATACGCATACATATCATATATACTCAGAGATATAGCAATCAGCAGCGGGATTTGGATTTTTGATTAAATTAGTAAAATGCAAATGGCCTCCGGTAGATTTTTCCATTCAATGCCTTGCCGGATTCAGAAGCATGATCAGCGACTTGATAGTTCGATCGTATTCATATCTAAAGGGAGAAACAAGTACTGACACCATGACACACTATTATTCAATGTTGCATGGGACAAGATTGAATAGCTAGATTCGTATAATTAAGTCAACTCGATAATGAACCAACTAGCTAGCTAGATAAGGGCATTGGTCAGGTGCATAAGTACATGCATCAAGTGTGTTATGTCCACATTGTCCAGTGGGGTTATATATGTCTCTTAACTAACTGCACAAATATCTGTCCAAGTCTTCTACTAATAGAGATAAGGTAAACCCCCTTGGTCTCCAAGTAAACACTCCTCCTCGCATCGATCAAGTCTTCTACTTCCAACAAGGCTTTCCTAGCTTCTATTTGCTCTTGTTTTTCTCATCATCTCCTTTGAGGTAGCAGCACGAGACCTCCTCGGCCACAGTACTTCTACTCATGCCAAGATGAAAGGTGAGCTAGCTACTTCCGTAGTGGAAATTTTGTACAGTAATGAACATGCATGCATGTGTACTTATGCTATGCTCAGCCACTTTGCCTGCAGAGAGCTAGTATGGTGGAAATGGGAGAAAGCTTGTTTGTAGTATAATGGTGGGGAGACTCTAGTCCCCGGGAACCCTGTTAACCTTGGTAAGGGAAACTACGGGTGCCGAGGAGCGGAAATAAGAAGCTGCGCTCATCTTTCCAGATCATGATCAGCGCGCAACTAATAAGTATAGGCCGATCAATGCTTGAAGTTGAAGTTATTGATCGATTCCTCTCTTTTGTTGCTTCCCTTACTTAGGACATGCATGCAGTATATATACGTACGTGCTGTAACTTTCATCGAATAAAAGCTCAATATGTAAGCCTCTCCGACCTGGAGAGTACTCTGGCCGGACTAATTTTTCTATGGTACTACTATTTTTTCAACTTCTGATCCGATTCAGAAAATCATGAACAACATACGGATATAGTTTTTAGCATTCTCTCAACTGGAGAGCCGCTCCAAAATTGACGAGAAGAACAAGAGCAAATAGAAGGAAGGCCTTGTTGCAACCCAATTGATCGAGGAGGAGTGTTTGCTTGGAGATCAGGGGGGAGTACTCACTTTTTGGTCATATTTCCACATCTCCATCGCTCAGTTTGTAAAACTTAATGCATATATCACTCTTGTCAAGTTTCATTCAAATTGGTAATCATTAAGATACTGAATTAGATTAAATCAACGAACGGACCATAAATCTGTCTATTCAGAACTGTTTGTGTAAATAACAATTATGAAAACCCAAACGATCATCAAATTCAATAAAACTTGGCAGAAATGATCTATGCATTATGTTCTACAAACTGAACGGTAGAGATGTGGAAATATGACCGAAAAGTGAGTCAAATAAAGAACTTCACACTTTAATTTTAAAGTGAAGGTTCGCTCTGGATAGGAACTGTATATATATATATATATAGTTAATTTCCAAAGCGGTGCCCGTTTTGAAATTAAAGTGTGAACCTCCTTATTTCACTCACTTTCAGGTCGTATTTCCACATCTCAACCGTACAATGTCTAAAACACAATGTGTAGATCATTTCTGTAAAGTTTCATTCAATTTGAAGATCATTTGAGCTTCCGTAATCGTGATTTACACGAACGGTTCTGTTTAGACAGTTTTTATTCTGTTGATTTATTTAATCTAATTCGGTACCTAAATTATCTTCAAATTATATGAAACTTTGCATGAATGATCTACACACTGTGTTCTAGATATTATACGGTTGAGATGTGAAAATGCGACCTGAAAATGAGCGAAATAAGAAGGTCCACACTTTAATTTCGAAGCGAGACACCGCTCTAGAAAGAAACTGATATATATATATATATATATATATATATATAATTCTAAAGTTTGTATAAGTTTTTCTTTTTCTTCTTGACTGATTTTTAGTTGATTAATAGTATTTTTAACTGGACAGTTATTTACAAAGTGACCGGTCTTATTACATTTAAAACATTTAGTTTTACTTTTATCAAAAGATTTACTTTTTAGTTGGAGATTTGGTTTTTTGGACCAATTTTTCCGAAATTTGTTTTTGGAATACAATTTGTTTGGCTCAAAATTACTTTTATAAGGTGTAAATTTTCTCTTTGAATGATATGGGGTAAATTTATTGGTTGCCTTTTTCCTTTTTTCTCCTTGAAGGAGGTAGGAGAGATAAGCCATATTGTTCACAAAAATTTCCTAATTCATATTTAGTTGTTTTCTTATCTGATTTCATTTGAGCATTTAGTTTCATATCGATACACATTTTTAATCCTTCTTTTTGGATAACTGTAATTATATTTCTATAAGTTAAAGAATCATAGTTAATGTGACATGTTTTATTACTAAGGACTTGCCTAATTTTATGAGCAAATAATTTTAGAAGACCATTTATGAATTTTTCTTTCCAAAATGGTTGGTTACTATCGTCTCTAAGCATGACTCGAGAGATAAAGACATCTTTGTACTATTTGAAATCACTTAAGGTAGGACACCTAAGGTTACTGAGTTGATCATGAATTCTGGATGTAATATGACTAGGGATTCCTATAAAATGTTAGATGATTGTGTAAAATAAAGTGTTAACAGCATCAGAAATGCCCATTCCTGTACGATCGTCAAAGATGGGAGTTCCATCTTCGTCACGTTTGATGACATGTTTAATGGATGATCTAGAATCAGGAGTGAGATGTTTTTCCCACCAAGAATGAAGCATTCCTGTAAATCCTGTTGAAAGTATGTCAATGATTTCAGGCTGGCTGAAATTATGATTGGTGACATAGTTATTGGCTGCCATATACATGTGATGTAATTTATTTAAGATTTCTTGTTCTGATAAATTATCAATGTTCCATTCATAAGTTTTATCAGAAGAAACCGAGAATTGATTAAAAAGATGATTACTAGGTTTGTATATCTAAAGGGAGAGGACTTTCTGTCCAAGTTTTAAAAGGTTATTTTTTTGGATGAACTATTCTGTCTATATTTAAAGTTTGAAGTATTTGGTTTAATTCTGTAATTTGGCTAGTGTTACTAGAGTCGATATTGGATGAAGAGGTTTGTTGGGTATGAATTACTGCAATTCTCACTACCAGGACAAGTACTTTAGCCGACAAAAAATTTTCGTCGGCCAGTTAGCTTAATTCGTCGGCTAAGATCTTAGCCGACGAGCTTTCGTCGGCTATAGTTTCGTCGAGAAAAGGTCGTCGGCGATGACTTTAATCGACGAAACTATAACAGGTCGTCAGCTATTGTCCCAGAGCTAGCCGACGACAAAAGGCGTCGTCGGCTAGTCTCTCAGACTTTACCCGACGACCTCTTCTGTCGTCGGCTATTGTCTCATACTATAGCCGACGAATATATTAAAATGTTTCGTCGGCCATAATCTGAGAGTTTAGTCGACGAAACATTTTAATATATTCGTCGGCTATAGTATGTAAAAAAAAATAAAAATAACTAAAGCCGACGAAACAGACCATATTTCGTCGGCTATAAGTCCATTCCGGTATAAAAAAAACCCGAAATTTCTAAATTATCATTCCAAGCAAGCTGCAAAATACACCAAAACAATTCCATATAACCCAACAACAAGCACATAAAACTATATAATTTATCAACTACACAAAATCTAGATCATCTAAATTAATATCCGCTTTTAGGGGCTGCTGCGGATATCCGCTTTTGGCTGCTGCGGAGGTTGTGGTGGCTGGGGTAGCGGTATAGGCGGAGGCATGGGCGGAGCCGGAAGTCCCTGAAGCTGGGCAGCTGTAAAGTCCTGCATGTACTGGAACATCTGTCGCTGTTGGGCCTGCTAGATGGCATGTACCTCGGCATTATAGGCTGCCTGCTCGGCATTATAGGTTGCCTGCGCAGCATTATAGGCAACCTGAGCAGCTTGTTGTTCCCGTAGTCTCTAAAGTTCCGACTCTAGCTGAGTCATCCTGGTGGTCGTGGTCCTGCTGCTGGTCGAGGCTGCCTTTCGTTGAAATCCTAGAGTGTTGCCTGCGCGGCATTATAGGCAATAGGGGTGGGCATGGGACGGGACAGACGGGATCGGGACGGGCCTTACGTTTTTAAGACTTAATCCCACGTAAGTCCCGTCCCAGACGGGACCGGGACGGGTGGACCCAATCCCACCATCTCGCCCCAATATTACCTGATAATGATACCAATATATTCCAATACATCAACGTTTTATACAATCATAGACTAACTAATGCAGCAGCAGCAACAACTAATTACCATCAATTTTGACTAGATAATCACATATGCAACAGCAACAACTAATTACCAGTAGCTCACATTTACTCAACACCTATAGAATTCATGGGAAGAGAAAACAACGTTACAGGACATGGTTCATTACCTTGCACCTTGCTCAGATTCTTGATTTTTATCAATGATGGTTACAGGAAATTTGATGCGAGGAGGAGTCGAGGAGGGCGAGGTGAGGAGGGCGCCGAGGCGAGGTGAGGCGAGGAGGAGGCAGGCGAGGCGAGGAGGAGGCGAGGAGGGCGTCGAGGCGAGGTGAGGCGAGGAGGGCGCCGAGGCAAGGAGGAGGCTGGTGCCGAGGTGAGGAGGAGGAGGGCGGTGAGGTTAGCGGAGGAGGGCTGGCCGAGGAGGTGGAGCGGTGGAAGACTGGCCGAGGCGGTTTGGCTCGATTGAGGTTTGGCTGGAGGGTTGAGACTTGAGAGCGATGAAACTAAAAGAGTGAGAGACAGAGAGTGAGATGAGTTAGTATTAGGGTTAAAAAATGTAAGGTTGAGATCATAACATCTAAAAAATCAATGGCTTAGATTAGTCTATATTTTTACACGGGACGGGACGGGCCTGACGGGCCTCAACTTTTCAGTCCCGCGTCCCGTCCCGTTGTTTATCTACGGGACTGGACGGGACGGGCCTTGTGTTTTTAGAATTATATCCCGTCTCATCCCGTCAAATTTCGGGACAGGACCGGGATTTAGGTTTTTTATGCCCACCCCTAATAGGCAACCTGAGCAGCTTGTTGTTCCCGTAGTCTCTGAAGTTCCGACTCTAGCTGAGTCGTTCTGGTGGTCGTGGTCCTGTTGCTGGTCGAGGCTGCCTTTTGTTGAAATCCTAGAGTGGTCTTCAGGACCCCCTCACCCTTCTTTCCTAGATCCCGACAGTAGAAGTTGTTTGCTCGCGGTGGGAAGGCTGTGCCCATGATCCTCGCCCCAACCGTCGGATCCGAAGTGTCGATCCGGGACATGACTTCGGACACTCTTCCTCCTGCGGGACCTCACCTCAGTCTGACCACAACATAGGGACTCTATCCTTAATGAGCGCTCCCACGCGACCGGAGTACGTCCTCGACTTCCCGCCCGATACTATGTCGACATCCCCGTCAGTACCGATGACGATCCTTTCTGAGGTACTGACGGTCTTTTCGAGAGTCCTCCCTGTGACGGGGCCTCTCTTCTTCTTTGCCGGCTTCGCTCCAACGGTGCCTATCACATGATAAACCAAATTGATTATTAAAATCGGAGACCATTTATTATTGATTATAAGAAAACAAATCATTTATCTTTCATTACCTGAGGGCGATGCGGCGGACGCGACGGATTCCGTCTCTGTCGTCGATGATGATACCCTCGCGGAAATAAGAGACGTATCAAAAGGCACAAACCGGTACGCCGCTGATGGAGCCACTGGCGGGGGCAGTGGATAAATCGGCGTCCATGAGTCATCGACTGCAGGTAAGGCCGGTATCATCCGCGGAAGGAACAGATGAGGTGGCGGCATCTGTACCCCAGATGACCCACCATCTGAAGCAGTAGGATTAGGAGTGGGCGCTCGGTGTATCTTAGGCATACGGGGTGCAGACACTGGAGTATAGGTCTGAGCCTACAGCTGCCTCGAGGAACGAGGGACGCCCTGCTGCCTCGATGAAGGAGGCACCTCTGGCTGCCTCTGTGCCGTCTCCAGAAAGGCCGCACGTCTGGCTGTCATGAGGCCCCGAAACGACGTTTGAGGGTTGCTAGAGGTTCCCTCAGATGATTCAGACATTTGGCTCTTCGAACCGTTCGTCGATCTAAAATTACTGCTCATCCTGTTTAAAATATTAATTTGAATCAATGTTGAGGTATGGGCGGATACACTCATTCAATGTTGCTCGTTAATTCAAGGTTGAGGCAACATTGAAAAAGTAAACGGGTTCCATATTATCCTCTTTTTTTTATTATGTTCATGCTTAAATTTAAACACTTAGTATAATGTGAAATATATATATTTTTAAAATTATACTTCTTCAAAAATATGAATTCAATTAATCTCCTAAACATAAATTAACCACAAAAATGTAACGTCTTTAGCCATCAAAATTCATGATCATAACAGTAAAATAGGAGATTATATGGTAACAAAAAGCATAGGTGAAAATCAATTTGAAATCAAAAGTAAAAAAGAAGAAAAACGCTAACCTTGGAGGCACACCGGGAGCTGGAGAATTTGGGAGAGGGAGAGGGAGACCGGGAGAGAGAGAGGAGGCGGAGGAGGCAGCCGACCGGGAGAGGGAGAGGAGGCAGCCGGGAGACCGGGAGAGGGAGAGGAGGCGAAGGAGGCAGCCGGGAGACCGGGAAAGGGAGAGGAGGCGGAGGAGGCAGCTGACCGGGAGAGGGAGAGGAGGCGGACGAGGCAGCCGACCGGGAAAGGGAGAGGAGGCGGAGGAGGCAGCCGGGAGACCGGGAGAGGGAGAGGAGGCGGAGGAGGCAGCCGGGAGACCAGGAGAGGGAGAGGAGGCGGAGGAGGCAGCCGGGAGACCGGGAGAGGGAGAGGAGGCGGAGGAGGTAGCTAGGAGACTGGGAGAGGGAGAGGGCGACCGGGAGACCAGGAGAGGGAGGCGGAGGAGGCGGAGGGAGGAGGCTAGGGTTTTGAAACGCGTTGTGGAGGCTGTCGAGCGCTGAGTCTTTGTCTGTATACCGTGTAACTTTAGCCGACGAAATTTTTACTTCGTCAGCTAACCTTTGAAATTCGTCGGCTAAACCTTTGCAATTCGTCGGCTAACCTTTGAAATTCGTCGGCTAAACCTTCGCAATTCGTCGGCCTACCTTTGAAATTCGTCGGTTTAACTTTGAATTTCGTCGGCTTATCTTTGAAATTGGTCGGCTTATGTTTGAAAATCGTCAGCTTAAGTACTTTTATACATTCGACACCTTGTGATTGTGATGATCAAACTTGAGAAACAAAAATCCTACCGTCAGATCTAACCATCATGATAAAATACATGTGTAGGAAAAAATTCAACTTGATACGACAAGGTTAAGGGTTCGATCCGGACGGTCAATCCCGTAAGTCAAACCCCTAAATGCACGGAAAAGGTCATTGGACCGTCTAAATTACGTATTTTGCCCGAACTTTCAACTGAAAATAGTTTCAAACCGATGAGACCCAACAAGTCGTATAAAAATTTTACGGAAAATAACCATCGAAGATAGGGCTACCCATAGGGATAAAGAATGGAAAATTGCATTGACCGTAACTATCGGCACCGAGACTTTACCGGAATACCATGATTTTTCAACCGTAGACGTATTTCACCATTCTGGACATATCTTATTTCACGGCTTTTTTGCATTTGAAGGATCTACATATAGTTTGTTTTTGAAACGGAACTTTTACTTAAACACTTGGTAAACAAGTTACACAACATTAGTAGGCATGTTGTGATTGTGATGATCAAACTTGAGAAACGAAAATCCTACCGTCAGATCTGACCATCATGATAAAATACATGTGTAGGAAAAAATTCAACTTGATCCGACAAGGTTAAGGGCTCGATCCGGACGGTCAATCCCGTAAGCCAAACCCCTAAACGCACGAAAAAGGTCATTGGACCGTCTAAATTACGTATTTTTCCCGGACCTTCAACTGAAAATAGTTTCAAACCGATGAGACCCAACAAGTCGTATAAAAATTTTAGGGTTTAGGGTTTAGGGTTTAGGGTTTAGGTTAAGCCGACGAAATATTAGGGTATTCGTCGGCCTAGGTTGTAGGGTTTAGCCGACGAAATATTACTGTATTCGTCGGCTAACCTTTGAATTAGCCGACGAATTATGACTGATTTTGTCGGCTAAGATTATTTAAGCTGACGAATTACGGTATATTTCGTCAGCGTAGATGGTTTAAGCCGACGAATTATGGTATATTTCGTCGGCTAAAGTATAAAAAATACATTAGAAAAACAGAAGGTTTAAACCATACTAACTTCATGTTCATATATCACCAAAATTCATATAAAATAACAGAAATATGAATTCAACATATGTAAACTATAAAGGTAATACATTCTTTTTTATTACAAATTAATGTATTACGTCCTCTAAATTAAAACTAAGGCTCGTAATCGGAATCATCTGATGAGTCTTCTTCGGTGTCAGAATTAATTTCTGGTAATCTATGCCTTTTCTCATCGCCAGAGTCTTCGTCTGTTTCTTGATTTGGATCAACATCAATAAGCCTTGGCTCTTCATCACGAATTCGCACCGAACAACCCGCTTTAAAATTATTAAGGCGAACGGTAGAGGAGTTAGGAATACCTATTGCGTTGGGCTCTTGATACGCAACATCTTCTTCCTCGTCTTCAGCCTCTCCAAGTGTAGCCGCCTCGGTAAATGTTTCGAGGGTGCACAAGGTTGACTACTTTCCACGCGTCACCCTTAGCAAGGTCATCAAGATAAAACATTTGTTTTACTGATATGGCAAAAACGAATGGGTCATCTTCGTAAGAACTTGTAGCAGTGTTCACCGATAATATTCCGTACTGATCGGTCTTCATGCTCTGCGGGCTAGTATCAAACCATCTACACTTGAAGAGGTGCACTGTCATGCCTTCACCGTAAACGAGTTCCACCACTGAATGGATAACACCGTAATAGTCAACTCCATTCCGCCCACCATGCGCCATCACCCCAGAATTATGTGTTCTCCGTCTGCTATCTCTCTGTTCACATATAAATTGCACACCATTCACCTTGCACATCGGATAAACTCTTGACATTATCGGCTTCATCGCTAGAAGTCTTAGTTCGTGCGACCAATTTGGGTGACCATCAAATTGAATATGGTTCATCTGCAACCAACCATTCAACTGTAAATATGGATAATTATGCAATAAACATAAATACGTACATAAATATTGAATTACGTACCCAGCCGCCAAAATAGTTTACGAACTCCTTGTTGTGGTACTCGAGATCACCATGAATGTCTGGACAATATAGATGGATGTCTTTCCAGTATTCAACTTCTGGACAGTTAATCAATACCTACCAGTGGGCAATGACTAGCTCATGTGGTTGCAACTTGTAGGAGTCTGGTAAAATTCCATAAACTTCAACATCATTAGAGAGTATAGAAAGATTGAACTTCGGCACATCTACCGGCATGGCTTCGTCTGTTTCCTTCAACGCTCCTAAATACAACTTCATGTAGATGACGCACTCGTGCGCAATATATGTTTCAGCTATACATCTTTCAGGCGCTGATTTATTAGCCACATAATCTTTGTAGTCTCCAAGTTGCGAATAAATCAAGTTGCAAAGTGTTATGATTATTGAACATGTATATATATTGAGGAATTCAGGTGTAAAAAATGTACCTTTCCATGGGATACATCCAAGTGTAGTGTACTGGACCGGTAAGCAACAATTGCTCGGGAAGATGGATCATCAGGTGAGGCATGATGTCAAAAAAATTTGGAGGAAATATCCTCTCAAATTTACACATGATATAAATGATGTCCTCTTGCATTTCTCGGAGGTTAGATTTTTTCACTTCCTGTGTGCATAACTTCTGGAAGAATCTTGCCAACGCTACTAACGGCTCCACCACCTGACGGGGAAGGAACGGTCGAATGAAAACAGGGAAGAGACGTTGTAGCAGGATATGACAGTTATGACTCTTCAACCCGTACATCTTAACCAACCAAGTCACGGCTCACCGAAAAAACATAACACTATATTAAGAGGCCCAAATGTCTTCCCTTCTTTCAACCACAGATATCTTCTTAGTTGCATTTTTTTAGATCAATGCGTGTCTTAGGACCGTCTTTCGTCTTCCCCTCCAAGTTCAACATTGTGCCCACCACACTGTCGCAAATATTCTTTTCTATGTGCATCACATCTAGGTAGTGCCTGATCAACAACTTACTCCAGTATAGGAGTTCCCAGAATATGCTCTTATGTGTCCAGAATTTGTACATGTCGGGTCTTTCAGGTATTGCCGCCACAATATTGAGATGATTGCTGAGCTGCCCAAAATCGTACTCATTAAGCACTGCTAAAATTTCTTCTCCCGTCCATCTTCTGGGAGGCACACCGTGTTCTACGGTCCTATAAAATGCCTTGTCATCGAACTGCCATTCGTGATTATGTGGAAGGAAAGCACGGTGACCCAATCTGCATATCTTGTTGCAATGACTGCTGCTCCCCTCATCGCTAAGGCATTCTAGACAAGTCTTGTATCCCCTAACAACATTGCCCGACAACATCCAACAGGCAGGAAAATCAAAATCACTGATGCTACCAACAACCATGACATGCATCTGGAACATCTCGTGCATGTACTTATCATAAGTGGGATGACCAACATCCCACAAAAACTTAAGCTCTTCAATCAAAGGTCTCAAATACACATCGAGACACTTCCCTGGATAACCGGGTCCCGGAATCAACAAACTCAACATATTGTATTCCTTCTTCATGCACATCCATGGAGGAAGGTTGTACGGTACCAAAATCACCAGCCATATACTATATTGAAGACTCATGTTGCCAAAAGGGTTGAACCCGTCGGATGAGAGCCCGAGCCTCACATTTCGGATGTCACATCCCGACCCGTAAATTTTATCTTATTTACTAGCTTGATTATAATAAGAATTTTACCGTCTCCGACATTGAGATATAGTTTAATTGGTCCTTAGAGGGGTTTTGAGGGACGATTATTTCGGAAATTTATTCGTAGGAGAAAAATGTAACGACGGTAAAAATGGTAAATTTTAGCTAGTAAAAGGTAATTTTTATAGGGTATTATTATTGGGGGTGTTAATTTTTTTTGGAATTGGGTTGTATATAGAGTTGGGACGGATGGGTGAGGCCCAAAGGATTTTCTCTATTTCTTTCTCTTCTCTCTCTTTCTCTCCCGACGCTCTCTCTCTCTCTCCCACTGCCCGATTCTTCTGGCCGCCCGTCCGCCGCCGTCCGGCCGCCTGAGACCGCCGCACCACTCCCGTTTGGATCCCCCGCCACCTCCTCTCCCTCCCCGGCCTAGCACCCGAGCCTCTAACCCGCCGGAGACGCCGGGAAGCTTTTCGCCGGAACTCCCTCCTCCGGCCACCAATCCGGGCAAGCTTGGTACGGTTTTGTAGCTCTCCTCCCGTGCAACAACCCCTCCAAAAGGCTCACTCCCTCTTGAGCTCGGTAAGGAGAAATTCGAAGTTGAAATTCTAGGGCTTTTAGGATGTTTTCGTTCGATTGACCTAGTTAGGCTTGAAATTGGACTTAGTGATAGTTATGAAAGTTGTTTGGGATGTTGAGAGGAAGATGCTGTTAAAATTTGGTAGAATTTGGACGTCGTCGGAATCGGCCTCCAGCGGCCGCCGCCGTTTTGGGGTTTTGTATAATTTTAAATGTGTAATAATTAGAGGAGTTTAATGCAGTGAATTGTGGAATTTTCGGACGAGTTTTGAATAGGTTTGTGAATTTTCGAAGTTCGGTATTTTGGCAGTTAAATAATGTAAAATCCGGCCGTAGAATTTAAGTCAATTTCTGGGAAATGTCGTATTTACGGCTGCCGAGTATGGTATTAAAGTTTGGGTCATTCCGATTTAAGAATATCGAAGTTAGGCAATGATGAGCGTGTTTATGGCTCTCAGTTATTTTGCCTATTTTGTATAAATATTGGATTTTTAGTTGGGAAATTAATTATATATTTGGAACAGGACGTGAGGAGACTCAAATTGGAGAGACCTCGGATCGACGTTAGGCTTAGGCCTAAAGTTATGAGGGGACCTTTTTTTTTAATTGAAAAGCATGCGATGAATGATTTTATTGATTATTTATTTCTTCTGACGAGACTTATTGATTTATCGGCTATTTGACAATTTTTCCTCCTTTGGAGAGATCCCGAAAATGAGATTTTCGGTGGATATATATGTTTTGGATTTTATGAGAATAGTATGTATATAAATGCTAACTAGCCATACGTGCTTGGTCTGTCATAATGAGGTAAAATACCATAATAGCGTGGCGTGAGTGTTAGACACAAGCGTCATAGCCCTATATGAAAACTACTTTCTTTTTTTGGTTTGTTTAGGTTTTCATATAAGGAGTCCACACGTAAATACACCGTCCTTTTCGGTCATAATGAGGAAAAATACTATTATGGCGCAACGTGAGCGTTAGACGCCAGCGTTGTAGCCTTGTATGAATTTCTATTTTTCTAAATTGTTTCTAGGATTCATACAAGGAGTCTGACGAGTGTGAATACATACGAATATATGTTTATATATAATTTAGCTAGAGAGACTCCATTTTATTTGAGTTTGTGACTAGCCAGTGCTAGTCGTGAAATTACCAGTTTATGAGTTGAGCACTTTTGAGCTGCCGCATGCAGTATATTTTTCTATGAAATTAAAATGGGAATGCATAAATATTTTGTTATTAAATTATTTTTGTCCACTCACTCTAACGTTATTAAATGTTTTCCCCTGGGCCCTTCGTTTTAAAAATGCCCAGTCTGTAGGATTGCATAGTTGAGATCGGGCGTACATGGAGAAGAGGCATAGTCAATAGTATAGCTTCCGCTCTTTTCTATTTATTTATAGTTCATTTCCTCTCAAACAGAGTTGCTCTGAATATGTGGTTGTTTGTTATAGGATCTTTGTTAGATTAGTAAATTTATATTGAGAGATGTTGTGATTTGTGGGGAGCACGAAGGCTCTAGGAGTCTATAAGGTTGGAGTTGGAACCTTTAAGAGTGTTTGCAGGTTTTGGTTTGGAAGGGTTGTCCATTTCCAAGGGAGGTTGTACCGAATTTTAGCGGTAAATCTTTCCTTAGAGGTGGTCCCCGCACGATTTACTCCGGGTTCAGGGTGAAATTCGGGGTGGGTCGTGTTATCGGACCTCTGACACAAAATGAGAAAACTCCATGTCTATATACTTCCAAGCCTCCCCATCAGCAGGGTGTATAAGGGTATCTTCTTCATGCAATTCCCTATCAGCGTGCCATCTCATAGTTTTGACCGTGTGTGAAGACATGTACAACCGCTCCAGCCTATCCCTCAACGGGAAATACCGAAGTACCTTCACAGGTTTCCTATTGCCTGCAGGAGTCAGTTTATACATGTCAGTGTGATATACCGGACATGCGTTAAGGCCACCGAGGTCATTCCCTTCTTGATCTTTACCCCAGAAGAGAACGCAGTCATATCTGCATGCATGGATCTTGATGTAGGAAAGCCCAAGATCTTTCAGGATACATCGGACCTTACGATGAGTGGTAGGAAGACGATGACCGTGGGGCAGCATCGAAGCAGTGTACTGTAGATAATTATAAACAGCCTTCATGGTCGATTTTGTCTCGACTTTAATCTTCATTACGTCCATCACACTTTCAAGAACGGTTTTCTGACAACCGGGGTACACAGGGGTCTGTTGGAAAGCAAACAGTTTGTTGTACTTTTCAATACCAGCAGTGTTGACAGCTCTAGGGAAGGGTTGCACCGGGTCAGACATATACTATCCTTGAGCGCATACACCGCTCTCATAAGGAAACATGTCGTTGATGAAGGCCGTTGTTGGATCGTTGGATGTACTGCCCGTCTCAGAAAATTGGACATGATCATGCGAACCCCCTGATGATGTTTCACCGTGATATAACCAACATGTGTACTTCTCCCAAAACTCGTTACTCCTCAGGTGCTGCCATACTTTGTCAATCGCAAATCGATGCATATCGCTGCAACACTGACATTTCGTGCACGGGCAATAGAAAATTGTATTCCCGTTAGCATTAGCCAGCGCATATTCCAGAAAACTCATAACTCATTTACCATATCTTTTGTCCTATTTTGGAAGCGAAATCCAACTTTTATTCATATCCTGAAAATATAACAAAATATATATGTATAACGCTAGCTAATTAATAATTAAATTTCATGTCATATATAAATCTCAATTCATTTGGTACGCGTATATATTCTACGTACTACAACTAATTAACAACAAATTAATTAACACACAATATTATACTTAATAATTACATAACAATATTATATATATATCTACATCATCAACAACTTCATACCATCAACACAATATTATAAATTAATTAACATATTTATATAAATATATATCTACTACTTATCAAATCATCAACCAAATTGATCAACACATATATATATACATCCAACGTACTCAAAATCAATCAACTCATAACAATATTATATATCAACATCATCACAAAATCATCATGAACTCATATATATCATCAACAACTTCATACCATATCAACACAATATTATAAATTAATTAACATATATATCTACTACTTATTAACAACAACTTCATATACATTATCAAATCATCAACCAAATCGATCAACACATATATATATACATCCAACGTACTCAAAATCGATCAACTCAATCACACTCAAAATCGATCAACTCAAATAAAACTCAATTAATCAACATATATATATACGTACCTATATATAGCTCCACAAACTAATTATGGACAGATTTCGACAACACCCAAACTTTTTCTCCCGTTTTTTCTTGTCCCGTTTTTTTCCCCAGATGAGCTGCTGCTGTCCAGATCTGCGAATATAAAGCACTTTAGCCGACGACATTTTAATTTCGTCGACTAAACTTTTAAAAATTTCGTCGGCTATAGTTTGTGAACTTTAGCTGACGAAATAAATTCTTTAGCCGACGACATTTTAATTTCGTCGGCTAAAGTTTACCATAACTGACAAAAATTTAGATTAGCCGACGAAGGAAAATTTTGTCGGCTAACGTGGACTTTAGCCGACGAAAAAATGGTTCGTCGGCCTGGTTTTTTTATTTTTGTCGGCTAAACCCTTTCTTCGATCTGGTAGTGACTACTACTAAATTCACCAAAGAAAAAGATACTGCTACTATCTAATGTAAAGCAGTAGAACTCTTATTCATCCAATAATCAAAGGGCAACACTTTACAAGGCACAATCCCCTCTCCAAGCGAAACCGTCATCGTCGAGGTTAAGCCGTCCTCAAGGCAGAGACATCGTTATCGTATGCTAGCGCTGCTACTACCGTCTGCCGACTTTGATGCTAGTGCTACTACTACTGTATGTATCACTGCTACTGAACCATCTTCTTCAACAACCACCATCTTCTTTCGGTCGAGCCCAACCTCGCTACTTTTACTCCAGTAGCACATCTCATCGCTGGCGACGACTCTCGTACAAACACTTGTAATACAAAGCAAAGGGATTTCTCTCACGTCGGCGTCGGCCTCAGTTCTTCGACAGCCACAATCTTCTTCCAGTCAGGCCCAATCTCGCTCCATGTACTCTAGTAGCACATCACGTCACTGGCCACAACTCTCGTACAAACACCTACCTTACCTCCACCGTCGCATGAGAATCTATACTGCGCTCAGGATTAAACACCGATTGTGGCGTCGGTTCAGTGAGAGCTTCTCTTGAGTGGTTTCGTCGTCGGCGACGGAGACGTAAAGACCCAGTCAACGGCGTAGAGGACATTGGTGCGGCGGTCATGGAGCAGGGGACAACGAAGAGATCAAGATTTGCCGATTTGGAGTTGAAATTTGGGATTTGCCGATTTAGGGTTAATGATAGAAAGAGAGAGAAGGGTAGTGGTGGATAAACTGGCATTTTGATCATCTAACATAAGGAAAGAGAGTCCAGGCCATTAGTATTTGGTTTTGGACTTGGGTCGTGTCCTGATTCGTGTAAATATTTCAGCAAGTGGTTTTATTGTGTTTTAATATTTGGTCATATACTGTTATGTAATTTACTCTTTTTTTCTTTAATAAAATTGATATAAGCTGCATGTTAATTACCAATAGATCAGATTCTAATTTAGTCGATTTAATTAATACCTTGATTTATCGAATGCTCTTGAAAAGGTGATCTAGTTTCTGCAATAAATATATATATATATATATATATATATATATATATATATATATAATTGGTCAAAAGCTTATATATATAATTAAAACCTCACTTGCCGTCATCAGGTGCATCATGCAATGCTTGGATCATGCATTTGTGCGTATTTTATTTTAAAATTTCATCTGTATCTTCTCAGTTTTTGTTGTAACTAATTTGAAATCGAAATTGTAGGGTTTATCTGGACTGGAAAATTGATATGCGGGCATGTCCAAATTCACATGCAAGCGGCGGTGGCTACCGCATTGTAGGGTTTATCTGGACTACTTGCTTGCATGCAATGCTTACCTCAACCTAAGCCAAAACACATGTCAATGCTCGAACTGATGTATGGTTTCTCTCAAGAAGATCAAGTGATAAGAACTTAAAACCTGCATGTTTATCTAACATCAGTCAAAAATATACTACTTCCTTCTCACTACTGCCGAACTAACTTTTGACTCTTTCAATAAATTTAAGGATCGCTATGTCCTCGTCTTTTCTCGACATCATGCACTATAAATTGACAACGTACGAGGAGGAACCCTAGCATTCCATCCTGAGATTCTATCCAAGTTTCAGAAAAACCATGAAGAATTTCAAGGCTTTCAGTTTGCTAGGGCTTCTGTTTGCCCTTGTTCTCATCTCTTCCACTGTCACAGCTGATGAGAAAACCAAAGAGGAGGATAAAGGTAACTGCTGAAATAACGACTTGAGAAATTTACACATAGGTTCTCTAGTGCAAGTGAGTTTATATATATACATTCGCACATAATTTATATATACATTGATAAATAAACCACGGATTAATATGTTATCTTACATATATATACTTGCAGCTGTAGCGGTTGAGGCAACAAAGGAGACGAACGTGCCAGGTGATGTCGGAAAAAAAGGATATGGCGGCGGAGGCGGGGGCGGAGGTTGCGGCTGCTGCAAGAAATATATGCACGTTTGCGGTAAGCAGTGTTGCTACCCTCAGAACGAAGGAACAGAAGCTGTAAGTGAGGCCGCCGCTGATGCCAACCCTGATGGATATGGTTACGGAGGCGGAAAAGGTGGTGGCGGCTATGGAGGCGGAAAAGGTGGTGGCGGCAAAGGCGGCGGCGGCAAAGGTGGCGGAAAAGGCGGCGGCGGCGGCAAAGGCGGCGGAAAAGGCGGCGGCGGCGGCAAAGGCGGCGGTGGAGGCAAAGGCGGCGGTGGCTGGGGTGGAGGCGGTACCTGATCGAAGCCAGAGTAGTAGGCTTATAGAAAAATTATGTACATAAATAACATGTCCATCATAAAGCCGATCATCACAAAGCATGTTTGGCAAAAACCTAGAGAGTAAAAGAACTATATATGTACGTAAATTTGAGAAAAATAGGAGTAAGCTGGCTCCATGACAAGCATGCATGCAAGGGAGCACGAAGATAAAGGGTTAAATATCACCTGAACGTATTTGACCCTTAAAACCTAGCTAGCTAAGGAGCTCCAAACTACAGAGGACAGCCCTCGTTGTCCCTGAAATATGTAATCTCCTTTATGCTTGTGAAACAGGATCTAGCTACACTCTGTAAGCATATGATGCATACGTACGTGCAATGTTAATGTTATGAAGCATATATATCCTATCTGGTGTTCTTCTTGTCTGATCAACCTGGCCATTTTGTTACATTTCGAAAATATTTCTTTACCAAAATCCCTTGTTTCATGCGATCGACATAACCCCTAGTCCTAGACATCATGTCTCAGCTAGCTGCATGTCAATCCTCATCAGGAAGTGCAGTACGTAATAGTGGCACGAATTAAGGGGAGGCTGAAGCCCAAAATCGTAAAAACAGATACATTAGAATCCAATATATTTGACGACTGGACTTGTCGACCCTAACCAGATCAAGGAGTTACAATCAGTACACGTTGTCAGTTCTGAAATCCTAGTGTCTGCTTGCGACTAATTCTAAATGACATTTGGATTCTGAACAACAAAAACATAATATATCGGGCTGTTAAAAAGAAGATCATGATCAACACCCAATAGGATTTGAAAATGATTTATATAGTTTTGATAAGTGTTAAAGAAATAATGTTTTGTATCTTCTATATCTTGTATAATTAGGATTGTATCTTAGATATCTTTTACCTGTTGTATTCCGATCCTCTTTATTACAGGGATTAGGGATTAGTTTCCTAGTCTAGCTGATTCCCTTATGGTATGTTTATGTATATAACATTGGTAAATGTATGAATGAAAGTATATTCTAACCAAATATATAACATTGATATATTCTAACCAAATATCATTTTTTATGGTATCAGAGCAGGACTAGATCCTGACTCTATAGCCGTTGCATCTTATCTCTCGTGCAACGATTCTTCTGCTCATTCTGTTGTACTCTATATCTCGTACAACAATCATCTCGTCTCCATGGTGAATCAAAATTTCAAATCTTTTTTCATTGATCATCCTGATCATCCGGCCTTGATGATAGTATTCAACCAATGTAATCGATCAAATCAATCTATTCGGCAAAATGGCTTCTCTGTTCGCATTCCTATCCCTTAGCAACAATATCAACATGCTTTGGCTATTTTGAATCACAAGGGATGTGATGATGCCCAAGTCAATGCTGCAGTTACCAAACCAAGTTTTTCTAAGTTCACTTCTCGCCGTTGGATCATCGATAGCGGCGCTACAGACCACATCTCGTCATCTCAAAGTTCATTATTACACAAGGACAAAGATTGTTCATTGCCTCCCGTATTATTTCCTAGTGGAGAGAAGGCTAAAATTGTTGCTAAGGGTTATTTGCCTCTAAATTCTGAGTACTATTTGCATGATGTGTTGTGTGTGCTTACATTCAAAGTTGATCTAATGTCCGTAAGTCGATTAACCAGAGGCATGAATTGTTCAGTGACATTTTTCCCTTATTGGTGTATTTTGCAGGATCTGGCTTCAAAGAGGGCGATTGGTTTGGGGAAGCAACGTGATGGTCTCTATTATTTGGTGGCGTTAGCAACGGAGAAAAACAAGCCCAAACCACATGAGTCATCATCCATTCAACCTACTTGTCACTCCATAATGTCTTCTTCCAACCTTTGGCATCGTCGATTGGGCCATGTTTCATCTGCTCCTCTAGATTATATCACTAAGCATTTTTTGGATATTTCTATTCCTTCTTATTCAAATCATGCTTGCGATATTTGTCCGTTGGCAAAACAAAGTCGTCTCTCTTTTGGTAACAGCTTTATCTCATCTGTTAAACCTTTTGATCTTATTTATTGTGACATCTGGGGTCCCTACAAACATCCTTCTCTTTTTGGTGAACGTTATTTTCTTACAATCGTGGATGATTATTCACGTTTTACTTGGGTCTTTTTGATGCAACATAGATGGGAAACTCAGTCTTTAATCAAACAATTTTTTGCTTATGCATCTACCCAATTTTCATCTCAAATTAAAAGCTTTCGTAGTGACAATGGGGCTGAATTTATTTCTCTTCGAAATTTTTTCAAAGAAAATGGAGTCATTTTTCAACATTCTTGTGTTTATACGCCTCAACAAAATGGGGTAGTAGAACGCAAACATCGTCATATTCTCCAGGTTGCTCGTGCTTTTAGATTTCAGGCTAATTTACCTCTAAAGTTTTGGGAGAGTGTGTACTCACAGCTGTCCATGTTATTAATCGTTTCCCAACTCCACTTCTCTCTTTTAAAACTCTTTTTGAGCGTCACTATTCCCGACCTCCTTCCTTTCATCATCTCCGTGTTTTTGGTTGTTTGGCATATGCCACAAATGTCAAGGTCACACATAAGTTTGCCCCAAGAGCAGTCAAATGCATATTCATTGGTTATCTTGTTGGTCAGAAAGCTTACAAGCTTTATGATCTTTCTAGTCACAAAATTTTTACGAGTCGCGATGTTGTTTTCCATGAGAATTTCTTTCTTAACAATTCTGTTGACCTAGAGCCCAACTCAAGCCCATCTCGTCCTCTAGCCCAAATTACAAGCCCTACTTTTCAATCCACAATACAAACTCGGTCTAGTCAAACCAGACCTTCTTCATCTCTCTCTCCGCTTGCCTTACCGCCCTCGTCCGCTCATCCCGAAGGCGAGTCATCATCGCCGTCACCATCGTCCGTGACCGGGAACTTCGCTACCTCCTCTCAGTCCTCCGCCGCCTGGCGCTCCTCCTAGGTCAACACTAGGTCAATCAACTCCTCTTATCCAATTCGATCATCCCTCACCATTTAGTCTCCCGACGTCGCTTCACCCACTCAATTCACCTCCGCCGTCTCCGTCACAAGCTCAGCGTTGTCCACCCAGCTCAGCGTTGTCCACCCAGACTCCTCCACCGATTCAGACCAATTCCAATCGTGATTCCCATTCGGTCCATCACTAGCTACCAGCAAGCTCCATCCTCTCCAATTCAGTCATCGTCACCGCCACCTCCTGAGGTTCCTCTCCGTTGTTCAAGTCACACTGTTGTTCCACCCATCAAGATGAGAGACTATGTCTGCTCCCATGTTACGTTGTCTTCACCTGATCAGTCCTCTTCTTTGTTTCCGGGTCTAATTAAAGGTACACAATATTCTTTGTCAAATTATATCAGTTATGATCGATATACACCTGGGTATCGTCATTTTGTTACACAGATCAGTCAAGCAGTCGAGCCCCGTTCGTATTCTGAAGCCGCAGCTCAACCTGAATGGCAAGAGGCGATGCGGTCAGAATTACAAGCACTCGAAGAGAATGGCACTTGGACACTTACACCCCAATTGATTGTCGCTGGATTTATAAAATCAAGCACAAGTCTAATGGTTCGATTGAGCGGTATGAGGCACGATTGGTGGCAAAAGGGTTTACCCAAATGGCAGGTGTTGATTATCAAGACACTTTTTCACCTACTGCGAAGATTGTATCTGTCCGGTGTTTATTAGCTTTGGCAGCAGCTCGTGGCTGGTCGTTTCACCAGTTGGATGTCAATAACGCCTTTTTACACGGCAATCTTGATGAGGAGATATATATGTCTCCTCCACCAGGGCTCCGGAGGCAGGGGAGGAACACTTGGTATGTCGACTTCATAAGTCGTTATATGGCCTGAAGTAAGCATCTCGGCAGTGGTTTGCTAAATTCTCTGAGGCTAACCGATCAGCTGGTTATGTGCAATCCAGAGCAGATTATTCTTTGTTCACCAGGAAACAAGGCAAGTCCTTTACAGCTCTCTTGATTTATGTTGATGATATTTTAATTACTGGAAATGATCCATTGAGTATTGCTGCACTGAAGAATTTCCTTCATACTCATTTTCGTATTAAAGATTTGGGAGATTTGAAGTATTTTCTTGGCATTGAGGTGTTTGCTTCTAAGAATGGGATTTTTATTTCCCAACATAAATATGTCTTAGAAATTGTCAAAGATGCAGGGTTGCTTGGTGCAGCTCCTGTTGATACTCCTATGGAAAAAGGGTTGAAATTGTCTGATAAAAGTGAGTTGTTAAAGGATCCGGCTCGCTATAGAAGGCTTGTTGGGAGATTAATATACCTTACTGTTTCTAGACCGGACATCACATATTCAGTGCATGTGCTTAGTAGATTCATGCATCAGCCTCGCAAGATTCATATGGAAGCAGCTTTGCGTATTGTTCGATACATTAAGAATGCACCTGGTCAAGGTTTATTCTTCTCTTGTAAGAGTGATTTCAGATTGCGTTCTTTCTGTGATTTAGATTGGGCAGGATGTCCAATTACTCGGAGATCTACCACAGGTTATTGTGTCTTTCTTGGTCCATCATTAATTTCGTGGAAATCAAAAAGGCAAAAGACAGTTTCACTCTCTTCGGCTGAAGCCGAATACCGAGCAATGACTGGCGCTTGTTGTGAGCTTACATGGCTTCAGTATCTACTCAAAGATTTAGGAGTATTGCATCCAGAACCTGCCTTCCTATATTGTGATAATAGAGCAGCGCTGCACATTGCAGCCAATCCTGTTTTTCATGAGCGAACTCGTCATATTGAAATGGACTGTCATTATATCAGGGACAAGATCCAAGATGGTTATGTTGTGACAACGTTCGTAGGTTCTACACATCAATTGGCATATGTCTTCACCAAAGCTTTAGGAAAAGAGCTTTTCATTCCTATGGTTCGCAAGTTGGGAGTTCAGGACATTCACTCTCCAACTTGAGGGGGAGTGTTAAGGAAATAATCTTTTGTATCTTCTATATCTTGTATAATTAGGATTGTATCTTAGATATCTATTGCATGTTGTATTCCTCTTTATTATAGGGATTAGTTTCCTAGTCTAGCTGATTCCCTTATAGTATGTTTCTGTATATAATATTGGTGAATGTATGAATGAAAGTATTTTAGCCAAATATCATCTTTTTCATCAGTACAAGTGATTTCAAAATGATTTATATAGTTTTGATTCTAATTTAGTCGATTCAACATCCTGATTTATTGAATGCTCTAGAAAAAGTCCGCAAAGGTGATCGATGATCGAGTTTCTGCAAATGTACAAAAGCTTTAATTGGTTAAAAATATGGAAAATGATTCTAGGCCTTATTAAGACCTAAGATTTTAGGCCTTAAATCTATGTAGCATGCTAAATCATTTAGACACATCACATATTAAAAATCTTATGCCATGTAATATTTAAGTACGTATAAAGACCAGCTTACCATTTGGTTCATTTCAAACAATGACTCTAATAAATTTCAGTTTTTCATTGAAAAATAAAACTATTTTAGCTTTCCTTCTTCTAAATATCTAATTAAATATAAAAAATATAACATCAAAATAACATTATATTATATATTTATAATACATTTATTATAAAAAAATACATGTATATTATATAAATAATCTGTATGTAAATCATTTAGAGAAATTATTTGTATATAAATTATTTTTAAACGAATTATAGAAAATTTTGATGAATTATATCCGAATTATCTTATATTAGTGTTTTCTTTTTTATGAATTATAATTGTTTTTTGGACGAATTAGGGTTAGGGTTAGAGTTTATTTGACAAAACTAACTATTATTTAAAAAACAATTAATCTTCATATTGATGTAAGAAATATTCCTTATATTATATATAATTAGTGGTTGCTATTAATATGTAATATTTGTTTCCATTACCTAATAAAGTACATTAATATCATTGATTCACCTCTTAAAATATAAAAGGAAATATAAATGGTAAAATTGGTAATGCAATGTTTTGATTTGGTAAGATATATTATATGGAATTGAAAATAAATACTTTTATTTACTTACATGACATGACACATAAGATTAAAGCCACAAATTTTAGGTCTTATTAAGGCCCTCTAGCACTACCCTACAAATATATACCTGTCTTACACCTATCCAATTGGTTAAAACCTCACTTGCCGTCATCAGGTGCGTCATGCAATGCTTGGATCATGCATCTGTGTGTATTGTAGTTTAAAATTTCATTTGTATCTTCCCAATTTTAGTTTTAGTTTTAGTTTGAAATCGAAATTAATGTAGGGTTTATCTGGATTGTAAAATATGCGGGCATGTCCAAATCAACATGCAAGGCAGTGAGTCAGTGACTACTGCATTCATCAGTACTTGCATGCAATGCTCACCTCAACCTAGCTAAAACACATGTCATTGCTAGAACCAGTACATGTGTTCCTCTTAATAGAAGATAGTGATAAGAACTTAAAACCTGCATGCATATCTAACTTAGTCAAAAATATACTACGTTCTTCTCACTACTGCCGAACTACTTCTGATTCTTTCAAGGCTGGCTAATAAATTCTAAGGATCGGTATGTCCTCGTCTTTTCTCGATCCCATGCACTATAAATTGACAAGTCGAGGACGAACCCTAGCATTCCACCCTCAGATTCTAAAGAGTAGTATCGAAGTTTCAGAGCAACCATGAAGAATTTCAAGGCTTTCAATTTTCTAGGGCTTCTGTTTGCCCTTGTTCTCATCTCTTCCTTTGTCACAGCTGATGAGAAACCCAAAGAGGAGAATAAAGGTAATGAACGAAATCACGACTTGAGAAATTTACATATAGGTTCTCTATGCAAGTGAGTTTATATATATACATTCGTACATACATTTACATATACATTGATAAATGATCAATGTTATCTTGCATATACATGCAGCTGTAGCGGTTGAGGCAACAAAGGAGACGAATCCGGTGCCAGGAGATGTCGAAACAAAAGGATATGGCGGCGGAGGTTGCGGCTGCTGCTATAAATATGGCCAAAAATATTGCGGTAACCAGTGTTGCTGGCCTCAGAACGAAGAAACAGAAGCTGTAAGTGATGAGGCCGCCGCTGATGCCAACCCTGATGGCTATGGCTGGGGAGGAGGACGAGGCGGCGGTGGCTGGGGAGGAGGACGAGGCGGCGGTGGCTGGGGAGGAGGACGAGGCGGCGGTGGCTGGGGAGGAGGACGAGGCGGCGGCGGCTATGGAGGAGGACGAGGCGGCGGTGGCTGGGGAGGAGGAGGACGAGGCGGCGGTGGCTGGGGAGGAGGAGGACGAGGCGGCGGTGGCTGGGGAGGAGGCGGTACCTGATCGAAACCAGAGTAGTAAGCTATGGAAAAACTATGTACATAAATAACATGTCCGATCACAACGCATATATATGTTTGGCAAAAACCTAGAGACTAAAAGAAGAAGTATTGTACGTAAATTTAAGAAAAATACGAGTAATCTCGATCCATGATAAGCATGCAAAGGGAGCATGAAGATAGGGTTAAGTATCACCTGAAAGTATTTGACCCTTAACCTAGCTAGCTAGGGAGCTCCAAACTACAGAGGACAGCTCTTGTTGTCCATGAAATATGTAAGCTCCTTTATGCATGTCAAACAGAATCTACACTACTCTGTAAGTATGATGATATTTACGTGCAATGTTAATGTTATGAAGCATATATCCTATATATGGTGTTCTTCTCTGATTAATCTGGTTCATTTTGTTACATTATGAAGATATTTCTTGCCAATATAAGGCTGTCTAGTAGGAAATAATACCAAAGGGAAAAACAAACAAAACTCCCACTGCAATCCTCATCAGGAAGTGAAGTGTGCACGAATTCTCATCTTCTTTCTCGGGCTCAAAGAAGAGGCTGAAGCCCCAAAATAGATACATAGGAATGATAGGATCGGTATTAATATATATATATATATATATATATATATATATATATATATATATATATACATAGGAATGATAGGATCGGTATTAATATATATATTCGACGATCCGACTCTAAGCAGATGAAGGTTTTGCTCTCTGTTCACGTTGTCAATTCTGCATTCCTCATATCTGCTTGCAACTAATTCTATAAGACATTTAGATTCTGAACAACAAAAATATAATATATGCGTACCGTAGATATATACCATGATCACGTCCAATATAGGACGACAGATTACAAGAGATTATCAACACCTTGGTCTGTTAATCAACCTAATTAGAACCATTATTTGGATCATAGATGGGAAAAGATATCCGACACAGTGACTATGGGATAAGATATCCAACACCGTGACTATTCTAGCATCAAATTAACCAAAATTAATTCCTAATTAGTCTCATCATATCATCAGCATATATGCAGGTTGAATTGATTTAAACAATTTGGTCAATCTTGTGTTAGTTATATTTTCTTTGTTACTTTTCTGACGTGTGATCTATTCCGATCAAATACGTACAACAATCTGGTATGAAAAAAATTAAAGCACATCCCTAGCCAAGTAGCCATTGCCAGAAAAATGGAATATTCAGATCGCATTGAGCTCCTACTGTTGTGGGAGACTGTTTTGGATCTTCTCGATTTTTTATTGTATCACCTTAGTTGTAATTCAAAATTTTATCTTTTGAGGAAGAAAGAATTATACATTTATTTTATTTTATTCGATTACAGGACTTATGATTTCTTTTTGTATTATTTGTAGGACCAATGATAAAAATGTATATTTAGAGGTAACAAATGATAAAAATGTTAGTAAATGTTAACTGATGATAAAACAGTACACCTGTTTAAATCTTTTAAACTGTTGCCCCTCAAAATGAAAAGAATTACAAACACTGCCACTAAGCAAACGCTCTTTCTCCAATGCCGTCAGTGAGCCCTGCCGTCAACTCTTCTAGGTCGACTAGGCCATGGAGAACGTAGAAACAAGGCTCGATGGCAATTGGGCTCTAATCTCACCGAAACAATTTCAAGGTCGGCAACCTCCAACTCCGAGCATATATATTTGTTATAGAATCAAATCGATGAGATCATCGATGAGGTCAACATCAAAACTTCGCCTTGAGAAACTCATTTCCGGCAAGGACGCTGCCAACAACTCACCATGTGGCCGCTTTGACTTTGGCTTCCATCTTTTTTCTCTGGCTCTGAAAAGTAGAGGTGTGCAGTGTGTCAGATCTTTGCCCATGTTGTTCTTTTGCTTCAGTTTTGTGCTTAATTGTGACTAAAAGGTTCGGTAAGGTTTGGTCTTGGCTGTGATTTTTGAGTTCTGAAGCTTTTGTGTTTGTTGCTTCAACTTCTTGTAGTTGTTTGTGTTTCTGGTTTTCTTTAGAGGTTTGTGTCTGATGAGAACATTTTTATCTTTTTAAATGTTTGTTGATCTTGTTCTAGCAAATGCTAATGTTTGTGTTTGTGAACAGATGGTGGTATTTCATTGAAGTTATGTAAATAATAATAAGTTGGTCAACAACATAGGGCGGGTTGTACATGATTTGAGGAGTCTTGGATTCACATCTATGACTGAAGATGCTTACACATAACGCATCTGCTATCTTTTTGTTTCTTAAGGTGATCATTCTTTGTTCTGTCGCGTTTAGTATCTGTCCTGCTTTTACTTGTTATCTCCTATGTCTCGGTAACTAATAACAGCTTGCGTGCAGGAGAAAGTTCATGACCTTGCTGGTGATGATTATCGGATTTCTGTTTTGGAGTCTATTAAGGGATGGATACAGGTTGCTTTCTTGTGCTTGTGTTTCCTTTCCATTTATGTGCCCTTTGAAATTTGCCAAATGTTTTAGCTAAACAATTGGGGCCTTATGTTTCCTAGTCCATTTTGTTGTATATATGGTGCACTGTAATGCATAGATTACGCATGTTATGAAAGGTAATATATGATTGCCTGGAACACTAGAAAAGCTATTAAATAATGTTCGTCTGCACTTAATTTTATTCGCCAAAAGTGAATACATATGAAGGTATATCTTGTTCTCGGTTTTTCCAATTTTGTGGCGTTGCCCAATTGTCTTCCTGTACTGCCTCTGTATGAGTTTCAAGGCCATCTATTGCGTTTAGTTTACTTAAATTTATTTTTTGTTGTGCTACTTTCTGAGTAAGGCATACGTTCTCTTATTAATGATGATTCCTTCCTGATTCTTGAATGTGTATTGTGCAGGCAGTGCCTCTTCAGTTCTTACATGCTCTACTTGCTTATCTTGGTGATTCTGTCAGTTATGAAAGTGCATCATCTGGTCTCAAGTCACCTTTGGCTAAATGCCCTACTTCATTCTATCCTTTGACAAAAATGCCCATTTAGTACTTTAAGTTTCCATCTGTACTCTGAGTTTTTTGTTTTTCGTCTCTCTTAGAAGTAGTACTTAAGGTTATCTATGCCTAAGATTTGACAATAAGGACAGAGGAATTGTATTTTCCTCATTTTCCATGGTATATAAGTTTTGAGTAGCTTTTCTACTACAAAAAGAAAATCATTGGATCAAGAGCTTGTTGTCAATACTTTAACCTGTTTTGTAAGCAAGCAACTTGGCTCCAATAAAACAATGCATTTTGAATGTCTTATTTCTATTGTCCTATTTCAAGAATGAGAAAATTGATCTATAGCTCCACCTCATTTATAGATAGTTACATTGATGGATATTTATATTAATAGTTGCATGGATAGATACATAGGCAGGATAATTATATAGATGGATAGTTACATAGGCAGGATAATTATATTGATCTGTAGCTCCACCTCATCTATGGATAGTTACATAGATGAATAGTTATATTGATAGTTGCATGGATAGATACATAGGCAGGATAATTACATAGATGGATAGTTACATAGACAGGATAATGTAGTTACACAATTGTAGCATGTATGTAACTACTCATCTGTAGTTACATGGATAGTTACATAGATGTATGTAACTATCCAAGTGTAGCATGTGTAGCATAATGTAGCTACTCAGGTAACTATTCATCTGTAATTACATGGATAGTTACATAGATGGATAGTTACATGAATAGATAGTTACATGCATAGTTACATAGATTGATAGTTACATGCATAATTACATGGATAGTTACATGCATAATTACATGGATAGTTACATAGATGGATAGTTACATAGATAGTTACATGCATAGTTACATAGATGGATAGTTACATGCATAGTTACATAGATGGATAGTTACATGCATAGTTACATGGATAGTTACATAGATAGTTACATGGATAGTTACATAGATTGATAGTTACATGCATAGTTACATAGATGGATAGTTACATGCATAGTTACATAGATGGATAGTTACATGGATGATAGTTACATAGATGCATAGTTACATAGACGGATAGTTACATGGATGGATAGTTACATGCATAGTTACATGGATAGTTACATGTATAGTTACATGGATAGTTACATGTAACTACATGGATAGTTACATGCATAGTTACATGGATAGTTACATGGATAGTTACATGTATAGTTACATGGATAGTTACATGTAACTACATGGATAGTTACATGCATAGTTACATGGATAGTTACATGGATAGTTACATGTATAGTTACATGGATAGTTACATGTAACTACATGGATAGTTACATGCATAGTTACATGGATAGTTACATAGATGGATAGTTACATGCATAGTTACATAGATGGATAGTTACATGGATAGTTACATGGATAGTTACATGAATAGTTACATAGATGGATAGTTACATGCATAGTTACATAGATGAATAGTTACATATATAGTTACATGCATAGTTACATGGATAGTTACATGCATAGTTACATAGTTATATGGATAGTTACATAGATGGATAGTTACATGTATAATTATATGCATAGCTACATAGATAGATTATTACATGCGTAGTTACATATATGGATAGTTACATGGATACTTACATGGATAGTTACATAGATACTTACATGGATAGTTACATTTATACTTACATGGAGAGTTTCATAGTTACATGAATAATTACATGCATAGTTGCATGGATAGTTACATAGATGGATAGTTACATGCATAGTTACATAGTTACATAGATGAATAATTACATGGATAGTTACATAGATAGATAGTCGCATGCATAGTTACATAGATTGATAGTTATATGCATAATTACATAGATAGTTACATAGATTAAAAGTGTAATCTGGAAAACGTAATAAATAAATAAGAATGCAATATGGCTATGTAACTACGATGTTATGACTCAATTAAGAGTGTAATCTGGAAAACGTAATAAAGAAATAAGACATTTTCACCTTCATTCATATGATTTTAGTGGATACTTAATACAATAACAATAGTTTACCAAACCGAAAAAGAAAGTACATCCTAGACTAAAGAGGTGCTAACCCCATTAGTACAAAACTGACACAAGTACAACATTGATTCCATTCGTTACAGAGAGAAGTCGCAGAAAACCTCAAGTCTGGTAAAAGTTCTGGGGTCAAAATTATACAATCACATGCTTATATCCTTTAAGAGAACTTCCATGCCTCTCACCTTCTATGTTCTCTATCTTCCTTCCCTGTGCTTCTCTTCTTATGAACTGGCTCATCTCTCTTGTTTCGTCTGTCATCATCAACGGATTTCATCATGTAGTCTCTATCATCTCTCATCTCTGCATGCCTGTCATGCTCTGCATGTCTCCTTTTATAAACTTCATCATCTCTCTTTTCTGAAGGGCTACCATTAGCTGCACTTCTTTCTCTGCATTCTCTATCCCTACTCCTTTCCGTGGGTGTATCACCATTTGTGGTTCTCTTCCTACTATAATCTTTATCATCATCATCATCTTTGTCTATAGTGTATAGTGTCATATAAGAGCCAGTCAATTCTGATAGTTGAAGTAGACTGACTGTTAGTCATAAACCAAACTTATACAAAACTGATGCAGTATAAGCTGTTTCTGTGAGAGAAAGAAACGAGGTAAAAAAAATGTAGGGAGAACCATATTTATACATTCTAGCTTGGTGTCAAGAAAATGCAGTTGCAGAGTTCCTTACTTGTATATTGAGTCACCACCAGAACCCATTCCAGTTGGGTTACCAGTCTGTGCAGTAAAATCCTTCTGGACCGTGTGAAAGAGACACCCATTGTAATACTATATCCTGAATCGATACAAACATCAAATAAGATAAAGTTTACAATCTCACATACTATAATACAATTTAATACATGACTCTACTCCATAACTAAACTAAACAGTTGCAAAAATGACATCTCCTTAAATCACAGCGCAACATAAGTAAAAGTAATAGCAATGCTTTCGGCCAAAGGTCAGTGAATTAGTAGTAGTAGACTTACTTGCAGAGCTTTAAGAAGTTCTTAGTAGTAAGAGGACACATGTCAGTGTATAAATCCATAACTATATCTCCCAAACTCGTCACTATAAGCACTGACATCCTCTCTCTCTCTCTCTTTGCATTAATCGCAACACGATTACTTCATTAAACCGAAACCTACAACTATAAATCACACCACGCATAGCTAAAAAAAAAAAAAAAAAAAACCAACTAGGACCAATTTCAATCTCAACAACCCGTTTCCAAACACTATTAAAATTTGATCTTTCGTTTCTTTCAACAAACCTTCAGCATTACATATCACAAAACCACATAAATCACCAGATCTAACCCCAAGCACCACACACAGAGCAGAATCATCACAAAATCTTCCAGATCAAACACATATACTTCAATCGCTCTCAAATTCAAACCAGAAACTTCAATCTTTAGCAGAATTACACAACAGAAAAGATGCTTAAATAGAAAAGAAGCTATTAGATCCTCTCCGATTACCTTGAAAAGAAGAAGACGATCGAAGACTTGAACGGCGATGAAGAAGAAGGACCGTCGGAGATGGAGAGGGAGAGAGAGATGCGGCGGTTAAGCGCAGCGGAGAGGAGGTATCAATTGAGGGGGAGCAGTGTTCGTCGGAGCTCCAATGGAGTGCATGTATAGAGAGAGAGAGAGAGAAGAGAGAGAGAGAGAGAGAGAGATGACGAAACTGAGATCGATCAAAAACAGGTTAAATGAGAGAGGAGGGTAGAATGGTCATGTAAAAAGAGTAAAAATAGATTTTTTATCATTTAAGATGTTTTAAGGTGATCATCTTATCATGTAACATGTTTTAATAGTGACATTTTTATCATATGGAATATTTGAAGACTATTTTATCATTTATACCTTCAAATGATATTTTAATGTTAAATACTCTTATATTTGTACTTCTTTGTCACAGTTTGAGTCTAATTAGTTAAGTCTCATTTTAGGTTCTCTCGAAGTTTCATCTGAGTTAATTCGAAAGAAGGGTTCCTTCGAAGGAATTAAGTCTCATCTAAGTTTCTTCACTGGCCTTCTCAAACATAAGACACTTGTCTTGCATGCACCCTAAGCTCGCTAATCTTTCACAAATAGTTAGTTAGTGAACCACTGAAAGTGATAAGAACTCAGAATGCATATATATCCTCCATATATATCTCAAGCCTCAACCATGAATTGAAAAACATATATTTTGGTACACGTATGTACAGTTTCTGTGCTAAACAAATGACAATTAAAGGTGCTCGAAAACTGAAAGAACCACACCTGGCATGGAAAACTCAATTAAAGAGCCTGCAACGAAGGAGATGTGTCAACAACATAGATATTGTACATAGATATTATAACTAGTACATGATACAATAATAGGACTTCCTAGTCGGTCGAAGCACACTATAAAATTATACTAGCACAGAGGAAACCTAACGTGGTATTATCATACATCTTTCTCCTATCCCAGCTAGATAAGTCTTTCATAATAGAAAGTAGTGAAAATGAAATTCAAGGGTTTCATTTTGCTAGGGCTTCTGTTTGCTGTAGTTCTCATCTCTTCCATTGACGCAGCTGCTGAGACAACCAAACATGAGAATAAAGGTAACTCTAATAGACAATTGTGCTCCCTTAATTTTCTTCATGGAATTATGTCACCTAGCTAATTAGCTATGATTATTAGTGGATGCCAGGGTAGGTGAAAAAGAAACGAAACCGAACACAATAGAGGATTCAAAGCCGGTCGAAATTGGCCGATGCGGTTGTTGCTGTCGTCATAACTTGTGGGGATGCGGTTTGCACTGTTGTGACGGTAGAGGACCTGGCACTGGCTGTCCAAACCGGCCACCTAATGCAGACACCACTACAGGTGTCGGAGGCGGTATTCCGGGTGTTGGAGGAGGCAGTCCGAGTGCAGGAGTAGGTGAAAAAGAAACCAAACCAAACCCAGTAGAGGATTCAAAGCCTGTTGACATTGGCCGATGCGGGTGTTGCTGTCGTCATAATTTGTGGGGATGCGGTTTGCACTGTTGTGACGGTAGAGGACCTGGCACTGGCTGTAATGTAGCCAGGACTACAGGTGTTGGCGGCATTCCAGGTCTTGGAGTCGGCATTCCGGGTGTCGGCGGCGGCGGCGGCATTCCGGGTGTCGGCGGCGGCGGCAGCATTCCGGGGGTCGGCGGCGGCGGCATTCCGGGGGTCGGCGGCGGCGGCATTCCGGGGGTCGGAGGAGGCGGCATTCCGGGGGTCGGAGGAGGCGGCATTCCGGGGGTCAGAGGAGGAGGCAGTCCGGGGGTAGGAGGCGGTGCTCCAGGGGCTGGTGGAGGAGGAGGAGGCAGCAGGCCAAGCATTCCCGGCCGTGGAGGAATTGGAGGTGGCGGACAAGGTGGTGGGGGAAGAAACTGAAGCCGGCCGGACCGCTTCTATATGAAGATTTAGATGTATGTCTTATATAGAAATTACACTATGTACAGAAATAAGTCTTTCCACGATAGACTAGGAGAGGAAATATGAGTAAAAGTGTAAAACTACATATGCGTAGATGTTCCACGGTGACGAGAGCTTGAGAAACAGAGATCGAGTCCAGTGCTCCATGTAGTAGGATTAATTTCCATGTCATGTACTATTGGTTTTATATGAAAGTTATACGTTTCTAATTCCATCGTATCGTGAAAACTAGTGTTCGTGTGTTTTGAGTTGTGACAGAGAACTATTCTAAACAAAAAGGATGTCTTCCATATGGAAAATTCTATCCTACAGATTGCATATATAGCATATTAAAGTTCTTTTATTTATTTCACTCCGAGAACCCACCAATTGAGTTTTATAATTTGAAGGCAATGGGGTATTGAGGAGGTGGTGGTTTCTCAGTTGGAATATGTACATTTAACGTTTCTCTTTGGAAGATTTAATTTTAAAAACTTTGTTCTTTTTTTTTTCGATGAATAAAAAAACTTCGTTCTTTTGAAGATCAAGAATGATTAAAATGAGAGCAATGTTATAAACTAAGAATGAGATAGAGAGAAAAGAGAAGAACAAAATGTAGGAGGAGGAATAAGTGTCACTTTCATTCTCATTAGGTTCATTTATATAGGAGTATGATTTACATCTTAAGGACATAACTAATGAGTATTTATAAGGACATCCACATATATTATAATATTTACAACACTCTCCCTTGGATGTCCATTAATAATCTGATGTTGGACGCGTTTAGCGTTGTCTCGTTAAAAATCTTGTCAGGTAATAAAAACTCTGTGGGAAAAAACAACCCTGGTCGAAGAAGAAAAAGAGTGCAACACGCAATATGTCATAGGTAGCATACTTCTGGATGCTCCCCCTGATTGTTGCAAGCTTCATATACCGTAAATAACAGTTTGATTTGTATATCACGAAAATGAGATCTTGTGCATTTTACATACAGGGGCTCATCGCAAAATTATTGTACCTGCAAAGTGAAAGCAATACCAACAGAACTATACAACTTTTAATGGGTCTTACCTCATTTAGTAATGTTAGAAACATCCTCACATGTTTAAATTCATACACTATGTAATAACTAAGCAGTAGAAGCTAATTAATTAACACATTATTATGTATGGTTCAAACCATTGGAAGATCAGCCTGGCATATCCAGCCACTCATATCAATATCTTTGTTTATTGATACATCTCGTATATGCTCTTCAAGAGCTCTAAGCAATTCATAACTTCGCGACAGTTAGAATATGTAGCAACATAATCCGAATTCGGTTTTGTAGTTCAATCATAATACTCATTGAGGCAATTTTGATTACGTTAACTATAACAGAATGAGTATAGATGAGCTAGCTTTAGACTGTTAATTGCATGAGTTAACTTTAGTTTAACAGCCCAGCATAACAAGAGATATGCTCGCCTTTGGGCCTCCTCCTCATGCCTTTCTTCTTGGGTTCCAACCCAAGACACGACTCAGTAATGGGAGTTGTGTTTGCATGTATAAGGCACATTACGTCATTTCTTTTAGGCGATAAGGAATCTCATATTCAGACTCTCTCAAGTATTCATGGATCGATTTACGTTCGAATCATTCATGTACTTGGATACTTTAAGGATTTGATAAGTGATACACTTATAATGACGCTTTATTTTTGGGATTTTGCTTTTAGCAAAGTCTTTTAAGATCCTCATAATATATGATGACAACTGCCGTAAGTCTCTCGTCAATAAATATATATAACACTGTACTTACAGAAAATTGTCACGTATAAGGAAAGATATTCGTAATCCCCATGTCTCTTGTAGACATTGTGCCATAGTGATTTATTTTCACTGTGATTAATACCCTTTTGTATCATGTAGGGTTAAAGGTCTAAGTATCTCATCACGTTTCAGATATTCAGTTTAATTGGAATTGCCTCTATCCAATTTGGCCAATAATATGATTTGTCAACATTCATAATGAAACGTGGTATTGCATCATACAGTCCTTAACGGTCTTTGGTAGCTACCATATGTAAATTTTCATCGATGATCATCATTCATAGATCCCACACATTCTTATATGCATGCATTAGCTACTATGAGCTTATTGATATTGGGTACCCATGCCATTTCTGGGGCAAATATTGTCACTTCTACGACAAACATCTCTCATAGATGAATTATATCTAGTAAATGTGGATCTATATTCATAATATCATAAAACATTATAGGATCTGTATAATCTTCTATTTTCAGGAGCTTAAAACTTTAGACCTAGTGGATACATTCCACTCAGATTCACGCCGTTATTCAAATGACAGTAGTCTTTTCTCTCTCCTTAACGACGGGAATCAAACACTGTCTTATCATGACCATGCATAAAAATGCGTTTAAATGTCTATCACTTCATTTCGAGTGAAGATGTTCATTGGCTGGTGGCGAACCTAAACCAAGTGTAAGGTCAAAAATATTAAATTCATGAGTATCAACCATATGGATGTATTTTTGTATGACCAAGATATCATCATCTGATTGTGTACTTTTAACCTTTGTATGTGTAATATTGTAGCCGCCATATTAGGAAATCGAACATTTTTAATGACATTCTCGTCAGAAGAACCATGTCACTTAGATACACATTCTTCAGGTTTATGCTTACACAATTAGATCTCCAAGTCTAATGTAATATTGAACTTCAGGTTCACAATCTCAAAAATGATTATGAGCGAAACCTCAGGCTCACTAATATAAGCAATTGTAAACATAGAATTGAGCAATATAAACAAATTATATATAAAGACAAGATATAATCAAAATAGAAGCGAACTCATAGATCGTGAGTATGAATAATAACCTCAGACTCACTAATATAAGCAATTGTAAACATAGAATTGAGCAATATAAACAAATTATATATAAAGACAAGATATAATCAAAATAGAAGCGAACTCATAGATCGTGAGTATGAATAATAAGCAACAAAAGTTGCATCAATATCTCATAGATCATCATGGAGTTCATAGAACGAATGAGTGAAAACCTGATGATAACGTGTTATAAACTAAGAATGAGATAGAGAGAAAAGAGAAGAACAAAATGTAGGAGGAGGAAGAAGTGTCACTTTCATTCTCATTAGGCTCCTTTATATAGGAGTATGATTTACATCTTAAGGACATAACTAATGAGTATTTATAAGGACATCCACATATATTATAATATTTACAACAAGCAAAGTTAATCTCATGTCTTTTTCATGTGTGCATGTCCAAAACCTATGGAGTGCGTGGTTTATTGCTTTTTGAAATCGCTAATTGACTAGCTTACGATGAATTGTTTTTCAAAAATCTACTTACGTCTTTTTCTTTTTTCTTTTCTGATGTACTAACGTATCTCGACCGTGAAATCCTAAGAAGTAAGAGCATCTTTAGCTTGTCTTTTTAGTCAAATTAAAAAGAATGAGATAGAGAGAAAAGAGAAGAACAAAATGTAGGAGGAGGAAGAAATGTCACTTTTATTCTCATTAGACTCCTTTATATAGGAGTATGATTTACATCTTAAGGACATAACTAATGAGTATTTATAAGGACATCCGCATATATTATAATATTTACAACAAACAAAGTTAATCTCATGTCTTTTTCATGTGTGCTTGTCTTTTTAGTCAAATTAGCTAAAATATCATTTTGGTTAACCACTTTAGAAATATTGTTGCATCAATGCTCTTTATTTTAGCTAGCGTTACATCAATATTATTCTTCAAATAAAGATTAATTAAATAGTTTAAATATATTTATATATTACGTAAAATATCTTATAAGGAATGTATTAAATTATAGCTAGTCTCATCTGAGTCATTTCGCTCTCTATATTTAGCTGGCGAGCAGTAGTGTTCACATAGCTACTTAGGCTTAGTTTGGTATTGAGGTTAGAATAATCTATTGTCAAATTAATCAGTTGTGAAAATAATCAGCGGTGAAAATAATTAGGAAAGTGTTTGGTAAAATCCCTTATACACTTGTTAGGTTTAAAATAAACACTTTTAATGTGTTTGGTATCTTCTTATACTAAAAAATCGGTTTCATATAAATGACCAAAATATACCGGTTAATCTATTTTTTTTCTTTGATCTTCTATTTATAGAGTAAGCTCTCACATAAAGTTCCAATTGGTTCTCGTCAATATCCCAATAACAGTATTCCCTTCTGAGAAATAATTTGTTGGGACTTGTTAATTTCACGAATGGGAATCCAAGCATTCTTTACAATGTTTCCAGCATAAAATGCATATATCTTCTTGTTACTTTTCTCGATTAATAACCTTGTAGTACAATTTTTGTTTTGCACCGGAACCTCTTGTCTATTTGCTTTGCATCTGCAAAATGCAAATGATCGAATCAATACACAGTAGATGGATTATTTAACTTCCCAAACCAATGATCCTTATTTATAAATTATCTAAACCACAAATAATATCAATACTAGATTGAACATATATATGCAGTTCCCATATGATATCCTCAAAACAATAGAACATCGCCGCATTGGTGCAGGCGTGCAGCACTACCTTATCATCCTTGACTTGTACCAATCAACATTTGAAAAAGAATTAGACACCCAGATGAAAATTTATGCTGCAATGTCTATTTAATATGAGATGTGAATTATCAATCCCCTGCATATATCCATCAAGCTATTACCCATGAAATCAAAAACAAATTATCAAGAATTTTAGAGAGATGTGAGAGCAAATTGAAAGAACGATAATGAAAAAATACCTATTACAGAAGGAGTGCGGCTATTGGGACCTCCAAATTTACTTACTTGACCACCCTTTGTTATGAGTTATTGAATGACAATTATCTCCTCTTACGTAATGATTATTAAGGACAATAATCATACAAAAAGAAGTATATTTATTCTCTCTAAACTTTCTAATTTGATAATTAATTGATTGTATTCTTTACTATTTTCCTTATATATTTTTAATTTCTAATTTACTATTTTCTAAATTTTCTTCTATCATACATGTTGAAAGCATATATTTTCTTGTTGGTAAATACAAGTTTTTTTTTTAATCAGATACACAACTAATATGCTATAACTAATATGTTAGTAAATACAACGAGTCTACTGTGAGTCGAACTCACGACCTCTCATTTATAAGGAGAGACGGTATTGAGCTGGTAAATATAAATTTTTGAAACCCAATACTTTGTGTTATTTGATTTTTAAGAGAAAAGTTGACGTCATTGAAATTTTTTTTCTTACAAATTGATCAAATAATAGAGGTTCGGTGACATTCTATGGGAAATAAAAAATATCAAGGAATGGAGGTCGTGAAAGAGGTTTGAACGGAAAAAAAAAATCAAGAAATAGAGATCTCGATGATAATGCAAAAAGAAAAAAAATATTAAAACAACGAGAGGTCTAGAGAATAAATAAAATGTATAATGAGTAAATTATCAAGATATATGTGAATAATATACCTAAGGTTATTTTAGGAATTTGAAAGGAGGTCTAATGAGCAAATGCTTATAGTTAAAATAAAAAAAGAGGTGTAAAGAGTATAAGAGGTATACTGAGCAAAGTTAGAGGTCTCAATAGCCGCACTCTTACAGAAGCAAATTTGTTTTGAGCTTGTGAAGATTGAACTCAACCTAATGAGAATTAATAAGAAAACCCTAGAATTGACAGAAGGAAGAAGAATGACAAATTGGGAAAACTGAAAATCAATATATTGATTGAACTGATAGCAATTGCTCAGTCAAAGAAGAAAAGAAATTGAAGAGTCTCAACCCCTACAGTTGAAGATGAGCATGGAGGAGAAAGAAAGCACAGAAGCAATAAAGATTGGGTTCCTAAAGATTGAAGACATACCAAAGTAGATGTGACTGGCCCAATTGAAAACGGTGATGTTGGGTATAAAAGACAATTCATTAATCCTACCGCTTCCTTCCTTGTGTTGAGAAATCGTGGATATGAAAAAGCAGGAGTCTAGCTGCTTTCTAATTTTGCGGTGATCGACCACGAAATTTAAAAGAACGCGAGTTTTGTTGGATTACCAAACGCGTGAAGTTCTAGCAGCGGTAAATATACATTGTTTTTTTTTTCTCGAAAACGCAAAACCAAACTGGCCCTTAGTGACCAAGGAAATTATGGTCAATCATTGTTTGATGTAAATCCAATGGTGGAAAGTATTATTTTAAAGTTAAGTTGTTTTGTTTTCCACCCTTGGATTTACATCCAACGGTGAGAGACCATGATTTTCTTGGTTACTAGGTGATCATGTGGACACCACTGTTAGCTAGCGAGATACCTAAAAGTCATAATAATTAAATTTTAGCTAGTCTGTTGAAGTTTCTAAAATATAAAAAAAAAAATTAAGCACGTTCTCTAAAATAGTTAAAAGCTAAAATAGAAAGTTTGTTAAAGTTGCTCTAAGAACCCTAGTTGCCTAATTATTTAGTTTTGAATACGTAATCAAACTACTTTCCATTTCGGAACCATTATCATAGTTTCTTGGTAGAAAAAAGAAAACAGTAAGCTCAAATGGTGTTACTTGCAAACCATATCTAGCGAGTTAATTGTTGTTACATTTTAATATTTTAATTTATTTTGGGTGTTATTTTCAGTTTTTGTTTTTGAAAAAACCGTTTTGACATTTATTTGTGTAACTCATGGTGGTTATTTGTTTTTATTTGCTTTTATTTTCTTGTAACATATGGCTATTGGTTACCACCCTATTAATCATAGACGTATTCACCCATCAACTTTCCATCAAAAATTTCCCAGGGTATCATTGTATGTTTAGTCGGCCAAAGAAATGTGTTATTGTGGTGAAGCTTTGGGTTCCTCTAATTTGTGTCGATTGGTGTGAGCCATACAACTTGTTGTTGGGCTGTTGTATCATGGAGGGGACAAGTCAAGAGTGGTGCACCGGTGTTATTCCGCAGAGGACTTGAATATCCTTAAAGAGAGCGAGATAACCCGTGCCTCAGCCTATTATCAACAAGCTTCTATTTTTTAAAATTATAATTTTTATTGTAATTTCTTATAATTTCGCTAACATTAATTAGTTATAAAGATTGCAGACCCGGCCAAAAGGAAAGAATTTGTGCGTGTTTGAGATGAAGATACACATTCATTAACTAATTTCTTTATCTGATTTCTTTTTCCTTTTTATGAGAAAGAAGTTTCAAAACAGAACTAGGCAGATACTTGTCCTTTTCAAAGTAGAGGTCTTTTGCCTCGCATTTGCAGAAGTTTAATTCTAACGAAGTTAAAAATCAAAGTAGAGGTCGAGCACACTTGCAAAGTTATATGTTCACTCTACGACTCTACGTATCTTTCTGTATATGTTTGAGACTAATGAAATTAAAATTCTTTCAGCAAACCTTTTTTTCCGATGAAACTCCTCAGCAAGCCTTGATCTTCAACCAGATTTTACTTTATTTATTTTTAAATATATACAACAGATATATGCATCGGTGAACAATCTGGAATCTCAAAGATTATCTTATCAATCTGCAAACTAATGAGGTAGCAACGTGCGAGCAGCTGGCCCTGTTTGCTCAGCTCAATATCAAGGCACGCGCAGCGGTGGTGATATGCACATGAACGACCGCTATGTGCCATTGTGCCAATTCATCCAACACCCAACTACGTGTTGCGCGCGTGTGAAAATGCTATTTCAATCCGTTCGATTAATTATTATGCATTTTTTTCTATTCGATCAATTATTGTGCGGTTTTCACAAATAACACATTTTTGAGAAATGACACAATGAAGTGAGATAGTATTAAAATAAATAAATTTAACCCTAAATCTAAATTCCATTTTGAAAGAAAGTTGAACAATAATCAACAACAAAGATCTCTAGATTACACATAATAAGTTGAAATATCAAAATTGATAAAATTTCAAGAATTAATACATATAATAAGGAGTACCCATCAATAAAAGTTGAAAATCAAAATTGATAAAATTTCGTGCGGGGAAGAATTTAAAAAAGAATCGTCTATTGCCACCCCATAAACCACTTTATTCACCTCACATGTTGTTGATTTATTGAAATACTAAAATACTCTGATGTAAAATTATAACAACGGACGATAAGTTGTTACAAATTACAATTTTTTTTTTCTTTTAGATGAACACAAACTTTATAAACTCTAACCCAGATTTATCATCGGTTATGAGTCTGAAGACACCAACATTTAACCTGAAGATAAGGTAAACTATTTGTGTTTCTTTTTTTTCTTTTTTTCTTTGTTGGTGATTTTTCTATCCATTTACTCAATATTTCCTATGTCCACTTTGTATTTAAATTGTTATGGACGACTACGTACTACGTATTATTTATGAACAACACATAGATCCGTTCAAGAACTCAAAAGTATGGAAGACGTTGCTACTAGAGATACATTTACAGACATTGTACATCATGATATCGACTGATACCATTGAGTTGTTAAATTTGAAAGTTGTTTCATGTTCTTTAACTGAGATTTATATTTTAATGTGATTTTTTTTTGTTCAGTTGGTGATTTTACTTACCTTGAGTAAATCTGAATTTGACAAAATATATCAAAATATATGTAGGATGAGAAGAGAATATAGGATGAACAAAGTAGAATTGATGAAAGGGTATTTTAGATATTGTTAATGGGTGAACAAAGTAGACTTATAATTAAAATTTTATAAGTGGGGTGTGAAAAGAATATGAGGTGAACAAAGTGGTTTGTGGGGTGACAATAGATGCACCATTTGAAAATTATCAGTGGAAATATATAAAAAGTACATACGTTAACCATGGATGCATGTGTGGTAGTATAGTTGGCGAAGGTGTTTTTACTTCTGCTTGCCAGCCAGGTTCGATTCCCCTCATGGGTACCTATTTTGTCCAAAAGTTTAACGTTAAAGAAAAACTGAAGGGTAAAACTGTAATGAAGTAAAAAGCTTAGGGGTAAAACAATAAATTTGGTCTAGACGGGCTGAATGAAGAAACTGAACAAAATGGTGATGACACGTACTATTCCGTGAACAGTAACTCACCGCACACCACATTCCCACATTCGAGAAATAGAACTGACTAATCCTAAGGTAAAGGGTCGAGAAACTCAACGCCATTATTCTTGAATAACTGAACAATTTGGAGCTGGGCCTTCTTTTCGCACTATCGTAGATACGAAAATAACAGAAAAAATTGGATTCAATTGTCAATCGGAAATATGATTGACTACGGATTCAAGCCATAACACATAGTTTCAGAAAACCGTACGATTTTCCTGATTTAAATTTTAAATGATCTAAATTCTAAATATCGACGATGACGAATGAAATGGGGTAAACATTGTGCGAGTACAACAAAGATAATGAAAGTAGCACTCATAAGCATTTGCAACAGTGGGTATTAGAAAAGTTCGACTTACAAGTTCGTTAAGGGACGATATGAAATCGATCAAGCGATCAAGGTGACCTCAATTTTCAAGAAGAAACAAGCTAGTCACAATTGACTCATCCTTTATGAAATCTTTATGAAATCCTTATAAATAAATAATTAATTCTATGTATCAAAGAATTATTAATTTATATATTCATTGGGGTCTATGTGAATTCTCGCATTTGTATTATCTTATAAATTTAACGAATTATTAATTTAGCACGTTGTCCCTAACTCGGGACCGGCAAAAATTATTATTTTAACGAGATTATTAATTAATCGAGTATTAAATTATAGAGGTTCCACTATAATAGTAAAATAAGTGAATAGTATACATCTCAGTCCCGTAGACAACCCATACAAAGTATATATCTTTGTAGCCCCAAAGAGAGGGTACGAGGAAATGAAAAGGAATATCGATCTGTAAAATCTCCTAAGATGAACAAAGGATAGGGCACAAAATCTGGAATCCAAAATGAACTGAACGAGGGTTTACCTCTAGTTTTATGGAATGTATATTGTGAATAATTTGTAGAGTAAAAGTACGTACTGCATGTATCTGATATAGTACGTGCTTCAACAAGAGGAAAACAATTATGGAAAATGCATGATTAATTGCCCCCTATGTTTAAATTTCTAAAAATATAACTGTTTAACTGTTTAAGCATGTTCAGAGAGGCTAATAATCTGGCAGATGCAATTATACAGATGATGAGAAATCATGGCTCAGCTCAGTCCTGGAGAAATTCTTTACCCTTATCGGCATCTCATGCTTTTCATTTTGATTCACTAAACGTAGCTAGCTATGTGATTAAGTACTTCTCTATGGAGCTCAACCCGTACACGTACACGTTATTGTCTTACTATGTTCGCGTTCCAGCTAGGCAGCTAGGTGTTTGGTATTCGCATGCACAGGGGTTATGTGGCGAAGTGGTGAGGAGCCAAGTCAGTCCTTAGGAATTTAGGATTCTAGATCTGTGCCCCCAGGTATTCCTCTTGCTACTTTTCCTTTGTACGTATTTCACAACCCCTTCCTTACTATAAATAACGTCATCTTCTATCCCACAGAGTAGTTCGACCTCAAACAGGTTAAAGCATGTCGCCCAGGAAGATGAGTTTCAAGCTTCATGTTTTCCTATGTCTCCTTCTCGCGCTCGGTCTTATCTCTTCGGCAGTGGCAGCTGGTCGGATAGTTCCCAAAGATGAGGAGCAAGGTTATTTCAATGCATTGATAAGATTTCCTTATGGTTTAGTTATGTCTAAAAGGAACGCATGTATAGGTATATTCTGACCAAATTTAGTTTATTATGTGTACGTGTGCAGTAGTAGACAATTGCAGTCTCGATGGTGATCGACCCGATAGCTGTCATAACTACGCCGGTGAGCGTCGTGTGACTGCGAACGATGAAGGAGTCGTGCCACAAACAGGTGAGTCATAGAAAATGAACTTCGTTTTATTCTCTTCCCGAGTTCAACATCATCTTAGACAACGTGCTTACGTACGCTCATTTGTGCAGAAGACGAAACAAAAGAATCAAACGTAGATCACCATGGTGTTGGTAGCGATACTGATGGATATGGAATTAATCAAGGCGGACAAGGCGGAGGTAGAGGCGGACAAGGCGGTAAAGGAGGCGGACAAGGCGGAGGTAGAGGCGGACAAGGCGGACAAGGCGGTAAAGGAGGCGGACAAGGCGGAGGTAGAGGTGGACAAGGCGGACAGGGCGGAGGTAGAGGTGGACAAGGCGGAGGTAAAGGAGGGGGCGGAGGTAGAGGAGGGGGTGGTGGACAAGGCGGACAAGGGGGAGGTAGAGGAGGCGGACAAGGCGGAGGTAAAGGTGGTGGACAAGGCGGACAAGGCGGTGGTAGAGGAGGGGGTGGGGGACAAGGCGGAGGTAGAGGCGGACAAGGCGGCAAAGGAGGCGGACAAGGCGGACAAGGAGGCAAAGGAGGCGGCGGTGGACAAGGCGGTAAAGGAGGAGGGGGCGGTGGTGGCAGAGGAGGCGGTGGTGGCGGACAACCTTGAAGCTGAACGCGGACCCCTAGCTGCTTCATGAATATTAGATATGTACCTACAGAAAAAGATCGTGTATATAAATAACGTGTCTTTCCATGAGAGATTAGGAGATGTTCCACGATCATGAGCAGTACTTGAAAATGGCAATCAAGTTTTTCATGTAGTAGCTTGAATTTATCATGTGTATCTGTTTCGTTTTATGAAGCTATATATATGTTGTGTACTTGGTTGGTTTTATGAACCAGCATCTTTCAGGAACCTAATGCCCTGATGTTGTTCATCGATAGTAGTTTCTCCCACGTACTTGTATGCATGTTTCTCTTTCACCAATATTTTTCTGCTATTTTACTTTAATTTTGTATTTCTGACTCTATTATGAGTATTATCCTTGCAACTTGGACGTGTTACTTAAGGAGTTACTTCCAGACCAAAACTCTTCATTTTTGTGTATGAGATATGAAGGTGCAGATGTAATCAAAAGAAGAGTTAATTGATGTATGAGATGAAGGTGCAGATGTATCAACTAATAATATATGCATGTTCTTTTTATGAAGAAAAAAAAATACAATACAGAACTTCAATGTCAGTCTTTCCCTGTTATTTCAAATGAAAACTCAATAGTCAGGACACAGATGGCAAATAGTTAAACCAAATATCTTCAGTGTGACGCCAAAAATGCGCAAGCTTATTATCTGTAGAAAAATTTGAACTCCTACAAATATGTTTTAATCAACTGATTAAATCGATCCCTGCAGCCAAGCCTTAATATGAAGAACCGGAGAATGCATTTAACTAATTTTTATAGGTGGTTTTCGACAAAATATATTAACGCCCTCTATATCAATGCATACTTGCAATCTGTAAACTACTGAGGCAGCAACATGCCAACGGTTTGGCCATGTTTGCTCAGCTCCACTCCAGTGCACGCGCAAGGTTGGTGATGATACGCACATAAACGATGTGCCAATTCATCTGATCGACAGCCACGTAAGTGTTGCGTGCACATTATATATCATATTATATTGTATAAGTTAATATATAATTTTTTCTCACATTGTAAATTTCGGGACTTCCGTATTTAGTTATGTGTGTTTTCTATAACATAAAGTAAACATATAATCTAAATAAGTGTCGTATCTATTATATCCGGCAACCTGCGCATACTATTTCCGATAGTTATCTGATCCTCTCCCTCGAGGTTTACCTTGTATACATGAACCCGTGATGATGTTTGTTATGAAGCACTTGTTCTTGATCGAAAACCACCACCGGAAAAACTCCCAACAGTAGGGTGGCTGCCAAGATCTGGAACCCAGCCAATCCACCGAAACCAGAATCACTATCAGATCGAGTCAGCCAACCCGGCCTAACCCTCCACCAGTAATCCTGCCGCTAAGCGGTCGTCACCCACAATAACCGTCTCGGCTAAGCCGATGAAGGATTGATGAAACCGATCCCAAAATGAATTTGCTGCCACCCGTTCGACCGTGATCTAGAGAGGAGGAGGGAGAGAGAGAAGGTGGTTGTGTCCGCCCCGATGCATGAATCTGACCTGGGTCGTCTTCAACAGATCCGCCGTTGCCGCCATCAGAGAAGGTAAGCAGGATTAGGGCGAGAAAGAGAGAGAAGAGAGAGGACCTCATCTGATTTATCATTAAATCTTATTTAGAGTTAAGAAACCTTGAGCAATTTTACAACTTCTCTTTTTTTTTTTCATTTATAGTTCAAGAAAATATATTTGATATGTCTATTTTAAAAGTAAATAACAACATACTAAATTTTATTCCACAAAAATATATTAGACATTGTTACTAAAATATTGATATGGATTTCATGGGAGAAAATGATAATCACTGTATTAATATTTAATGACGGTACGTACGTGTACAAACAAAACATACAGATATGGATGATATCTATTAGTTTTATATATTTATTTATTTCCTTTTTTCTCTTGGATACTTACTGATATTGGTATCTAATTAATCCCGATATTTGAATTTGTTATGGTCATTTGTATAAAATGAAAGAAATGAAACAAACGTTACAAACCGGGTTCTCAAAGACAACTGAAACCGTGGACAGGCCTCCTCCAGGTTGGCTTAAAATTAACATTGATGGTGCTTTTGATTCTTCTATTCATTGTGGAGGGATTGGTGTGGTGATTAGGGACTCAGGCTTCTGTGGTGGGTGGTATGTACGTGTTTGAGATTGGAGCATGTTTATTCACCTGAGATGGTAGAGGCAGAGGCGGGTAGAGCTGCTACTGAGCTATCAAGGGAATTTAGTTTATCTCCATTGTGTTGGAATCTGACTGTCTTAAGTTGATTAAGACTACACAAAGTGATGGTGTTGATGATTCTGGGTTTGGGGTGATAGTTGCAGACATTCGACGCAATTTGGAGTTTATTCCTTCTTCTTTTTGTGTTCATGTTTATAAGGAAGCCAGCTTACTTGCATATAGAACAGCTAAATTCGGGCTTCTTTCTGATTCCAGTAGTCGCTGGTATGGTTCTGTTCCACCCAGTGCATAAAGTTTTAGTCTATATTTGTAACAACTGATTCTCTTAATAAAATTATCGTCGTTTATCAAAAAATAAGAAATGAAACAGAAGAAATAAATGGTGCATGTCATTTGTTCTATCAAATGATAACGTTGTAAAAGTGTGTAAAGGGATTGCATACTGCCAATATTTTAATAGTGAGTTAAATATTATTCTAAAACAAACGCACAATAGGGTGATCGTGGAAACTCTACGAGCTTGTGGAACGTACATTAAGGAAAGAGAGGAGGAAGACAAACATGATATGTAATATGACAAGATTATGACCTCAGTTTCATTACTGTTCTCAAACTAGTTCACCGCCAAGCATGAAATCCCGGCAGGTTCATCGTAACAGTTGTGTCTCGGAGGCCAGATGCCACCATTTTACCTTCTCTGCTGAGCTCAACCTATACACACGTCCCGGTTTACAATATTTCCGTCTAAGGAGGTGGTAGCCTTCACATGCTCAAGGGTTATCTGCCAAAATGCTCAAGGGCCAAGTAAGTCCTTACGAGTCTAGATCTTTGTCCCAAGTGCATAAGTAACCACCTACTTTACTTAATTTCTTTTGTATGTTACTACCCGCTACTTACTATAAATAGTGTCAAACATAGGCTATGTATTCCACACAGAATCGACCTCAAATAGGTTCAATATGTTGCCCAGGAAGATGAGTTTCAATGTTTTCCTACGTCTTCTGATTGCTCTTGGTCTCGTCTTTTCAGCAGTGGCAGCTGGCCATATTGTTCCCAAAGATGAGAAGCCAGGTTACTTCAATGCATTGATCAAATTTCCTTTTCGTTTAGTTATGTATAATTTGCATGCATGTATGTATATATAGATATACTGACCAAGATAATTTTATGTTTACGTGTGCAGCAGATGATTGCAGTGGTGTTCTTGGTCGACGCGGTAGCTGCCATAGCTATGCCGGTGAGCGTCGTCTGATTGTGAGAGATGAATCAGTCCTGCCACAAACACGTCAGTCAGAGAATATTCACATACTTGTTTTCTTCTCCTAAATCTACAATATCTTAAACATTCATCTTTCCATGCAGAAGACGAGAAAAAAGAATCAAATGCAGTGAGCCGTGGTGATAATATTGAAGTTGATAATGGACGTGATCACCATGGTGGATATGGTGGTAGTGGAGGACAAGGAGGTGGTGGCAGTGGTGGAGGTGGATACGGAGGTGGCGGTGGTGGTGGAGGAAAAGGCGGCGGACATGGAGGCGGTGGTGGACAAGGTGGAGGACATGGAGGCGGCGGTGGACAAGGTGGTGGACATGGAGGTGGCGGCGGACAAGGTGGAGGACATGGAGGCGGCGGAGGACAAGGTGGCGGACATGGAGGAGGCGGTGGACAAGGTGGAGGACATGGAGGTGGTGGAGGACAAGGTGGAGGACATGGAGGTGGTGGTGGAAAAGGTAGTGGACATGGAGGCGGTAAAGGAGGTGGTAAAGGCAGTGGTGGAGGACAAGGAGGAGGCGGACAAGGTGGTGGAGGACAAGGAGGCGGCGGACAAGGTGGTGGTGGATACGGAGGTGGAGGTGGCGGAAAAGGTGGTGGAGGAAAAGGAGGCGGTAAAGGTGGTGGTGGACAAGGTGGTGGAGGACAAGGAGGGGGCGGACAAGGTGGTGGTGGATATGGAGGTGGCGGCGGACAAGGTGGACAAGGAGGCGGAGGACAAGGTGGGGGTGGACAAGGAGGCGGAGGACAAAGTGGTGGTGGTGGATATGGAGGTGGTGGCGGACAAGGTGGGGGCGGACAAGGAGGCGGAGGACAAGGTGGGGGTGGACAAGGAGGCGGAGGACAAAGTGGTGGTGGTGGATATGGAGGTGGCGGCGGACAAGGTGGTGGTGGTGGATATGGAGGTGGTAGCGGTGGACAAGGTGGTGGAGGACAAGGAGGTGGTGGACAAGGTGGTGGCGGACAAGTGGTGGAGGACAAGGACGTGGTGGACAAGGTGGTGGCGGACAAGGTGGTGGCGGACAAGGAGGCGGCGGACAAGGTGGTGGAGGATACGGAGGTGGCGGTGGCGGACAAGGTGGGGGTGGAGGAAAAGGAGGCGGACAAGGTGGTGGTGGATACGGAGGTGGTAGCGGTGGAAAAGGTGGCAGTGGAAAAGGAGGCGGTGGACAAGGAGGTGGTAAAGGTGGTGGTGGAGGACATGGAGGATACGGAGGAGGCAGTGGACAAGGTGGAGGACACGGTGGTGGCGGCGGGCAAGGTGGGGGACACGGAGGTGGTGGCGGACAAGGCGGAGGACACGGAGGAGGTAAAGGAGGTGGCGGCGGACAAGGCGGAGGATACGGAGGTGGCGGACATGGAGGAGGTAAAGGAGGCGGTAAAGGCGGAGGTGGGGGTGGCGGTTTCTAGGCCTAGAATGAGACTTCCGACCTCCTTTATAAAATAGACTGTGTACGTAAATAAGAACAATGTGCTATATGTATTGTACGGAAATATGAGTACGTGGAGTTGCATCACATGCATATATGTTGCTACAATCTTGGGCAATAATGGATGATGCAAGTGTTTTGGAGTTCTATAAATGCATATTTTAAAGATAAACAACTTTTCTACTGAACTTATTATGTATTTTGCATATTCCTCCGGTCATGTTTGTCTTCAACTCTTCATCACCGTTCCTCATCATATCGATATGTATTCGAAACGATGTCGACGACCTTATATAACTTGTTTCCCGACTCTGAAAGACGACGATCCTCTTCATCCTCGCGCGGGTCTTATTATAATAACCTTGGATGTGGCAGAGGAAGATGAAACTCGTGCAGTTAACTAAACTAGACGAGCCAAATGTTTTAGTTTAGACACTTTGGGTTAGTGATCACTGAGGATACTACAACACTGGTGCAACAACAGCCACCATGTCCAACATGCATATCAGATATACACGTACGCGCGCAGACAGACACATAAAACAGGAGCAGGAAACCAGGAATTGAAGCAGCTGGGGTTATGATCGAGTTTATTATTACCTATTATCTATGTGAGATGAATGTCAAAGTTCTGGCCTAGCTTGAGCAGAAATCTCGAACTTTCATATATTTCAACGGTACAGTTACAGACAGTACCTAGTTAGCTTCCTCGATCGAGCTCATCTCATATCCTGTCGTTCACTTCGAACTGGTTTCTGAAACTCTTGAATAATTTCCAATGGCCTCTCTCCCTCTCCAAAGGGGCAGGTTACCAATTGACCCTGCAGTCATTGACTCTTTGGCTACATTGCCAATTTTTATAGGGTTTGGTAAGATTGTAGGAGATAACTTAAGGGTCTGTCCCAGAATCTACCACTGGAGCATTATAGTCAACTCGATCGTATGAGTTTGGTAGCAACAAAAATTTATTTTATAGTGCTCAAGTAGTATTATTAATCTACCAGAAGTGCTATATATATGGTGTGGAACTGAGCATAATCATACAGTAATTACAGTTCGCTAGTTAATCACAATCCAATTTTTATGTATCAAAATTAACTAAAAGCAAAGGTGATTGAATTTTCTTTCAAATAACTTGAATCCAACTTATTCATCCCTTGAAACAAAAATTTCTCCATGATTTGTAAACGCCACATATATATATATATATATATATATATATATATATATAGATCGAGGCCGGATATGGATCGTGCGCACGAAGCTCTGTTCGCCACCGTCTGGCACTGACGACAGCGCGCCTCCACCCCAGCGGACTCCAGCAGCATCCCCGATCACTTTCCCTCCCTAGCGATTCCCGACGAGTCCGCCGAATTCCAGTTTCTGGCGAGATCGACTTTATTTGAAGTTTTGGGTGATCTCGCCGGAAAACTAGAATTCGGCGGACTCGCCGGGGAGGGAAAGTGATCGAGAACGATGCTAGAGTCCCATGGGGGGAGACGCGCCGTCGTCGGCGTCGGACGGTGGAGAACGGAGCTCTGTGCGCACTTATACACGTGTGCTTCACATCGTTTATGTATATATATATATATATGTGTGTGTTTGTGTGTGTGTGTGTATATATATATATCAGTTCCTATCCAGAGCGAAGCTTCACTTTGAAATTAAAGTGTGAAGTTTTTTATTTAACTCACTTTTCGGTCATATTTCCACGTCTTCACCGTTTAATTTATAGAACCTAATGCATAGATCACTTCTGCTAAGTTTCATCTAAATTGGTAATCGTTAAGGTACTGAATTAGATTAAATATTCAACGAACGGACCATAAATCTGTCTATTCAGAACTGTTTGTGTAAATAACGATTATAAAAACCCAAACGATCATCAAATTCAATGAAACTTGGTAAAAGTGATCTATGCATTAGGTTTTATAAATTAAACGGTGAAGATGTGAAAATATGACCGAAAAATGAGTCAAATAAGGAACTTCACACTTTAATTTTAAAATAAACATTCCCTCTAAATAGAAAAAAAAAAAAAAAAAAATATATATATATATATATATATATATATATATGCGCGCGCGCGTCTGTATCCCACACGGCGTGTGAATGCATAGCAAACCTAACCTTCATTTCATTAATCATAATCATATGATGATCGATGTTGGTGCTGCAGATGACACCAATATACAAGTTAATTCTTACCAAAATTTTGACCAAATATGGAGGAGACCTTCCAAGACATGAAGACAATGAAAATTGTCGTGGACAGATGTCAATGAACAATTCCTCCAAACATTTAAAATCCCATAGATTATGCGTATAATACATTGCATAGGGTACCTATCTTCCTCAAAGCTGTTTCATTATTGCTTGAAATCTTTTTGGATTTACATTGTTCCCTAATTCAAGCTTGTTTTGCTGAAGAAAATTATACCAAATCGCAGAAAAGCTAAAACCTCAGACTGTTTTTGCAGCTGGAAGACAAAGGTAATAGCCCCAAAGTGTGAAACAAAAAGGGTTTGCTCTTTGCAATAGCTATATTAAAACAACAACAACTCCTCCCCTCTCCTTTGAAAACAACGTCAACGGGAAACGCTCGTCATCATCTTCTTGGGAATAAACCAGAACTCTTCCTCCTTCTACTCTGTTTCTTATATATTTCCCCCATTCTTTATTTCCCATTAGCTGTATACATATATATATATATATATATATATATATATATATATATATATATATATAAATGCATGTACACACACATATTATTGAGTAGTCCCAACAACACTCTTCCCACTTTGTTAAAACTAATTAGTCCGTGGTTCTGGGTTTTCTTCGAGCAACAGCTACTGAGAAGCTAGCTAGGACCAGAAGTAGTAGTTATGAAGGTGATCAAGAAGAAGAAGAAGAAATTAAAATGGTCGACCCTGCAACTGAAGGCTGATCATATCCCTCTCTCAAGAAGAGCTTCTTATCATGAGGAACATGCAGTGCTATTACTTTGAGTGGTTCTGGTGGATAATTCATCGGAGCAAAAGATATAGCGGCGTACATGGGAAAGCCAGGCATCTGTTCTTCTTCTTCTTCTTCTTCTTTCTGCCTTTTTCTGTTTTATAATTATATTTATATTCAAGCACTTTTTTTCTTTGTTCCAACTTAGTATGGGATCGAAATTATATAGATAGTGACTAGTGAGAAAGAGTTCAAGAAAGATATGTGATTATATCACAAGCACTTCAATGGTGATTGATAGAAATAAGAGATCTGGCTGGTTTCCCTGGTCCTAATTTCTCTTTTCCTCTCTTTACTTATGAAACTTTTCTCTTTCTTTAGCATATCGTATTAATCTGATAATTATATGGTTCTTGATCACAATAATAAATATAGATACATTACGTTTTAAGCAGTTTACATTGCTTATTCCATATATTCCTCCGATTCTGATTGATTACTATGATAAATGCAGACACAACATATAAGAAGAAATTTACAGAAGAAAAAACAAAACCAACCTGGGTGGAGTTTTCTCATGTTGTCTTTTTTCTATAATCATCCCATTTTGACATATATGGCATGTTGTTCTTAACTATTATTAGCCGGGTAAATTACACATATTAGTTGAAAACCACCAAACATTTATAAGAAGTAATCATATTTCCCTATTTAAAACCCATATTTTCCTCACAGCAAAATAATGGTTGGTGAAGTGGCAAAATCAGTGGACGAATAATTCAAAAGGATATATGGACATTTTATCATCAGGAGCCAGCATACATATATATCTTTCATCACTTTGAACTAGTATCTGATCATGATCAGCATAGTAATCAATCAATCTGGCTTATATATTATCTCTTCATATATTTCTGGAAATTTATTATCTTCTGGAATATATACAAGTACATCTAGCTAGTTCTTCATTTCTGGTTCTGATTATATGTCTGTATATATAATATTGGTTTGGGGATCATATCCGATCTCGATCAGCAGCACATATATATGCATAACATCCATGTGAACACAACACGTTTGGTTTTGAGATTGTCATGCCTTGGGAAGTGAAAAAAGCTATTTGACTTGAAAAATTTGGGGCAAGCGTCTGTTTTTTGTTTTTGAAAAGTGAAATAATTTAGATTTGGATCTTTGATCACTAAGTTTTGAGACATGTATCAAAGTTTATTCTTTGATGTGTGGCAGTTTGCTGGGATAAATTGAAACTATGAATTACAGCTAGCCGAAAATATATCGAAAGTATATATATAACAACTTTCATTTTCTAATAGTTACTTTTCAGGAACTAAACAAGAACTCAAATCAAAACCATTATTTGGTTTGCCAACTTTCTACTGTTTGTTTGGTAAATTGTGATCTCTTTCAAAATAATACGCCTCACACTGCGCCCGAGGCTTAGTTTGACCTGATCAGCCTCTCGGTTTAAGTTTCAACTTTCAAATATCTTCCATAGTGAACCCTATTATGGGATACGTGATAGTTATATATATATATACATGGAGAAAGGTTGGGAAAGTTGATTACTTATTGTGTACGTAATTAAAGGTTCCATGTCTTTCCATGTTCGCAAATATTTTAACTATATATGGTTTGTGGGGAAATGCAATGAGACTTTGGACCGTCAACGACAAGAATGCCTTGGAAGTTTGTACTCGATTAAGAATCAGGTTAAATCATCAAATTCATGCTTGAATGCATGGGTTAAATCAACTATCAACTATTCACACATCACGTATAAGTACTGTTCATGTATATACGAGTTAACATTGAGAAGTACGTGGGATTTGAACATGGAAGCTCCTATAAGTTCATGCTTAATTGGTACATGTTCTTCAGAGTTCAGATCATCTTCTTCTCCACTTGCTCCTCGACAATACACCACGAGTTTCTCTTACATGATGATCGTCGTATAATAGTTGATCATCAAATTGTAGACACTGCTTTCGACGGGATGGATTTAACATTTTTCAATCTCGTTTGTTAATTGATCATGAAGTGCGATATGAAATATATTGGGCACTTTGGTGTACATGAAATTGTTTTGTTGATTAGCTAATTAAACAGGTAGATCATATGAACTCTGAGCAATTGAAATGGTTCAAATTAATGACCAGTGGATCCAGTAACTAAAATTTGTTTGAGCCGGGGTGCATATAATACACAGAGAATGTTATATTTAAGATTATAAAAGAGGATCCTAGCTCGTCAGAAGAAACCAAAAGTACACCAAAACACTTCCGCATAAAGCCAATAAATAGTTAGAAAGATGTACGTTTTAAACCTATGGATTATGATAGTAAGAATCTAGTAGATGTTAGAATGTAGATGAACAATAGTATTGGGCCATTGTCACTACAAAACAGAAAATCTGAGCCTAGAAATCTAAAATATTGTTCAGCAAACTTCTGGGTTGAAAGAAGCAAATCATGACCCAATTAACCGGCGAATACAGAAGTAATAAACCATACGGTCGAGAAAACTACATAAGTGGGAATAACTCGATTTCTCGACGACTCTCGTAGGACATAGAAGGAACTCAAGGAAGAGGGCTACTCATACTTCATACTTATCATACATCAACAATGCATGATTACACGCATATCAATAATAACTATGAGACAACGAGGATGAATCTCTAATCCAGAATAAACTTCTTCATTCACGTACGAGCTAAAATGAAATGGGCAGTTTAGTTTTTTCTTCATATATAGCAGAAATACGAAGAGAAGGACATTAAACACCTCTATCTCTTCCACAAGCATACGCACCACTACAGAAGACATCTCTTTCATAACTAATATATAAGCTTAAGACTATCGGTCTCCATTTTCTACCGCGACTATTCTCTGCGTTTCTTTTGCAGGTTACTTTCAATACCGGAAGGCATCAACTCTATAACTTGGTCGTCGAAGTGATCGATGTGTTTGAAGACCACCACTCGGTATTGAGTTTTGACAGATTCATCAGCTAAGAACAAGTTCAATGTGTTTGATCGAATTGGACTGGGGCAACTCCAAAATATCTAATTAACTAATTATTGAGTGTAGTATATAGTATATAGCAGCTAACAAACACTATATATGATCATGATGGGGTGATTGGGGTCGTGGGGTCACGTAGGTATCCATTGAATATAGATCATAACGTTGATAGTTTCTTGGGATAGAGGTCCTCGTCCCATGAATCGATTGATTTGCATTCATAATTTCTTGGACCATCTCTCTTCGATCTTTCATACTCTTGGTCACGTTTTGATGGCCCTAGCTAGCTAGTTCATAAATATACCATTTACTTTGGTGAACATGATTGGTTGTTAGTTTTTTTTTTTTTTTTTTTAAAAAAAACTTTTTATTAATAACTCACACACCCTACATATGTCAATGAGGTTTGAACCCATGACCTCACATATGTCAATGAGGTTTGAACTCATGACCTCAAAGTTGTTAATTAAATATCTTAACCAAAGTCATGGCTCACCGACCGAAAAAATATATCAATGCACCAGCTGGGAATCAAAACATGATTGGTTGTTAGTCATTTTTAGTTGGTGTTAAATTTTCCGTCATATGTTATAGTAACGATCATTTCAATATAACTTAATTTTGAACAATGCATTATATCGAAATCTTCTTTAATAGTTAAAAGTACTTATATATATGTATAAATTTAGTGTCATTTGATAAGTAATTTGAGAACTTAGAATGTCTTTACCACCTTTCTTTCTTAATCTCCAAATCTTTTTAGATAAAAATGGTTTGATCACCAATTTAATAGGTAAAACAAACAACTAAAATAGGCAATGATAGTCGAATTTTCCTAATATCAAAAAGTGTAATCAAAATTAGAAAGTGTCAATTGAAAGAGGTCTACCATCTCTTATCTCTAACACATCCATGTCGTTGAATCATAACTATGGGGCCAATACCGGTAGAACCCTACGTCGATCATTATGATTTCTCATATCCATTCGAGTGATCGTGGAGTTTTATTACTAGTTACTAGTAGCAACTACATTCGTCGGAACAGATCGATGGTGACTTTTCTTATAGGGCATACAAGTTCTGTGGCGCATAAAGCTATGGTCCTGTCTTTGTATTAAAGGAAAGAATTCGTAGATGAATTATGAATGCACGTATACGTACGTCTAATGATATTGGTCACCAACGATGATCATGATTGGTTGAACACATTTACATCATATGGATTGTATCTAAAGTATATCGTTGGTAAATTGAGGTCTAGTAACTAGTAGTGAAACGTTCTTTCCCTTTTCAATTGAATAAACCATGGTTTTTTTTTTTTTTGCAGCATCTAAATTGATTCCTTCCAATAACAGGAAAAGAAAAAAAGAAAAAAGAAAAAGAGGGGGCAATGTAAAACGTGGCAAAACGATGCCGTCGTCCACCGAGGGACCCACAGTACAACAGGCCCAATATCTTTGTAGTTGTAACAATGCAGGCCGGCCCAACCACACATGCCACATGTCACTCTTACGAGGCGCTATAGTCAGAGGCTCCAGTGCGGCGCGTCCTACTTCAAACACGGTGAAGCCGCAAACACTTGTGATTTTGCGAACGCCGTCGTACCACGACCAATCCAACGGTTTAGTACCGCGGGTGACGTGGCACCGTTCCCCGGAGGACACGATCAGGATCAGGTCACATGAAGACACCGCCACGTGGTAGACGGTAGTGGGGCCCACTCAAATATGACACTCGTGAGTCGTGACCGCTAGCTCACTTCCACTTCGGGCAATCAATCAATCATATCATATCATTCCGCGGGAGGGAGCCGTAAAAATTCCAGATCCCTTGAAATTGCCTTGTTCTCAGCAGGTAATTACGGAAGCGCCATTACCAAAGGTCAAAGCCGAGACGCGTCGTGCCTTGTCAACGGTCCTCTCCTCAATTTTACCCGGCTGCTTACGCTGTAATAATGAAACTAATCAGTACTTATTACCGCTGTTAATTTCTGTCCCAAAAGGGTTGGTGTTTTTATGATACTACATTTAGTGTGTACCTAAATTTCTGAAAAAATTGGTATCTGATGAAAGGTACAGAACTAAGCCATCATTCTAATGGACAATTTTCTGATTCATTCAAAATATGGCTGATATTCAAAATGATAAACGGGTGCGATGATGTTTTATAAACATATATACAAATACATATGGACAGTTTTAAATTATTATTTTGTGACACCATTACTAAGCTCGTTTGTAGTATCAATCTTTTGGTTAATGTCACAATTATAACGAGTGAGTGTTTGTAACTTTGATATTGAAGATGAGAATTCGTCATAAAACAAATTAAAGTGAAAAGTTTGTAAATAAAATTAAAATATGTGAATATAAAAATAAATAAGGTGTGTTGATAACAAAAATGGGTATTAACCAAAATTTAACATTACAAAAATTAAATACATAAATACTTGTTACACAAGTCGTTTATAATAGTTTTTTGTTTTGAGTATGCGACTGCACATGATCACCTTGGATGTTTAAAAACATAATTTATATTGTTATATTTTATCAAGATCATAAATTATTATTATACTCGTATGGTCCATACTTTTTAAAATCAACAAATGTAGCCATGTAGGATCGTGAGAACTAATTTACAATTACGTACCTTAATCGTGAGCTTACCATGAAAATGAAAATGACAAGAAACCTTCATTTTTATCTCAGTATTCTTTTTTATTTATTAAGATAAAATATTGAAAATGAAAGAGGGAAAAGTGAAAAACCAAAAACGAAAAACTTGCAGTTACAGAAAAAAAAAAAATTAAAAGAGGGTTGTAAACTAATCTGTTTCACGACCCTACCCTGCTTCACCATTTCCTCTTGTAAACCAGGGAAGCTCACAGCCTCAGACCATCCATTTTTTCTTGTTTCCGTTTTGTGAAAGCTTAAATTTACCCCCCTCTAATACCGCAGTTTCTTGATTTAATTATCTCTTAATTTAGAAAAATCTTCCTCCTCCTGAATCAATCCTCATTTCCACTACCCTCTTTCTTTCCTAATCCCCCCTCTAACTTCTTCATCTGCACCCAAAAAAAAAAGATCTGCTTCTGGGTTTTAATTTGGGTTTAGAATAATAATATTATTAATGCCAGAAAAGGTCACAAGGTCTTGGTGAAGATATATCTTGTGCTTGACTTTTGCAGAAGCCACAGAAGCTGCAAGAAAAGCCAAAGTCTTTGAGAGCCTCTGAGGCTCCACTTTCTAGACCAGTTCATGGTTTGGTGGGCTTTTCTAGTTTAACACAAGGGTCCTCCTATCTTTGTTTTCTTCTTCTTGTTCTTCTTGTTTGTGTCTTTTGTTTTGGTGATCTGCTAGAAATGTATGGAGGCAGACACAACAGAGAGCTGTCCTTCGAATCCCTGGCTCAAATCCCAATCCTGCGGCCGAGCATCCATGCCCGGAGAGCCAATCTGACCGTCAAGTTCCAGGACCTTTATGGGTTCACGGTGGAAGGGAATGTGGATGACGTCAACGTGTTGAATGAGGTGAGGGAGAAGGTGAGGCAGCAAGGGAGGGTTTGGTGGTCAATGGAGGCCAATAAAGGAGCCAATTGGTACTTGCACAAGTCCATTTCTGAAGGTAAATCGCTTAAGGCTTCGTTGAAGTTTTCGGCTTTGGCTAATGCCATTACTCTCAAGAGGTTGATCAGGAAGGGCATTCCGCCTGTGCTGCGCCCCAAGGTGTGGTTTTCGCTTTCCGGGGCGGCTAAGAAGAAGTCCACCGTGCCGGAGAGCTATTATAATGACTTGACCATTGCCGTCGAGGGCAAGGTCACGCCTGCCACCAGGCAGATTGATCATGTAAGTTGGTTGGTTTGAGTCTTTCTTGGATTGCTATGATGGTTTTGTGGTGAAATTTTGGATCTTGACAATTTCTCAATCAAGTCGTTTTCGGGTTTGGATTTGTCATATGAGTTTTTGAACATTTTGTGGCTGATCTTGTGATCTATGGCAGTAGCATTGTGAAATGCTCCATTACATTTTTCTGTGATGATCAGCATTTCTGAGGCTTATAACTTATATGTCATATTGTCGAAATTGTATTGTGATTGAATAGGTTTGTTGATTGTGTTTATGTGCAGGACTTGCCCCGTACGTTCCCTGGTCATCCATGGTTGGACACCCCAGAGGGACATGCTGCTCTTCGTCGCGTTCTTGTTGGGTATTCATTCCGTGATTCAGAAGTTGGATATTGTCAGGTCAGTCTGCTATACCTTTCGAGAATATACAGGAGGCATTCTTTAGGTTCCTAGTTTATCATGGATGTGAATGGCAGAAAGTTTAATATGTTACAAAACCAATATTGTTGGAGTGTAATTTTGTTGGTTTTTCTCATGGCTGTTACATGAAGGTTTCTCCAAAAGCTGCAGTATGTTTAGCAATTCCATTTTGTCATTGTTATTGTGTTTTGAGAAATGTACTGAACAACCAATTTCATATGTATGCAATGTATTGGACAACCACTTTTTGTTCAGGTTCTGTCGGTCTGAGTTTCTTCCTTATAGCACCTCTAATCAACACAAGTAAAATACACCTAACTGGTATCCCTCCTCCTCCTTTTGTGTTCTCCTTTGCTTTTTCATAACCAATTGTTAACAAGAATTGTTTTGCTGCACCACTCTAAAGAAAATGTCCTGTGTTTGAAACTCTGAACTGCACCCAAAACTAGAGACTAATCAGGGGAAAACACTATGTTCTTCCTCAACAGTCACACCCTAATCTCATTAGTTTTTATTTTATGCACCCACTGAAGTATTGGTATGCTCAAAAATTTCAGAAGGATCGACTGGAACAGATTATGTAATCACACAATGCTTGGGGGCCATTCTGTCTTTCGTTTAGTATCTTTAGAGAATATATTATTTGAAGTGTTTCCCCAGATAGTTGATAAAGCAACAAAGTTGGTTCTCCTTTATTTACTTGCTTAAGAATTGATTCCTTTTGGTTGTTGGTATTTACTTAAATGGAGTGGTTCAACTTTCTTGGTGCAGGGCTTAAATTATGTTGCGGCACTGTTACTGCTTGTGATGAAAACAGAGGAAGATGCATTTTGGATGCTAGCTGTTCTCCTGGAGAATGTCTTGGTCAATGACTGTTATACAAATAATTTATCAGGATGTCATGTCGAACAAAGAGTTTTCAAGGATTTCCTTGCTAAGATGTGTCCAAGGTACCTTCCTTTCTTTTTTTTGGATGTGTTCTTCTGATTTAAGAGCCTTAGCCTAAAATGGCATATATTTCTTCTATATATACTCTAATAATTTGAAGAACAATGCAGGATAGCAGCGCATTTGGAAGCATTGGAGTTTGATGTATCCCTTGTTGCCACTGAGTGGTTTCTGTGCCTCTTTTCTAAGAGCTTGCCTTCAGAGGTTAGATACTCTTTTGCCTCTATCTCTCTTTATTACTTCAATAGAATAGAAACATACTGAAAGTATTTGTGGCTTTATTCCGCTGCTAACACTTTCATGGGTCTCTTTTACCTTTTTTGCAAAAGACGACTCTAAGGGTGTGGGATGTCCTTTTCTACGAAGGGGCGAAAATTATGTTTCATGTGGCTTTGGCAATCTTTAAGGTACAAGAAATTATTGCCTTTTTCTTTTGCTGGTACTAGTTGTGCAAATTTACTGGCTCTTAAGTTAATCTTGATTTCATGACTCGCAATTGCAGATGAAGGAACATGAGTTGCTTACAACCCATCATGTTGGAGATGTAATTAATATTCTACAGAAAACCACTCATCATCTATTTGATCCGGATGAGCTATTGACGGTAACACGTTTGTGCTTGCTCTTTTATATGATTCACTTGAGCGAAACTTGCATAACCTGCATGCAATATTTTCAATAAATCTTTTGGCATGGATCATGACCTAAGGGAATAGCTCATCTTTAATTTATAGCTGATGTTAAAAGGACTCATGAGAGGCTGTCCGAGTTTAAGGAAGTTGCTAAACATGGAGTGAAATACATTGTTTTCTAAATCTGTGCCTGTGGACATTGTTTGGTTTCCTCCTAATGCACTGTCATAATCATTCCAGGTAGCATTTGATCAGATAGGTTCCTTTACAACCAACACTATATCGAAGCAGAGGAAAAAGCAAGAACCGGAAGTGATGAGGGAGCTTGATCAGAGATTAAGACGGCTAAATTCCCTGAAATTGGAAGACAGTAATATGTCGAGTCAAAATGCGGAATGTCACTCAACCTAGCTGGATCAGTTGCTCCTCTAGGGAAGAAAACTGAGTTTGTTGCCTCCTCCTGTTTGTTCCTGTAAAAAGGAGGAACGAACAAGTAAAGAGAGTTGCCCTGTTGTCTATTATTAGATGTGTTGTAGTAGAGGATCTCAATGTACATTTCTGACCGTTACCATATATACTGCAAATTAGGGCATTGTTGCACTTGCTTGATTGCCCTGTAATTTTTGCTTCAATGTTGTGCCTACACTTTTCCAGTGACTGAAACTTCAATTCTTTCATTTTATATTCTTGATCTGAATTTGTGGTTATTTCCAAAGCATAGCTTGCTGAGCCATGAGCTTATAGAGACTTCTTATTACTTGCACAGCCACATCTTTCACAAGTAGATGATGATTGCTGCTCCCTAATCCATGTCTAAAAGGAAATAAAATAACATCGTTTTTTATTGTGTTAGGGTATCAAAGGTTTACTAGACCTAAGACTTAACTTATCGGCGCATGTGAAATGTTTATCGATGCATGTGAAATGTTCTGACTATGCATTGCTGCAATGCATAGTGTTCTGATCATTTTGTCAGCTTATGCTCTAATGCATTGCAGTATAATGCTGGTTGTGGTAGTTTCGCGAATGAAACTCGAATTGGAAGTTATCTACCTGACACTGGTCTGTATACCATGATGTTTGCGGTTAGTTTCGTGAATCGAACTCGGATCGGAGGTTTTGTACTTAACGCTCGATTCTCGACTGTTTATCTATGCATTACAGTATGGTGTTGTCTGTTGTCTGTGGTAACGTCAGTGAACTTTTTCGTATATGTAAATGCTATTTCTGGCTTGTAATCAATGTGTCATGTAAAGAGTGTCTCAAAATAAAATCCAACAAAGAGGGAAAGATAAGTAGATAACCATATATATGGATACACAACCCAAATCTCCCTCCAATCCCAGAACTTGTCATCTTCACTAGCTCCCTCATAAAAATGCAAACTTCATCGAAACCCATTCAAAGCTTCCATTTTTACTATGAACCCAAAACCCCAAATCACTAAACCCTCAAAACCCAGACCCGGAAACCCGACCCAATGTCCCCGGAGCGGCAACCCTGGACCATCGATTCCGACCTGGACGGGATCGACCTCGACGCCGCCGACTTCGCTTCCTCCCTCCCCTTAAAAAAAGTCCCAAACGGCGACGTTTTCGAGGCCTCACGCGCCGGCGACGTGGAGCGCCTCAGGTACTTGCTGGAGTCTGGAGTCAACGTCAACGCGCGTGACCGGTGGGACTCGGTGGCGCTCTACTACGCGTGCCTCGCCGGACATCTTGAGGCGGCGCGTATGTTGCTGGAGAGCGGTGCTATTTGCACGGAGCATACATTTGACGGCGATCGGTGTCATTACGCGGCGTTGAATTTGAAGGTGAGGAAGCTTTTGAAGGCGTTTGAGGCCAGGCCGCCGCCGCTGGGGCCGTTGCAGGCGGCGATGAGAGAGACGTTCTTGGGATGTGCGGCTAATTGGGCCTATTTGGAGCAGGCCCAGTTTGAATCTTCAGGTATTTTTGCTTAGATGAACTGCAATTGCTTATACATTGGTGTGAATTTTGTTGTGGAATTGAAATGGAGTAATGGGTTGGTGTTGGTGTTTAAGATAAGGGTTTACAGCTGAAGTGGTTTAGGACTCTTTGTTTTTGTCGGTATATACAATTGCATTTTGGTTGGAGAAATAGGTTCATTTCTGCCTATGTATTGTTATGAACTTATAATGAAGAAGGTTTTAGTTCATTTCTTTACCAGTATAGAGTGTAGACTGTAGTGAGGATTGCTTTATTAAACTGTAGATGGTACGATGCTCGGTTTGGTCTTGTGAGGTGAATAGGATAGGTTGAGTTTTGAAGAGGCAGACAAGTATAAGCATTTTCTGTTTGTGTTTATATATTCTGAAATATGGTGATGAATTATGACAATGTCAGTCTTGATTGTAGCTTAAGCTAAGATTTGTGTCCATTGCAGTTACATCTGTGTCAATGTCAGCACATATGGTCTTGCATATATGTCTCTCTTTCAAGAAGAATATGTATGTTAAAGTGACACACGGCATTTGGTATTCGTGAGTAGGTCTTCCGGCCAGTGATGGATACTTCCCTCCAGATGTGGTATTTTTTGTTCAAGGCAGAGCCATTGAAGCACATAGAGTCATCTTAAGTGCACGGTCACCATTTTTCAGAAGAAAGTTTGTGACTGATTGGAAAGAGCGCAGAGAAGTGAGATTTTCAAAGGAAAAGTTGTCATATCCTGCTTTATACAGTCTCATCCAATTCTTCTACTCCGACAGACTAGAAGTTGCTGTAGATGATATGGAGGATCTTGTGAGGATCTGCAAAGTATGTAAATGTGAATCTTTACAAAGGGTTCTCGAGAAAGAATTGATTCACCAAAAGTATGCTGAGTACAAGGCATTGAGAGACATAGACAGCTCTGTAAAACGATTCATCTTACAAGGTGTGTCTCTTCCTGAAGAAGATCGGCTTCCGGCGACTTTGCATGAGATCCTTCAGATTTCCCTTGCCAATTCTACTGGTGAACTTAACATAGATAATGGTATCAAAGAACTAATATCTTCTGTTGGTACCATGGAAATCAGTGATTTTGCAGAGGATCTTGCGGATGTTTGCATTAGAGTTGATAAAAAGAGTTTCCGATGCCATCAAGTGGTTTTAGCATCAAGGTCTGAGTATTTTAAAGCAAGATTATCCCGCATGAAGGACTTTCATGAAGGAAAAAGTGATATACCTGTTCATACCCTTCCATGTCTTGAGGAACATGATTTAAGCTCTGAAGCATTTGAAAAGATGATCGAGTATATGTAAGTGTTTTAATATCAAAGATGAATTAGATTATATGAAGAACTATGCGTACATTTTGTTATTTGGTTGTTTATTTTCTGGTTTTATTTTATTACATATACGTGCCTCGTGAGCATCTGATTGTACTTGTGTGATCAACATGCTCTTTTTGTTTGGGTTTTTCGTCTCATGCAACTTTCTGACTCCTTTGGTTGGTTCAGGTACACTGACGGATTGAAGGATATAGACCCAGATCAGGTAGATTATATGTTAATATGAGCTTCTAATTTCCAGCAAGGAGAAAAAAAAAAAATTCCTGTGACATTATTTTTATCTTTATTCCTGAAAGAAATACACTTACTTCTCCAGTGCTTCAATTCTGATCGTTAACTATGCAGGCTGGGGAACTCTTTGATGCTGCCTCTAGATATTTATTATTTCCTCTTAAGCGTGCTGTTGCTGATGTACTGCTGCCACACCTGGAAAATGTCTCACCAGCAGAATTGTGCAATTGGCTGATATTGTCAGACATGTATGGTTCTCCTTTATCTCACACTCAGCAGATTTCTCCTCCTTGGATATTTTTATCAATACCCTGTGATTTTGATTCATGGCATTTGTGTATAGGTATGGTGTCTTGAAGATAAGAGAATTTTGTTTAGATACAATAGCTTGTAACTTTGAGACATTTGCTGACACTCGTGAATTCCGAGCAATGCTGTTGACACTCCCTCCACCATCTGGGGATTCATCACTTCGCACCACTAATCCAAGTGCACCGGGAGCTGAAGTCAATACAGACCAACACAATGTTCTTGATGACTTGCGAGAAAAATGGCTTGAAGCTGAAGCTGGGGAGCTTGACGAGAGAGATGAGAGCGCACTAATCTTTGATAAGCGACTTGAGATGCTTATGGTTGTTGCAGAACAAGAAAAGTCTGATGCAGATCTTACTGATGATATCAATGGCTCCTAGAACATGCGTCTCCATATGGTACATTGGTACTACAGTGAACAAGAAGACAATGTAGGTTAGCCAATTTTGTTTCTTTTCCGCTATACTATAAATAAGATACTTGTACTCTTCAAGTCTTTTCGAATTGGAATATAGAAAAAAATACATTTGTGTTGAAGATGTTCCTGCAAAAGAATCATTAGTCATACCTTAAAAGTATATTTATTTGATGTTTAAATTAACAGAAAATTACTCCACAACAGATGAAATGTATTAGCACAGTTTTATACTCCACAACAGATGAAATGTATTAGCACAGTTTTATACCAACAAAGGCTTCAAATTTCAGAAAGATCAAGAGTGTTGTCTCATAGAAGAAATGTTGGAATTTCTGAACATATAGGCCTGTCACAACTTCTCTCCTATTCATTATATTCACAGCTATGCTTACTATCCTAGTTGAGTTTCACAGAGTTGATGTCAAATCCTCACTGGTACAACTTTCATTTGCCTGAAGCAGAAGCAGTTCCAATATTTCCTGGAGCGCGCATTTGTAAGCTTGAGGAGAATGCAGTAATCATTCACCATGTACCTAAAGAGAGTTGAATCTGTACGTACGTACTGAGTCGTCCTATCATGATAGGGGACAAGATGAACATCATAGCTTCCAACAGGACGAGCAAATTTCCCCATTAGCTCCACAGTAGAAGTCTCTCTCCACAAACTGCTCATCAAAACTTCAAAAGTTCCATTTCTTTCTTCAAAATGCCAGTGAAGTAGATCGTGAATGTTTGCAACAGCAGCAAGACGGCATAGGAACATGAGCATGTCGTTGGCCATATGACATTGTTCACCGGAAATATGACATTGTTCATGGCTCAAAGGTTCGAATGCCTAGGAAACAATGTTGATGTCCTCAGCAAAACGTAGAAACTGTTCCTTATTTATCTGTGGGATGTGAGTTCACTGATTTGAATTTCTGCTACAAGTACTAGGCCTTGTTTATTTGTATCAAAATAATTACCATTTGTTGCTTGGCGTGCAAGCTTTAAGTTGAACAAAGTTGACAGTCTAAAATTTAATATTTTCTGTTTAAATAACGCTTTCTCCCGCTTCACATTATTCAACAAGAAATGCCCCGTTGAAAGAATATATATAACCTGATAGGAAAATTAAACTAACAGAATTTACAAAAATTTTCCTTTTCCTCCTGTGGTTTATGAGCCCCATCAAACAATGAGTCTCTGCAAGATCAAGAGCAAGAGCAGGAGAGCGACATGGACAAGTTCAATGTCCTTTCAATGTCCTTTTCCTCAGCTAGAAGATTAATTTCCTTTTTGTTGGGAAGTAGTGTCGTCATTGATGGACAAGTTCGAGGCTTCACTAGCCAAACCTGCTTTGCTCTCACCAGCATCAGAAGCTTTAGTAGGGGATCCTTCGGGACTGGTAATGCCCGACTCTGATTCTCCTTGTGCTTGCTGCATACTCCAGTACATGATGCTTGCAGTCAAAATAAGGATCATCTTCTGGTTTACCTGTCATATCACAGGAGATGGTATACTTGGAATGTCATACCAACTTACGTAACAATACATTTGAGAAATGGAAACATCCGTTTTGGTCGAATTAAGTACAACTAGAACTTCAGAAGAAAGTTGCAAACATCATCTAATGGTCTTTCTTTGCCTATGTAGTTCTGAGTATCAACGGACAAACAAATCAGAATTTCGGCAACACCAGCTTACAAAATTATTTTCACGTATGACAGAGGTTAAGTTATATGAACTGTAAGGGACACGACAACAAGCTCAATGAACTGGCCCAACGAACATTAAAGATACTTTTATGAATTTAGAGTACATAGTAATGCTTCAATATGCTGCTCTTAATTCAGAATTTTGGGATCTAGTGATCTAATGGATAAAAAGCCATTGATGCTTATATATATGAGTCATAGGATGGATAAATAGTCATTACTACACCTATAATATCTTTACCTCAATGATGTCCTCAGGTAACAAGAAAATGGAGCAACCAAGCTTTCGAGCGACACTAATTATATATGTTGCATTCAGCTTCTTATCTTCCTCTGCAGTGTTGATGGTGATGAAGTAAAATAACTCACAAATAACAAAGGAAAGATAACTTATTAGATCAACTGAACATTTCCCCATGTTTCTTTTTAAGAGTGTCATTCATCATGCATAAGTAAGCTATTCCGGTCCCTAGGAAGCCCACAACTTGTGAGCTTAATACCTTCATTTCTTGAGAAACAACAATTAAACTTCTGATAATCCAATTCAACAGGCCTACAAGTTTTTCAATAATAAAAAAAATACCAAAACCAAACCATGCGATGAATGACAAAATGATATACCAGTTTCTCCCTTGGTGGCAAGAGTCCAATTGACCACCCTTGGCTCCACAGCACTAAGAAGCTCGAGGAAGAAAATTCCACTTGAGAGGTTTTTATCCTAAAAGTTCAAGAGAGAACCACAGACACTAAATTGATCACCAACTAAGAGATGGATGCCATCTTTTTGTCAAAACTAAAGAGCATTGTATTAGATTACCTTGAAACTCTCCATTTGGGAGGTTCTACCCGCCTTCTTCACCTTTTTGTTTGCCCAGTCTAGAATTTCAGCATCACTTATCTCTTTACCAGCTTTACCATGGGAATGTGATCTCAAGTTTCTCAGGAGTTGAAGCATACTAAACCTCATCAACTGCCACAAATAAGCTGGGGGAAAGGGGGTACTTAACATTAAATGGAGCTATAAAATGGCTTCCAAATTCACTTCTCTGCCCAAGAAGTATCTCCAAATGTTTATTAAGCTATGAATTAAGAAAACAGTAGAAATCCTCAAAATAAAACGCCTAAACAGAAAAGCACAACTTACTATTAGAAGCCCAATATTTGTTTCGAAGTCATGTCATAAAATTCTTATAGTGTGTATCGCAATTCACAACTTAGTAAGTTTTTAATGTTGCTGTGTTTTCAACAAAAGAACCTGTAAAGGAAAACTTTTCGACTTACCCAGTATGAGCTTCTTATTTCCTTGCACGATATCATTACCAGCTACATTCACAAGCGAGAAATTTAATTCCTTCCCAATCGCTATAACTTGGTTACAATTCTCAAGCTTTTTGAATGGCATTTTTATTGGAGGCTTTGAGGCTGTTTTCCAGTTGACTAATCCAGAAGCAATTTTGTCAAGCAGTTCCAAAAGAACCCATCTGCATGCAAAAGGTACATAGTTCAATCACAAGTTAACCAGGCTAGAATGCATGTGCTTCTATGGAGTCAGAGGGAGGATGGATACAAAATCTCACCCATTTCTAACATCTTCGAAAAGATTGTTAACGTAGGTTGCAGTTCCAAGGCTGTTAATCCACAGTCGGAAGCATCTCTCTTCCCGAGAAGTTTGTGCATCATCTGTCATCATCTCAGCGAACGATATTTTTTTACTATCTGCAGTCAATCCATTCCTGCAGAGAACCCACACGGCATACATACAGATTTCAATAATATGCACCAGGGTCATTAATTAGTTCAGGAAGAACTAAATATTACGCTGCAAAAAAAAGCACTAGGCATTATACAGATTACTGTGGAATACAAAAATTGAAATCAGGAGCATGAATGTGAAAGAGAAGGAAAAGTAAGTTCAAACACCAATTGATGTGTTTACCGGGTGGCCAGGGTACCAGCAGTTGCATGTTTCGCATTGACAAAATAACTTAAACAGAGAACATCATATTATTTCTAGAGGAATAAAGGATGGTGATTAACGATAGAGGAAACAGCTCTTCATATTCAGAATGAAAATTATGCAAGTGAACAAAAGAGGAAACAACTCTTCATATTGCAGGTTTAAACAAAAGCACTTTTGAACTATTCTTGCTTGCCTGTGCTGGAAGATTTGTGCAACAAATGCAAGATTAAGATTTGGTGAGCCCTCAACAATGTCTTTAGCGGTGAGATATCTTTTGCACTCCAATTTCTCAGCTTGCTCAAGAACCATTTTTGCTCTTTCCATAGGATCTTTTGTATTCAAGGAAGTTGGGCCTGAGACCTCGGGTGCAACCGCATTAATCAAGTAAGCATAAGCCGCTCCATCCTGCAAAAGCATAAAATTGATACGTGGTTCAAAGACAATAAATAACAAAAAACAAAATTAAAAAGAAAGATACCCTATAACATACTTAGACAAGAAAATCATGTTGAATAATTCAAAGTATTTGCTTTATATGCAAAGAAGCAACAAATTTTAGTGGTACAGTGACCAAAATACAATGTGATGATGAGGAGCATGCAGAAACATATAAAAGTTTCTAAGAGAGTGTCCCTAAATGAAGAGTTGCATGCAAATACATTCAATCAAAAAAAGTTATTTTCATTCTAAACTCGCCAAGTCATTTAGCCATGCCAACTTACAACATGGAAGTTTGTGGAGATGAAAGTACTTTGTATTGTGGAAAAATAACATTTACTAAGATATATTGGTAAAGTACGGAAACAGATAAGTGGCATTTTGCATCAGATATGTCCACATAAAAAGGACCATACCAGTCAACAATGTGGAAGGTTACATGAAATGTTGATCATTTCAGTGTCTACATTATGAAACTGATCACAATGGAAGAAACACTGTTGCAATCAAGCTGATGCATACAGTGCTCATCCTCAATCTAATCGGTCAGCTTGCTCTTACCTTGATATCAGAAGAGAAGTTTGTCACTTGTTTTTCATATCCAGCTTTCTTCAGATGAAAATTCATCCATTTCAGTAGAACCTTCTCTGGTGGTAGACCCAAGAGCTCCTCCACCTCCTGTCCATTAACAGAATATCTGAAGTAAATCATCAACATATGTAACAATGTAACAGTCTAACCACAGAAAATCCACCCTCATTTAACCAAGCCTCAAAAGAAACATATATAAACTATGTGACCTGGCTGTCATCCACCAATTCCACAAGCTGTGGAGTTTTCTTGAGATTAAGATCTGCTAACAGTTGAATCTGATATTTCCACGAAGTGAAAGGATGAGTCAGTAGTTTAAGCTTTCATAAACCAAATTTTAGGCATTATGGTTTGCGCAAGCTAAGAGACACAGGGGCAAGAAGGGATCAGTACTCAATACCTTGATTATTTGAGAGATCAAGCCGAGCAGAAGATGAGGCTGCAAAGTATGGATATGATAGCAAGTTAAGAAAAAGTGGTAAGCTAAGACCAAGTTGGAAGACTAAGAAGTTTTAATGGGGAGCTCATGGTGCTAAACTTACCCTTCCTTCAGCCAAATCCTGTGTGCCAATGTTAACCACAGTGCAGCCAATAGCTTTTGCTGAATTAAGACAAAGTGTATGGTTCTCATTTCTCTCCCATGGATTAAGGACTGCTTTAGTGTTGATAGCACGCTCATCTATAGTCCCAGGAACTGCTATGTTGATAAGCTTACTACACGAAGCAACTAAAATAATCAACAAACTTGAAAATGCCTTGTCAACATATTGAACAGAAATAGTGGTGGTTCCAGCATCCTTACCAAAGGAGAACTCCATCTTTTGCAAGATCAAATAAAGCATTTGTAGCTGGATCTAATGGAAGATACTTCTTCAAGAACGAATCTTCTGCCAGGTAGCTGTTAACGTGGGCGACATAAGAAGCCTTTTCATTCTCATTGATCGAGTGATGAACAGTTGTAGTGGTTGCCTTGAGAAATGAAGTCACCCTTTTGTAACCGCCACCAGTACGACCAGACTTTTTCACTGCACGGGCTTGCAAATTCAAATGCGCCTGCCAAACACAGTCAATTCTCAAACCATACCATTGTATCCAACAAATGTTAGTACTTGATGTACAGTTAAAAATAACAAACTTCTGGTTTGCTAATTTCACAAGATCCCACTTGTTGAATCTGTTACAATTTAGCTAAACCAAATCCTTGTTCCCACTACCAACATCAATTACTTATGCTTTAGACACTTACCCGCAGAAAGGTCTCGAACTCAAGATCTTCACCACTGTCCAAATTTGACTCCTCCAACATGGTCTTAATCTCATCTTCTGAGAACGTTTCAGTAAAAGCCCTTAGTTTTGCAAAAATAGCCGGCAAATCTTTAACCGTGACGCGGCCATTCTGAGTCTTAGTTGAGAGAAACTACAACCAACGCAACAAACCCCATTTCACATATCACCACAAAATTACTACTCGATCATGTAATTTTTTCATAATACATATATATTTTCACAACTCTACACAACAAAAAAGTAACGTTTTGAGAACAAATCAGAATAGAAGCTTACTTTTGATTTGAGGGTACGAAGCTCAACTTGGGTGAATTGAGCCTGCAGCTCTGTATCATTAACAACAACACCCACAAAGCTAGACATCTTGGCCTTTGTTTGTGCGCAAAACTAACCCTGATCATCCAAAAACAATCACAACTAGTCATACGCAGACCTAAACATTAAAATGCTCTAGGAATTACCCTCACCAGATCCACACATTAAAAAAAAAAAAAAATACCAATTGAGGAACAATGTCAATATGTCATAGATGGAAATCAACGTGCATGCAATCAAAGAACGCGTCCTTATGATTGACCCAGAAATGGAAATCAGACAGACAAAAAAATGGAAACACAAATGAGTATCCATGTACCTTAAAACAGATGAAGCTGGCTCAAAAGCCAAAACTCAGATTGTAAGAGTATCTCGTTGTGTTTTGCCGTGTTTTCATAAATGGAGAGAGAGGGCCGGAATGCGTGTGTGTTTTGATGAAAGAAAGAAAAAGAAAGAGAGGAGAGAAAAAAGTGCAGGGCGATCGGACGCGCGAAGAGACAGGGGAGTGGGAAAGCAGAGGAGGGAGAGGCTTCAGTTTTGTGTCTCTCTCGGGAAATGCCTAATAATATTGAATGTAAACACACCACATCCTTCTTTTTTCATACAATTTTCGTGGGAACGTCCGTTTGGTATCCAGTTTTTGAAGCTTAGGCCAAAATGGGATTTGAAATTTATTTACGTTGTGTTTGGATAAATTATTTTTAATTTTTATAGAAATTTTAAAATTATAGGAATTACAATTTTATGAATTTAAATTTCATTAATTGAAAATTCTGTTGTTTTGGATTTCATGACGTAGAGTTTTAAAATGATAAGAATTTGTATTTAGACTAACCTCAGTCAAAAGAATTGACAAATGACATCTATTTTGTGAGGAATTTAAGCTTTCAAATTCCACGTTTATTTTCTCGTAGAAATTGCTAATTCCACAGGATAAGAATCCAAACAAGAGAAACAGTCATAAGAAATTTGGAATTCCTTATTTTTGATTAAATTCCCGAGAATTCACCCACATCCAAACACACCGTTAGAATAAAACAAACCAGTCTTTCTCACATGTTTTGTACGAGTTTTGGACCGTCTGATTAGACAGTCTGCTAACCCAGTACACGCGTGGCATAGAACTTTCATGCCCATGTTCGAATCCTACCCATGTTGATTGAAGTTAAATCTCAATCTATTTTTAACTTTTACTCACATATTAGTTTATGGCCCTAAAAAGTCTTTATGAAAACCGGTGATCTCAATACAAAAATAAAAAGAAAAATAAAAGTAGCTAGATAAGTAAGGAAAAAGATGTGAATCAAAATAGACAAAACTTCGAGGTGACGATTAGTGGGTTCACTGTCCCAAACTAAATACATTTTTCTAGAGAAAATGACATGTTTGGTAATCAATTTACAAAATAAATCGTTGTTTTTTAGATTAGAAACAGATGCAAAATGCATTTGTTTGCACATAGTTATTGGTTCTACGTACGAAGCAATTTAGGTCGATGAATTATGGTCGTATCACTCGTATGCCATAAGTCTGCTTGTTGATTCTTAGTAACTAAGCTTACCGACAATTTTCAATTCATTCATCATATCAAAACAGATTAGTTGGACCTTCTAATTATTAAGAAAACAGAGGCTACAATTCTAATGCAAGACAGCGCATCGATCTGCCGAACTTTTGCTGGTGTAAAATAGTTGACTAATTCACCTGACTCAAGTGTGTTGATGAAGTAAACTGAGATGCCCAACATTAAGATTTTTCTGTTTCTCTTGAACTTGGAGTCATTGCTTGCAAGCTACTAGTTTCGTGAATCGTGATGCAGATTTAACCATCAGCTTATCAATCACACAAAGCATTCCTCATCAACAGTGAACACACTCATCAACGGATTTTTCCGATTTTAGAGTTTCAATACTTCAAAGTATCATAGAATAGTCTCACGAACTATTCATATGAAATCACTAACATATAGAGTTATGCGTACATAGGCATACTTTTGAGACATCGCCTTTACTTCCTGTTCAAGAAACAAACTTGATATTCTAGATGAAAGGGAGGGTTTGGGTTTTGGGTTGATCTTTGTAATAATGTGGAAGCTTGAAAATGTAGGTTCTTTTGTATCCTAGCCATTCCCTCCCTAATCTTCATAAATCACTTTCATGGTAGGGGGAGGGTTTCCTAGAGCCTCAATGAAGCAAAAGCTTCATTACAGTTTCATGACATTGATATGTTTTCTTGTCTATTCCCACAAATATGTACCTTCTTTTACTTCCATGCTTTCAGCATCATGTGGAACTTCCATGAGGGGCTGGGGACCTTGATCTGCTTAAAAGAAGCAGCAACAGTAGGCAATGGAGTTCACATAACACTAGTATCTTTATAATATTATGCAAATACGAAACAGAATACAAACCATATATTCTTCTGTATAAACAATAGAAAAACATGATGCCATTTACTCATACCAGAACTCAAATTTCTCTTAAACAGAAGAGATCCATTCACATATGTCCAGAAAAAATGGTTTCAAATCAAACCAATTGAGCAAAATACCAATAAACCCGCCTCTTAAATTAACTTAAAGATTTTAATTTTTCATTCCTCACAAGAACAGGACCAGTCCACCTGAGATTGCCAAAACCAATTGACCCCAACTCATAATTCTGTAAGAAGAAGATTTATCTGGTGAAGATCCTGGAGACGAGTCACTGTCTGCAGCTTTTGGAGCGTCTGCAGCTGGAGCAATATCCGGAGATGGTGCTGGGGCGGGGGTTGGGGGAATGTCAGTGCCAAAGATTGCCTCTGGAAGAAGAACCTTGTCAACTTGGTAAACAGCTACAGGGTCTGTGGAATGCACACTGCTGCTCACTTTTGTGTCCGACCATCCCGAGGTAAGATGTGCAGTGCCTGAAACATCAGTGAAGTTCAAAGTGAATTGTCCACCGGCCATTGTAGCCACAGGGCTCATGTCGCTAAGGTTTTTGAAATCGGCCAAAGAGTAGTAATGTGGCAGAGCATGGAATAGAAACATTGATTTGAGCTGGTCAGCAGTGAGATTGGACAGAGAAGGGTTTTTAAGAGCTTTGAAAGCACTATCTCTGGGGACAAAGATGGTAATGCCTTCCTCAGTCGTGTTGGCTTGGTCTTGAAATGTCTCAATCACTTTGGTGGACTCAAGGTAGCCAAGGAAGGTGTGGAAAGGGCCAGCCACAGAGAGCAAATCTGTGAGATTCACGAATTCCGGAGCTGGTGCCGGGGCAGGAGTAGGGGTGAGAGAGGAGGGAGATGGGGCACTTTGAGCATATGCTTCTGATGAACACATAACCAGTAGAGCCATGAAAACCACAGGAAGTTCCATTGTTCCAAAAATTGAATGATACTTCTCAGTATCTGACCAGACTCTCCAAATTCCTGCAACAATTGCCAAAACTGAAATAAGTCCCAGTTCCACAAAAAGTGGTAACAGTCTAAATCACACAATGAGCAGCAGTTTGTTTCAATCAAAACACCAAGATCTGAACTTTTCACATTTCACCTTCCTCTAGTGCCATAGAAATGTTCAAATAATTCCCGGCTCAACAAATCTATGCAAGACTAACAGTCTAAAAACCCAAACTGAAGAAATCCAGATCTTTGTAAACACATTATAAAAACGAAAACTGAGCCATAAACTGGTAGAAGCAATTAAATAAAAGATCTAATATACAGAAAACAGTTAATGAAAAGCAATGAGCAACACATTCAGGCAAAATAAGTACTCAAAACATGACCCAATTACCAGTCTTTGAACCCTGAATACTAAAACCTCAACCCAGATCAAATTTGATTTCAGTGAGCACTTACAGTAAACCCAGGTCAAGAAATCTTTAAAGAACAAGAAAAAGAGTCCACAGTCACACAATGCACATCAACAAATCAGATCTAGATCAGCACATTTCAAAATCCTACCAACCATACCACACAATAACACAAATAAACTACAATAGAATACCAACCAAGAAAAGAGCACCAATCTGAGAGTAGTAGTCAAAAAATGTACCCAAAAACCTGAAAAAGCTGCAGCCTGAGACCAAAGGACACTGACCTCAAGCAGAGGAACTCAGAGAGAAAATGGGTTCTTGAGGGAGGATGATAATGCAATAAAGACTGAAATGGTTTGGGACTATATAAAGCAAAGGTGGTAACTTTGGTGAGATACAAACAAAAGCAAGAAAATGCAGTGGGGGATGGCACCAGCTGGTGCCTGGTGGTTTGGGAATGAGGAGGCTTCTAAGAATAAATAAAAGAGATTAATTGGCATGAAGAATAGGAAGGTGGCCTTTCTGAATCACTTGCATCTAATCACTTTTTTAATGACCCTAAAACCCTTTCACTCTACACCATCATTGACATCTTAAACTCTTCTTCTCATGAGAATTTGGAGGGTTTGCTACTCTCTTTTGTAACTTCAATGGATGTGGAACTACAAGGTTTCTTAAACATTTACTGTTGTGTCTGAGGTAGGAGGAAGAAGGAAAATGACAACCTACTCACTCCCTGACTCCCTGCATTTAACTCCAAAGGAAAGGAAGAGGCTGGAGAATGTTTCATGGTAAAGAGTAAAAGATCTAGAAGGGTTGCTAGGATTATGATTCACCTGGTCAAAAAGAACATAAAGGGTTTAACTTCTTCAGCTTTTCATGGATTTTAGTTTTGTTACATGGTGCTAGCTTTCAGGGTGCATTGCTTCAAACCAAAAGACATTGTAAAATCTAAGATGCAAAAGAATAGTAACCATCAAAACTTTAGGGTGAATGAGAAACAGTTTGTCTTTTATAAACTGATTTTTTGAGTTTACATATAAGCAAAAATGCTGCTAATTAATAGGTTTCATTCCGCAGGAATGAGACATTCAAGCGATGTAACTGGACATCACGCAAATGAATCTCTATAATGAGTGTTTAAATTGGCTTTATTTCATAACTTTATCCTAGATTTTTTCGGAGTAAAAATTCTTATCTAAAACAGGTATCTATAAAATATAGTTATACTCATACGATCACGTAAAAATGTTGACTCACTCGGTAATATTTATTTCTTATACGGCTTTATGCTGAGTTTATGAAATTCTTACTTGTGAATAGTTTCAGAAGTGAGCATTAATTCTTTTGGGGTGATTCAATCAATCCTATGATGTTAAAACCTAAAAATGATGATTACCACGAAAAGTTACCAGATATGTATGATTGCGAGCAATGAAAACTGAAAATATCGTGGTGAGAAATAAGCATATATAGTTAGAGTGGGGGTCCAACATGAGATTTGGGCCAACAGAAGTTTGCTGTCTGGTTGTTGCAACAAAAGTTTACGGTGCCAACTGTGAGCCGAATGATTCGACAAACATGCGCACTTGGCTCACGAGAAATTACGGCACGCCGTTAATATTTGCGGTCCAAATTTCTAAGCCTACGACACTCTTTCCCCCTGTCGTACTCAATACTCCCGCCGACACACCCACCGCCGCATTATTTACCTTTCCGTTTAGCTATTACATAAAACACCGATTATCCACGTCTAATTAGAAATGAGTACTCGAGTGGGAACGAGTTTTCTGTTGTAAGTGAGAGGTCATGTGTTCGACTTACAACAGACTAGTTGAGGTTTAAGGTTTGACAACTCATTAGACGATAGTTGAGCAGTGGGCAAGGTTGTGGCACTTAGGCCCCTTTTAAGCGGGTTGAGCATCATTATTTTAGAACACTGCATATATCTAATATTTGAAAACTTGCTCGGCGCTACCCGGGTGGTGGACAAACTTCTAGGTCTCCGACACCGTTTAAGTGAGTTGGACGGTCTTATTTTAGAACATCAAATCTGATGATGAATAAAATAACATAATATTATTTCTAGTTCATGTTCCATTCAATGAAGCTTTCTAAAACTCATCAAAATGATTGTGTGATTCAGTCGTGTGACGGTTACGTATTGATTTGTATTAGTTGTTCTGGCTGTTCAAAATCTAGAGTTACCTAAATGGTCAGATTATGTGGTTTGTCTTTTTCTTCGATGAGGGATTACGTGGTTTGTCTAGCATTGAAATATTTTAGAGTTTGATTCTTAACATTTTTTACATTTTTGTTATTTGATCATTTTGATGTAATAGATCTCTATTACCTGCGTAAGTAAGATTTTGTTGTCTAATAAATTCTTTATTAGGCATGTGAAAGTCATTGGTATTAGCGGTCAAATCCAGCTTAATGCATGGATTAATCTATCAAATTGGTGATCTTTGCTTTGACTTGAAAGAGAGGTGGGGAAGGTGGTGGCAATTTTCAATCTAATAGTTGGCTAGCTAGGATTTGGGGTTTGGCACATGAGCTACCTTAAATCTATTTACATTTTCAACTACATGTCAAGCTTGCATTACCTTTGCTCTAAGAAGAAGTTAATCAACACATTTGCATTGAAATACAAGTTATGAAAAAAAATCTTGGAGGAAGAGCGCAATCACCAGTCCAAGAACATCAATGTTACAAGTGACAAACCTATATGTATGTTATGAGTCAAGAGGTGAGAGGATGACGGGTTATTTTCAGGTGCAGCTGAGATAGCTCAATCATGCTGATTCTTCTGATACCAATCAGTCTTGTCAGTTCCTTTAATCTATGGTTGTTGATCTTTGAACCTTATACACCATCTTCCTCATTAAAAAGGGCAATGCCACTTTCAACTGAGAATGACTATTTTGAACAATACAACCCCTGCCCTGTTTTCATACTAGAAAAGGAATGCTCACCTGGAATCTGAACTCAGTATTAATAAACTCATGCCTGTGTGAATTGCAAGCATCCTTCACCAACTCAATGCAAATCGTCTTCAAAAAAGAATAATTGCCGATTAAGTTTAGCTCATATTGCCGAACTGCTTAATGAGCTATGATCAATTTGACCTTCAGCGTGGCCGAATACTATGATTATTATCAATGATATCAGTTGGGAAAGACCCGTTTGGAGATAATTTCAGGGATAAAGCAAAGCATGTATGAGTTAGCTTCGGCTCAAGAATCCAAAGAAATGTAGACTGTAAGCATTTGTTACCAGATAGTAAAACCAAAACACCATACAAATGCTAGTATCAGAAATACAATCTAAAGCTCATCTTTTATTACAGGTAGTAACGTAACCAAAAAATCCCCTCACAAAAACAATCTCTCTCTTTCCTTGCAATCCAGTGTTATGAAAATTAACCACATGCAGAAGAAAAACTAGTAATTAACTTCACATAACCATGTAAGTGAATAGTAAGTGGATGTCATTAATGAGAAAATCTCAAAAGTAATTGCGGAGTAAGAACATCAGCTGGATGAAAGAGATATGCTAGCGCGCAGCCCATTCTTTTCGAATATCGAAGGTGTAATTGATTTCCAAGTAGCACTTGTTATCATCGTCGAGAAACTACAAAACACAGATCAGAAGAGAGAACAGAATGAGACTTGGGAGTTATGACTATATTACAGTTGAACCGTACTTCAAATCTTCCATCAGTTGAAAGCAATTTTGACTGCTAAATTAAATGGTAAATACTGCACTCTTCTGTAAGTATTAACTGGTCCAGTTTTACCTTTGATCTTGCAGAGTATGATCCTCTGGCAAACATGCCGGAAGGCGTGACCTCTTCTGGCATCACATGTGTGTATGGCTCTGGCTGAGGACTGAAGGTTCCAATCATCTCTTTTGTGCAGTCCACTGAAATTATAATCCGTGTGAATGGACCAATACAAGTGCATGATGTTTCAAAGTAACTTTTGGAAAAGAATTAAGATGCAAATTAATTACCCTTGACACCAGTTTTCCAAACAGTGTTGGTGTACTTGAGGCCGGATACAATGTTATTGCTGACTTGGAAGGAGAATTTCAAGTTGTGACGACTACCTTCCTTCAGAGTAAACCATAAGCCTTTGGGTTTTCCATTTTCCGGAACTTCAAGAACAATGTCAGGTCTGTCAGGAGTGAGGATTGAGAGGCTAATAATCTTTACTTCTGGGTCAAGAGTTTCTGTAGTAAAAGAAAAAAAGAAGCAGCATAAGCAAGAAGGAAACAATAAAATGATATAAACAAAAGAGAAAAACAGATGGATAGTGAATACTTTATATTGAAATTCATTTTCATCAGAGTTTAAGATACTAGAGAAAGAGCATTGGATTGCAGAAAGCCAAATAATTATTTCCATATATACAGGCTTATTATGAAATTATTGAAGAATGATACTTTGAAGAATTATCTAATACAGATGACCGACTGTGCTAATTACTTGAATGCAGAATGAGGGGGAAAATAAAGCAATATGACAGATTCCTCTTCTTTACTTTCTATAAGATTGGAGGAAACAAGCTTTGGAAGCTTGGAACACTCTAGTGAAATGAAAGATGAGTGAGCAAGAACTGCAGAAATTATAGTAAATTTCTACCATACACAGGTCCCATATGCAGCAAGTTCTTCCTTATCGGAATGGGGTTGGGATTTAACTTTAAACCATCCACACACAGCAACATCAAATGGCAGGTTTTAGAAATGGTTAAATTCTGAGACAAGGGTGATGAAGGGTTCTGATTCATGTATGATTGAAAAGCAAACTGATGCACATAATCATTTAATTCCAAATTTAACAAAGTATTTGCACATTATAGGCTGGCCACACATAATGCGATTGCATCACATATTTATATCAAAGGGCTTCAATCGAAATTAAGTTTACATATAGGCATATGTCTAACAGTGCCTAAGATGATCTGTAGTCTTTTCTCTACCTCCCTATATAAGTAAGAAGACAAGTGATAGTGGAATTATAAGAATCAAATTGAAAACACGCACAATTCTGGCATTATAGTATCTTTACGAACAAGCATAGCAAGAAACTTCGAGTCTCCATAGTGATCAATACTATTCTTAAGATAAGGAATCATTATTAAAGCAAGAAAAAGACAAGACCTTGAAGGAAACAGTCTCAGAAAAAAGTCACACCAATTATTTTCAGAACCACTTTGCTCCTTGGCAAATCATCATCAACAGTAAAAAGAAAATAGATGTCAAATTCAGATATTTGAAATACAATTCTAGTAAAACTATGATACCTCCAACACTCTCAAAATCCACAGCCCCAAGAAGCTGTTCTTTCCACCTCCTTAAGCTTTCATCATCCTGATACAAAAAAGTCAACCACCACCAGAGTAGAAAAAACAAAGTCAACCACCCATTAATAATTCAACAAAAAAGAAAAAGATACAATCTTTGAGGGTAAAAAACACACACCTTATCCTTCTCAATCTGTTCTTTGAGAGTGCACTGAGGACCCAACTGGATTTTATTGCTGTTTTCTTCATCATCATCATCCTCAGCTGCAGAAACAGAGGTCTCACTCATCTGTCTGGTAATTCCCTCACCTGCTTCATTATCAGTTTCTTCTTCCTCCACTTTTTCCTTGTCACTCTTCTGCCCTCCACCCATGTCTTTCCTTTGAACTAAAAAAAAAAGACTAGCCCCAAGAACCGAAAACACCAACTTAGCTATGACCACTTTTCACAAGAAACAAAGAAACCCATTACAGAACAAAAACCATAATCAAAGCTTCTTGCTTTATGAACCAGAGGAGAAAAATGAGAGAAACCCAGATGGGAAATCGGCACAGAATGACAGAAAGTGAGAGAATTTGCGGTGGTTTCAGAAAAACCCAAGAAGAATTCAGAGGCAGAAAGAAAGGAGAGAAGAGAGGGGCAGAAGCACAGGAATAAAGCAAAACGGAGAATTGGGATTTTGTCTGCTTGGCTTTTTGTGTGGTGGGTTGTTGTTGAAATTCTCAAAAGGCTGAGCGAGAGGTTGATGGGTTGGGATTGCTGAGCTGAGAGAGGGAGAGAAAGGGTCTTGTGGTGATCCGAAATGCAAGTGAGGGAGGAGAACGTGGAGGTCACTAATGTGCCAATTGCGCTGACATTCACGCACAACACGATTCAAGATTATTATCAGACTGTCACGAGGTTTTTAAAGATTTGGCTCTTTTGGGAGTGGTGAGTGAATAGTGTGAATAATAACGGTGTTGTTTGTCAAATCCCTTGTGTAAGAGATTAGGGTTTTAGTGTATTTATACTGGATTACTGGTCATACCGATCATAGAAATGAAGTGCATGCCCATAGGGTCCAAAGAGACCGAAAGATAACAGAAAATCCTTGTATGAATAGAAAGCTTTTGTTATAAGCTAAAAAACTAAATTTGGTCTATGTTTATTTTTATTATAAGTCAAATTATATTTTTAAGATAAAAAATTTGATTTAAGCTATTTGATAAGCCAAATTTAGTTTATGAAGTTTGTAAACTAAAATTAAATGTTATTTTATTTAACTTTATATTTCTCTTTTTAATTTACACTATCATCACATTAAAAATTCATTACTACAACCATCGCGAAAATTTCGACGAGATCCTTCATATATCGAATATATTTATATAATTTTTTTTATGATTAATTATTGATTTAAACAAATATATGAGAAAAAAATAAATAAATGGCTTTATCTTAGGTTTTAGTTTACAGTGGGAGTTTTTTTAAAGCCAAAATGCTATTAATTTAGCTAAGAATTTAGCTTATGGTGAGAGAGTTTGGTAAGCTAAAAAAAGATTATAAAGAATATTCAGGTTTTTAAGCTAAATTTAGCTTACGGTGGGAGATGCTTTTAGGAATTCAGAATGAACATGAGGCGTAACACGATGCGCCTCATGCACAATGCGTGTTTTGACATAAACACATTAGTTTGCCTTTGGACAATGCGCCTTTTTGTCGAACTAAATGCATTTTTAATTTTTTATAAATAATTGAACTGAATGTATTTGTTTGGAAAATTGTTCGACTATAGATCTAGGTTGAATTCCCGATAAAGTACTATTTTTTTGTAGTTAATTAATGATAATCGCTAATCGTATGGACAATTGATCGTTGAATTGTTTTACAATCAATCGGTATGTGCGATATTTTTGTGTGAGAGAAAGGAAATGCCTATATGGTCCGACTCTGACATCACAATGCATGTTTCGGCCTTAAACGAGTCGGCAAATTAGGAGAAATTTTTAAATGCTCCCGGAGGACCACGTGGCAGTCTGACGTGGTCCTCCCTTACCAATTAAATTTTAACATGTGAATTTATTACAACTAAAATATAAACCAAGATTTTTTATATTTTGTGAAATGACAGTCATGGGTCTTTTATGAGTTTGGCCTAGGGTTTAGGGTATAAGATTTAGGGGTTAGGGTATAGGGTATAGGGTTTATGGTTAGGGTATAGGTTTAGGGTTTAGAGTTTAGGGTTTAAGATTTAAAAAATCAACAATAAACCTAAAATGGTCTTTGACAAGGTTAAAATTTGAATGGAATGGAGGACCACGCCAAACTGCCACGTGGTCTTTCGGGAGCACTGAAAAATCTCTCTCAAATTAGGGAAGTAGCTTTGTGTTTACGATCGTAAATTATGGTTCTTGCAAATAGGGTCACTGGCTTTTGGTTCTTCAATTGACTTGTGTTTGGACAATCACTACAAGGACAAGCACTTTAGCCGACGAAAAAGTTTCGTTGGCCTGTTAGCTAAATTCGTCGGCTATAGTTTTGTCGGGAAAGGGTCGTCGACGATGACTTTAGCCGACAAAACTAGAAATTGTCGTCGGCTTTTGTCCCAGTATTTAGCCGACGAAAAAAGACGTCGTCGGCTATTATTCCAGCATTTAGCCGACGACAGAAAACGTCGTCGTCTATTGTCAAGAATTTAGCCGACGAATATATTAAAATGTTTCGTCGACCGTAGTCTGGGACTTTAGCCGACGAAACATTTTAAGATATTCGTCGGCTAAAGTATGTAATAAAAAATTAAAAAAATAACTATAGCCGACGAAATATAGTCTGTTTTGTCGGTTTTAGTAGGGTTTAGCCGACGAAACATGCCGTAATTCGTCGGCTAAACCTTGTGAAAAAAAATTAAAAAAACTATAGCCGACTAATTGTGGCATGTTTCGTCGGCTATAAGTCCATTCCAGGAAAAAAAAAATACACGAAATTTCTAAATTATCATTCCAAGCAAGCTGCAAAATACACCAAAACAATTCCATATATATCACCAACAACAAGCACATAAAACTATATAACTGATCAACTACACAAAATCTAGATTGTCTAAATCAATATCTGATTATGGGGGCTGCTACTGAGGAGATTGCGGCGGCTGAAGTAGCGGTATAGGCGTAGTCATGGGCGGAGCTGGAAGTCCTTGGCGCTGGGTAGCTGTAAACTCCTGCAAGTACTGGAACATATGCTGCTGCTGGGCCTGCTGGGTGGCATATACCGCGGCAGTATAGGCTCTCTGGTCGGCGATCTGGGCGGCATAAGCGGCAGCCTAAGCAACATGAGTGGAAGCCTGAGCAGCATGAGCAGCTTGTTGTTCCCATAGTCTCTCAACTTCCGACTCTAGCTGAGTCGTCCTGCTACTGGTCGAGGCTGCCTTTCGTTGAAATCCTGGAGTGGTCTTCAGGACCCCCTCGCCCTTATTTCCTAGATCCCGGCAGTAGAAATTGTTTTCTCACAGTGGGAAGGCTGTGCCCATGATCCTCGCCCCAACCCTCAGATCCGAAGTGTCGATCCGGGACATGGCTTCGGACATCTCTTCCTCCTGCGTGTCTGGCCATGTCTCCCTCACTATAGCACTCATCACCTCGTCACTAGCCTCCCTCACCTTCGCCTAATTGGATAAGAAAAAAATGATTAATTAACATTTTGACATATATATAAGTAAAATTAAAAATTTAAAAACGTAAGATGACTTACAATATCTTCCTGGGCGTCAGGATATGTCTTCTCGTACGTATAGACGTACCGGTTGACTTCTGGATGTTCCTTGGCCACCTTGTCCATGAAGACAGCGAACGGTCTAGAACTGGCATGATGGTTCCTTGTGTTGCGTTGCCGGTTCTGAGCGTTCGCCCGGGACACGGCCTTCAAAGAAAAAAATAAACTATTAGTAAAATATTTAAAATCGGACGTACTTAATGACAAATTAACTAATTAATTTTTTTAAATACCTGTTTACGAGGGTTGTTGAATTCTAATGTCAGAAGCCAACGCCACTCGTACTTTATGTACTGGAACTCAGTAGGGGTACCAGAACGTGCGTTTCCGTGCGTAGTCCAGTGGGTCCGCAACTCGTTCTTCCATTCCTTGTACCTACAGATACAACAAAAATATTAGAAATATTATTAATATCACATACAATTTTGTTTTTTCATTAACTTCCCAACGTACCTTCCCCCATGCACAACGTCCGCCCAGTTGTTCTTCAGGTGCTCGGGAACGTCAAACCACATCTGCATTTAACCGTTTATTAGTTTAGTTTTTCGAGAAATCAACAATGTAATACATAATATTATTGATGCATTTTGTAAACTCATTGACATCGCGTTGTGGACCATGTCCTTAACCTCCTGCGGGACCTCGCTCCAGTCTGACCACAACATAGGGACTCTATCCCTAATGAGCGCTCTCACGCGGCCGGAGTACGTCGTTGACTTCCCGCCCGATACTATGTGGCCATCCCCGTCAGTATCAATGACGATCCTCCCTGAGGTACTGACGGTCTTCTCGAGAGCCTTCCATGTGACGGGGCCTCTCTTCTTCTTTGTCGGCTTCGCTCCGACGGTGCCTATCACATGATAAACCAAATTGATTATTAAAATCTGAAACCCTTTATTATTAATTATAAGAAAACAAATCATTCATCTTTCATTACCTGAGGGCGATGCGGCGGACGCGACGGATTCCGTCTCTGTCGCCGATGATGATACCCTCACGGAAATAAGAGGCGTATCAAAAGGCACCAATGGTACACCACTGATGGAGCCATTGGCGGGGACAGTGGATAAATCGGCGTCCCTGAGCCATCGACTGTAGGTAAGGCCGATATCATTGGCAGAAGGAACAGATAAAGCGGCGACATCTGTACCCCAGATGACCCACCATATGAAGCAGTAGGACCCGGAGTGGCCGTCCGGTGTATCTCAGGCATACGGGGTGCAGACACCTCCATGGCTCCATCTGGGTCTGAGGCCACAACTCTCTCGAGGAATGAGGGACGCCCCGCTGCCTCGATGAAGGGGGAATCGAAGGCTGCCTCAAGGAATGGGAAACGCTCAGCGGCTGCCTCTGCGCAGTCTCCAGAAGGGTCGAATGTCTAGCTGTCATGTGGCCCCAAAACGACGTTTGAGGGTTGCTAGAGGTTCCCTCCGACGATTCGGACCTTTGGCCCTTCGAACCCTTCGTCGATCTAAAATTATCGTTCATCCTGTTTAAAATATTAATTTGAATCAAGGTTGAGGAAGAAAATCATGAAACTTAATAACGACACACCACATGTAAATCATACACAAAATCAATAGGCATCGAAAATATCCACAATATTTCAGCAACCATATATTAAAACTTGCATAATCCAAACCACAACGAAGTCACACAAACAGCAACGTGTGTGTGTGTATACATATTCATCATAAACCAATCCACAATATCAATACCGCATAAAAACCCTAAATTCTCAAATTCGAAACCCTAGAATAACATATCAAAATAAAAATCAGAGGATTACACCACTTGGCGAGCGACGAGCAGGCGGAGCAGGAGAGGGAGAGGGTGCCCGGAGAGGGAGAGGGAGAGGGCGACCGGGAGGAGGTGAGGGCTCACGGAGGCGGAGGGCTTTAGGGTTTTTTCTCACGTTGTGGAGGCTGTCGAGCGCTGGGTTTAATTATATGCTCTAGACCTTCAGCCGACGAAATTTTTAGGTCGTCGGCTAAACCTTTGAAATTCGTCGGCTAAAATATGAAATTCGTCGGCTAAACCTTTGAAATTCGTCGGCTAACCTTTGAAATTCGTCGGCTAAACCTGTGAATATCGTCGGTTAAAATACTTTTTATACATTCGGCACATTGTGATTGTGATGATCAATCTTGAGAAACGAAAATCCGACCGTCAGATCTGACCATAATGATAAAATACATGTATGATAAAAAATTCAACTTGATCCGACAAGGTTAAGGGCTCGATCCAGACGGTCAATTCATTAAGTCAAACCCCTAAACGCACGAAAAAGGTCATTGGACCGTATAAATTACGTATTTTGGCCGGACCTTCAACTGAAAATAGTTTCAAACCGATGAGACGCAACAAGTCGTATAAAAATTTTAGGGTTTAGGGTTTAGCCGACGAAATATTAGGGTATTCGTCGGCTAAGGTTTTAGGATTTAGCCGACGAAATATTTAGTGTATTCGTCGGCTAACCGTATCTTAACCGACGAATTATAACTTATTTAAGATTGTTTTAGCCGACGAAATATACTATAATTCGTCGGCTCAGATTGTTTAAGCCGACGAATTATGGTATATTTCGTCGGTTAAAGTATAAAAAATACATTAAAAAAACAGAAGGTTTAATGTAAACCATACTGACTTCTTGTTCATATATCACCAAAATTCATATAAAATAACAGAAATATGAATTCAACATATGTAAACTAAAGGTAATACATTCTTTTTTATTACAAATTAATGTATTACGTCCTCTAAATTAAAACTAAGGTTCGTAATCGGAATCATCCGATGAGTCTTCTTCGGTGTCAGAATTAATTTCTGGTAATCTATGCATTTCCTCATTGCCAGAGTCTTCGTTTGTTTCTTGATTTGGATCAACATCGATAAGCCTTAGCTCTTCATCACAAATTCGCACCGAACGACCCGCTTTAAAATTATTAAGACAAACGGTAGAGGAGTTAGGAATACCTATTACGTTGGGCTCTTGATACGCAACATCTTCTTCCTCGTCTTCGGCCTCTCCAAGTGTAGCCGCCCGGTAAATGTTTCGAGGGTGCACAAGGTTGACTACTTTCCACGCGTCACCCTTAGCAAGGTCATCAAGATAAAACACTTGTTTTACCGATGTGGCAAAATCGAACGGGTCATCTTCGTAAGCACTTATAACAGTGTTCACCGATAATATTCCGTACTGATTGGTCTTCATGCTCTGCGACCTAGTATCAAACCATCTACACTTGAAGAGGTGCACTGTCATGTCTTGCCCATAAACGAGTTCCACCACTGAATGAAGAACACCGTAATAGTCAACTCCATTCCGCCCACCATGCGCCATCACCCCAGAATTATGTTTTCTCTGTTTGCTGTCTCTCTGTTCACATATAAATTGCACGCCATTCACTTTGCACATCGGATAAACTCTTGACATTATCGGCTTCATCGCTAGAAGTCTTAGTTTGTGCGACCAATTTGGGTGACCATCAAATTGAATATGGTTCATCTGCAACCAACCATTCAACTGTAAATATGGATAATTATGCAATAAACATAAATACGTACATAAATATTGAATTACGTACCCAGCCGTAAAAATAGTTTGCGAACTCCCTATTGTGGTGCTCGAGATCACCTTGAATGTCTGGACAATATAGATAGATGTCTTTCTAGTATTCAACTTCTTGATAGTTAATCAATACCCACCAGTGGGCAATGACTAGCTCATGTGGTTGCAACTTGTAGGAGTCTGGCAAAATTCCATAAACTTCAACATCACTGGAGAGTATGGAAAGATTGAACTTCGGTACATCTACCGGTATGGTTTGCAGAGTTTCCTTCAACGCTCATAAATACAACTTCATGTAGGTGACGCACTCGTGCGCAATATATGCTTCAGCTATACATCCTTCAGGCGCGGATTTATTAGCCACATAATCTTTGTAGTCTCCAAGTTGCCTATATTGAGGAATTCAGGAATTCAGGTGTATATTGAACATGTATATTGAGGAATTCAGGTGTAAAAAACGTACATTTCCATGGGATACATCTAAGTGTAGTGTACTGGACCGGTAAGCAACAATTGCTCGGGAAGATGGATCATTAGGTGAGGCATGATGTCAAAAAAATTTGGAGGAAATATCCTCTCAAATTTACACATGATATAAATGATGTCCTCTTACATTTTCCGGAGGTTAGATTTTTTCACTTCCCGTGTGCATAACTTTTAGAAAAATCTTGTCAACGCTATTAACAGCTCCACCACCTGACGAGGAAGGAACAGTCGAATGAAAACAGGGAAGATACGTTGTAGCAGGATATGACAGTCATGACTCTTCAACCCGTACATCTTATTGTCCCGGAAGTTCACGCACCGGGCTATATTTCCTGCATAGCCTGAAGGATACTTCACACAACTCATTCACCTGAAAATTACGTTCTTTTGGTCAGATTTCACGGTGTAAGGAGTTTGAGGCATTTTTTTCTTCCCTTCTTTCAACCACAGATGTCTTCTTGTAAGCATTTTTTTTAGATCAATGGGTGCCTTAGGACCGTCTTTCGTCTTCCCCTCCAAGTTCAGCATTGTGCCCACCACACTGTCGCAAACATTATTTTCTATGTGCATCACATCTAGGTAGTGTCTGATCAACAACTTACTCCAGTATGAGAGTTCCCAGAATATGCTCTTATGTGTCCAGAATTTGTACATGTCGGGTATTTCAGGTATTGCCGTCACAATATTGGGATGATTGCTGAGCTGCCCAAAATCGTACTCATTAAGCACTGCTAAAATTTCTTCCCCCGTCCATCTTCTGGGAGGCACACTGTTTTCTACGGTCCCATCAAATGCTTATGCATCGAACCGCCATTCGTGATTATATAAAAGAAAAGTACGGTGACCCAATTTTCATATCTTGTTGCAATGACTGTTGCTCCCCTCATCGCTAAGGCACTCTGGACAAGCCTTGTATCCCTAACAACATTGCCCGACAACATCCCACGGGCAGGAAAATCACTGATGGTACCAACAACCATGACATGCATCTGGAACATCTCGTGCATGTATTTGTCATAAGTGGGATGACCAACGTTCCACAAATACTTAAGCTCTTCAATCAAAGGTCTCAAATACACATCGAGACACTTCCCTGGATAACCGGGCCCTAGAATCAACAAACTCAACATATTGTATTCCTTCTTCATGCACATCCATGGAGGAAGGTTGTACGGTACCAAAATCACCGATCATACACTGTATTGAAGACTCATGATGCCAAAAGGGTTGAACCCGTCGGATGAGAGCCCGAGCCTCACATTTCGGACCTCTGATGCAAAATGAGGAAACTCCCTGTCTATATGCTTCCAAGTCTCCCCGTCAGCAGGGTGTATAATGGTATCTTCGTCATGCAATTCCCTATCAGCGTGTCATCTCATAACTTTGGCCGTGTGTGAAAACATGTACAACCGCTCCAGCCTATCCCTCAACGGGAAATACTGAAGTACCTTCACATGTTTCCTATTGCATGCAGGAGTTAGCTTATACCTGTCAGTGTAACATACCGGACATGCGTCAAGGCCACCAAGGTCATTCCCTTCTAGATCTTTACCCTAGAAGAAAACGCAGTCATATCTGCATGCATGGATCTTGATGTAGGAAAGCCCAAGATCTTTCAGGATACATCGGACCTTATGATGAGTGGTAGGAAGACGATGACCGTGGGGCAGCATCGAAGCAGTGTACTGTAGATAATTATCAACAACTTTCACGGTCGATTTTGTCTCAACTTTAATCTTCATTACGTCCATCACACTTTCAAGAACGGTCTTCTGACAACTAGGGTACACAGGGGTCTGTTGGAAAACAAGCAGTTTGTTGTACTTGTCCATACCAGCAGTGTTGACAACTCTAGGGAAGGACTGCACCGGCTCAGACATATACTGTCCTTGAGCGCATACACCGCTCTCATAAGGAAACATGTCGTTGATGAAGGCCGTTGTTGGATCGTTGGATGTACTGCCCGTCTCAAAAATTGGCCATGATCATGCGAACCCCCTGATGATGTTTCACCGTGATATAACCAACATGTGTACTTCTCCCAAAACCCGTTACTCTTCAGGTGCTGCCTTTGTCAATCGCAAATCGATGCATATCGCTGCGACACTGACATTTCGTGCACGGGCAATAGAAAATTGTATTCCCCTTAGCATTAGCCAGCGCATATTCCAGAAAACTCATAATGTTTTTACCATATCTTTTGTCCCATTTTGGAAGTGAAATCTAATTCTTATCCATATCCTGAAAATATAACAAAATATATATGTATAACTCTAATTAATTAAATTCCATATATAAAATCCTAATTCATTTAGTATATATTCTACGTACTACAACTAATTAATAACAAATTAATTAATACACATGTATATATATACTTAATAATTACATAACAATATTATATATATCAACATCATCATCAACTCATCACATCAACAACTTCATACCATCAACACATATTATAAATTAATTAACATATATATATATATATATATCTACTACTTATATATTAACAACAACTTCATATATATTATCAAATCATTAACCAATAAATCAATCAACACACACACACACACACACATATATATATATATATATATATATATATATATATATATATACATCCAACGTACTCAAAATCGATTAACTCATAACAATATTATATATCAACATCATCACAACATCATCAACTCATATCATCAACAACTTCATACCATCAACACAATATTATAAATTAATTAACATATATTTATATATATATATATATATCTACTACTATTTATTAACAACAACTTCATATATATCATCAAATCATCAACCAAATCGATCAACACATATATATATATATATATATACATCCAACGTACTCAAAATCGATCAACTCAATCACACTCAAAATTGATCAACTAGAATAAAACTCAAAATCAACATATATACACATATACGTACATATATATAGCTCCACAAACTAATTATGGACAAATTTCGACAACACCCAAACTTTTCTCTCCCGTTTTTTTTTCCAGATGTGCTGCTGTCCAGACCTGCAAATATAAGGCACTTTAGCCGACGAAATTAAAATTTCTTCGGTTAAAGAATTTTTAAAGTCGTCGGCTAAAGTTTACAGACTATAGCCGACGAAAAAAAAATTTTAGCCGACGAAAATTTAAATTACCTGACGAAGAAAAATTTCGTCGGCTAACGTGAACTTTAGCCGACGAAAAAATAGTTTGTCAGCCTGATTTTTTTATTTTCGTCGGTTAAAGTCTTTCTTCTTATAATGAATGATTCCTTCTAATAAAAGAAACAAGAAAGAGTTCGGACAATAATTATTAATGAAATCCTTTTCGTTAATAACAGCCAATTGGTCCTACTGGCCCGAAGAGTCCAATAAGCCCAGTCGGGAGAGGCTTTTGGGTAGCCCATGAAAATCAACACCTTTTAATTGAAGTTCTTGAGGCGATTTCATCCAATATTTCATCCACAGCAACCATGCTCATGATTCATGAAGGATTGAAGGCAGTCCCATTAGTGAACAATCATACAATAAAGAATAATCAGAACTAATATTTCTTCTATAGATTGCAGCGAGAGTCATAAACATCATGTATGTCGTCAGTGGCGGATCCAGGTGTACAACCTTGGGGATGCTTGGGTCGGGGAGACTTGTCCGCAAAGATGGCAAAGTAGAGAGAAACTGAACCAAGGAACTGAAGAGCAGAGGCTTAGAGGTTTAGATGAACCTGAACTAAGGAACTGAAGTCTGAAGACTAGAGAGAAATAAGAAAATTGGGGTCGGGAAGGCTTGGCTGCATAAGAGTCGGGGAGGCTTGGCTGCATAGGAGTATATGTATGTTTCTCAAAAACACCTAGTTTTTTTTTTTTATAAGCTTTTGTGTTTGGGGATGCTTGGGCATACCGTCTATGTACCTAGATCCGCCCCTGTATGTCGCGATCAATCTTTCATGAGATTCCTCCTATTTACATAAGGAAAGAAAAATGTCAAGTTTATCAAAACTCATCGATACCGATTTCCCATCTTTAGTGTAGACAAAGTAGTGAACTACTAATCAAGAAATAGCTTCTAATAAGTACATTTTGAACATTTTTGTCATGCATGTTATTTATTCAGATCAATATTTTGTGTGAAAATGTATATACATAGAACTATATCGTACTTATATTTTCTGCACGGGATTTTCATCCGCATTAAGCTCTGTAGCTCCAATATTCATGTATTTAAAAGCATGATTTTGCTAGCTAGTAGAGTAAATACAACGAATACTATTAACTTTGATGGATGTATATGTAATGTTGTATTCTAGATCGTCGAAAATTACTTAGTTCCGCTACGGCTAATGTTTAGAATCAAGGTATCAATGTTGGAAAACAATATTGGACACTACATATATCATTTTCTGCATAAACTAGTTTTGAGATATTTACTTGAACATAATCAATAGAAATATAAATGTAAAACTCTATCTTGTTATCTATTGAGGTGTATGTCTCTTAGTAAAAGTTGGAGAGTTATCAAGTTGATTAACCTGATCAACATTGAGTTCTTGAGATAAACTTAAAGACTTGTATCTGATAAACATTAAGTAAAACTCGGACTTCTTATGGGATGAGCACGAGTTGTGTTTCTAGGCCTCTATATATACCAGTAGAAAGTCCCTATGCAAACTACGCTTTTCATATAGAAATAGTAGTCTCATTCTGTGAATAAACAAGTAGCATAACATAGAAGATTTTCCTTGGTTATGTGTTTTGTGAGATTGCAGTTTGTGTTGCTGTGAAGAATGTCGACTGTGAACGAAATCTCAATTGACGCTAACCCTTATGGTAATCACCTAGTCTTATGATAATCACCTACTGCAGCTAGGAAACTCTTTAAGCTATTGGTTTTATGATTCTACAATATTGTGTTTGTATTTATTGTAAAACGATTTTGACTTGAGTTATTATGCAATTTAGTTTCTAAGTGTAATAATCAAACTTAAACATCACCTCATTTTGGTGGTTCCACATTTCCAACCTTAGTAAAGCTACAGTGAAAGATCATCTCCAAGTCCACCTATGAACAAGGACATTTGGATCCAAAACTGTAAATCTATGAGTTAAAACAATAGAGCAACTTGATAGATCATGAGTATTGGAAACCCTGTCCAACCCGTCCATGATTCCTCACCAAATCATACGGAAAATGGAGCCAAATCACATCCAACGCTGACAGAGAGAACCATCATCACACCATGTGGTCGGTGCACTTATGCCACGTGTCATTCCCTTATTGGAAGCAAAGTACTGCAGATCTGCCGTGGATCTCCAGGTGATCCACTCCGGTGGCCCACCTCCACCGCCCAAACCCGAAAAAAGTCGACCACCTATGGTTGTGCCAGCTTTTTTGAGAAGTATAATTTGGCAATCTGCCTTTGGGATCGGAAACTGAAAAATCTGACCCAAACGGCACGTAGTAGTAGTAGTAGAAGCAATCATGCTGATCGCAACTCGATCTCTTTACAGCAAATCCAAGCCATGATCGATATATACTCGATTGCCTTGCTAGCGTACGAAGTTTCCAGTTACATTGATCATGGGGGTAGATTTGTTCTTGAATTGTGATCACTGCTATAAGGAATTTTCTTATTCTGTGCCAGTGATTGATTTTCGAGCCACAAAGAATGTTTATGCTAATATTGATCTCAGCTACATGCAGATTTTTTTTCCAGAAATGGAAAAAGAAAACATCTGTTCCAGACTTTCAGACATGCAGTAACTAAGCTTAAACTGTTTCAAAGCAACTAACTAGACCATTATTGCTGCTAATTGAATCTATAGCCAAATTGATTAAATCCCTTTCAGGATATATTGGCTAAACCTTAAGAAATTAGTGTTAATCATCATGTATTCAACTATTCATGAACGATTCTAGGTTTTTATCACCGATCGAGATGCCGTTTTGGCAATTGATATCATCTTTGAGTTGCTAGGTTCCAGAATTGATCAAGATCACCTAGTGACAAAAAGCAACGCTATTTGAAGTGATTACTGCGTAACATTTGGTTTGTGGGATCGGGCACCAATATATATGTTGCGACACTTACACAAATAAGTGAAACAGGTAATCTATCATGGCATGCATGACCGGTTAATTTCCAATTCAGCCAAGGAAACCTAGCTAGCTAGCTAGAGAGAAATTTGTGTCAAGAATCAAAATACAATGGTCGAGTTAGGGTCCACTAGCGTTTGTTCATACTCGGCATAGAGGAGGCAGAAAACAAAGTGAACGTATGCCAATATCAAATCAATCAGATGTTGATGGTGATCCACGTCAGAATTTTATCCGTTTCCGGGAAGAAAATTGAAGCCATTGGCAATTAGGCCATTAGGGTACACAACTAGCCCTGGTGCTAATTAAGCAAAATTAAGCAATGCATTATTTCAGAATTTGGTTACTTGTCAATGTTTAATTAGCTTAGTATAACATTATCGATCGAGGATAATGGTACGATGCCTATTTAGTACTAATTTAAACCTCTCATTTCTCATTCTAATGATAATTTTTTTCATGAGCCTATTCCAATATAATGTAACATTTTTTATGCCCAAATCACAAATCTTTACTAAAGTCTTAACAAACCATATTATTTTAAGACTATTTTACCCTCACTCCTTAAATATGCATAGAGAGAGAAAATAGAAGAGAGAGAATACTTGGCAGGAACCTCACCGGATTCCGGTCACCGGTCGCCGGACTTTGGTCGTCGTCGGATTCCGGTCACCGGTAACTCGGTTACTGACCCCCAGTAACTCAATTTTTCTATGGTCGCTGGATTCCGGTCACTGGTAACTTAGTTACTGACCCCTAATAATCAGTTACTGACCCCCAATAACTTGGTTACTGACCCCCAATAATCAGTTACTGACCCCTAGTAACTTAAATTTTCTCCGGTCGTCGGATTCTCGTCACCGGTAACTCAGTTACTGACCCCAATAATCCCCCAATAATCAGTTACTGACCCCCAATAATTAGTTACTGACCTCTAATAACTTGGTTACTGACTCCCAATAATCAGTTACTGACCTCTAATAATCAGTTACTGACCCCTAATAATCGAGTTATTGACTCTAATAATCGGGTTATTGACTCCTAATAATCAGTTATTGACCCTAATAAACATGATATTGACCTCAGTAATGGGTAACCAGAATTACTGGGGGTAATAAGATATTACTAAGGTAGTAAGAAACGTTAGAAAGATGTTTTTACAGGTGAAGGCTTCTTCACCTTCACAAACAAAGGCAGACCATGGCTTAATCACAAGGATTCCTCTCTCCATCCAAAGTGAAATCACAGCAGCAAGAATACTCTTCTCACCTTCTCTCCTTCTCTAACCACAACACCAATTTAACCTCTAGACCAACAACAACCATAATTTACCAACAATATCAAAGAAGGATCAGATCCTACCTTCAAATCCCTAGCCTGGCCGGGGTTGCAATCCTCCTCTAGTAGCTCGAGATCCCGGAGATGGCTCGACCCCATGATCCTCGTCGGGCTCCTCGTCGGTGCATCGTCCTTGTCCTTGAGGCGTCATCAGCGTCGACGTCGAGGCAACCAAGAGAGAGAGAGAGAGAGAGAGAGCGAAAGTGTGTTTTCCAAATCGGAGGAGAGAGGGAGGAGGAGATCTGGTCGAAGATGTGGCGGTATGATCGGGCGGTGACGATAACCAACGTGAGGATCTATCCGGCGAAGGGAGAAAAGTGACGATGACCGACGTGAGGATCTATCCGGCGAAGGGAGAAAAGTGACGATGACCGACGTGAGGATCTATCCGGCGAAGGGAGAAACATCAGTTGGAGAGAGAGAAGGAGAGAGAAAGAGGAGGGCGGCGATGATGGTGAGGAGAGAGAGAGAGGAGTGCAACGATGATGGTGAGGAGAGAAGAAGAGAGAAGAGAGAGAGAGAGGAGAGTAGATCAGAATGAGAGGTGAGGGAGATGAGAGAAAGAGAATTAGGGTAGGGGTACAAACGTATTTTTTGTAAGAAACATTCGAATAGGATAAATAAACTGTTTTTCATTCAACTGGGCTTTACAAACCTTGTTTTTGGGTATTTGGGCATTTTATCTAGATATTAATACATATCTTACACAATATTAATCTGTCATATGTAATTAGAAATTTGAAAAAAAGAAAAGAAAAAAGGGGAAATGCCCATTTGGTCAAAAATAGCAAAAGTAAATATCACTCTAATGAAAATCTTATCTTTGTGCTCATTCCAATTATTCTTAAAAAAAGACGCTTATACCCTGTCCCTGTAACTAAACCTACTCAAATCTCATCTCTTTCTCCATCTCTCTTATCCCGATCTGGTCTCTCTCTCTCTCTCTCTCTCTCTCTCTCTCTCTCTCTCAACCACCATCGCCCGCCGTTCTCATCCTCAGATTCCAAAGCCTCACAGCCGCCGCTGCAGCAGGCAACGATCACCATAGCCTCGCCGTCGTCCTTCTCCGCTGGAGCCGCCACGTTAGTAACAACAGCAACAAACATCAACCAACATCGTCCATCGTCGGCGTTCTCGATGGTCAACCTCATCACCATAAAAACTGTTGTGGATGAACGTACCTCTTTATCTATTCAAGCCCGAGTGTGATCGGATCGGGTCGTCGGTGGTGAGGGTTTTGACCGGAGATGAGCACCAAGCCGATCTGGTTTTAGATCTACGGGTAAGAGTTTTAACCTCATATGGTTTTAACCTTCTCAGAACACATAGAGCAGTCAAAATCTCATTCTCAATTTCTCATCACTGAAGTTCATGCGTAAAACAAGAGTGTGGAGATATAAACACGGTTTAGGCAGCATTGGTGGAGAGGAACCAACAGCCAAATACTTTAAGAAGTATTTACAAATCTCAAGAATTTGAATGCGAGGCAGTTGAACAAAAAACTTGACTAAATTGCTAGCTAGAACTGCTGGAAGCCTTTCTTTGATTAATATCCTCTTTCAAAGCAATATAAACAACCTTGATTGTGATAGATGAGCAAATGGTTTAGTCTATATTTGGGTTATAACTTGCCGAAGTAGTGAAATTTGTATTGGATCTATACTTTGTTTGTATGTGTTTTGAATGATTATTGGGGGTCATTAAAAGTTACTGGGAATTAGTAATTTTTTTTAAGGTTTCTTTTTTGTTGGAAATCATCTTCTACTTATTCTTCTTCTTCTATCTTCTTTATTCTTCTGTGTTTTTATTGATTATTAGGGTCAGTAACCCAATTATTGGGGGTCAGTAACTGATTATTGGGGATCAATAACTAAGTTATTGGGGTCAGTAACCCGATTATTAGGGGTCAGTAACTGATTATTGGGGGTCATTAACCAAGTTATTGAGTCAGTAACTGATTATTAGGGGTCAGTAACTAAATTATTAGGGGTAGTAACCTGATTATTGAGGGTCAGTAACTGTTTATTGGGAGTCAGTAACTGATTATTGGGGTCAGTAACTGATTATTGGGAGTCAATAACTGATTATTAGGGTCAATACCTGATTATTGGGGCCAATACCTAATTATTGGGGGTTAATAACTGATTATTAGGGGTCAGTAACCGAGTCACCGGCGACCGGAGAAATCTGGCGGCCGGTGACCGGAGTCCGATGAGATTCCAACCAAGTATTTTCTCTTATATTCTCTCTCTCTCTATGCATGTTTAAGGAGTGAGAGCAAAATAGTTTTAAAATAATATAGTTTGTTAAGACTTTAGTAAATATTTGTGTATTTGGGCATAAAAATCTTACCTTATATTGACATAGGATAATAAAAAAGATTGTTATTAGAATAAGAAATGAGAAATTTAAATTAGTACTAAATGAACATTTTTTCAAGAAATAAAGGAGGGCGTAAGTGAGGGATCGATATCCAATTGAAACGGCCGGTAATTAATTAGTAAATGAAGATAGTTGCATGACTGCATGTATGAGTGGATATGATGGTAAGGTAACCCCTAAACTCTTACTGCGCAAAGCAAAGGAGCACCCAACCAGAAGAAAATGATGATGATGATCGATGGCGAATGAAAAAATATGACCTAGCTAGGCCTCCATTATTATATTTGACCCTCCCCAACCCGATGGAAGATAATTACAGCCACCATTCTATATGATTCACAGATATTATTACTGTAACCCCGCCAGTACAGCGATATTACTATTACAGCTCGTATTACCAATTAGACATGCCAATTAGGCAGTGTGATCCGATGAGGAGGTGTCAAATCCCAAGATTCCTCGAGCTCCGATCAGTCCCTCATCACCCTCACCACCCCTTAAAGGTGGGACCCTCTCGTCAAACTGAGAGTGAGAGTCTGAGACAGGTCTCTCTAACTCCACCTCTATATAAACGATCCCATTGATCATATTCCTTCATCCCAAACCATTTTCCTTGTCATAGCTTTCCTACTACTCTAAGCTCTCCATTTCTTCTACGTACCTAGTGCAATTTCAGTTTTTCTCTATCAATCCCCATATGGCCGCTGTTGAGGTAATAAGATTCAATTCACTCATCGTTCTATACTGTTGTAAATCTGTTTATTTTGTGTTTAGGGTCCGTTTGGTAACGTTTTATGTGCGTGCAGGTTCAATCGGCACAGACTGCTTTCGCTGCGGAGAACACAACTCATCAGCATGAGGAAACAGTTAAGAATCAAGAGACTATCACTGCTGCTACTACTGAAGAAGTAGTGACAGTAACAGAACCAGCTGACGTAGTCCCGGAGCCTGTGAAGGCGGAGGAGGAACCAAAGGAGGCGGAGCCAGCTTCGGATGAGCCAGCAGCTGCGGCTCCAGAAGCTGAAACCCCGGTTGAAGTTGAGACAAAGGAGGTGGATCAAGAGGAAGTTGTGGCCTCAGAAGAAGCACCAGTTGATGAGAAGACTACTGAAGAGGAGACTACTCCTGTTGAAACTGATAAGGTAGAGCAGGAGCCAGTCATAGTTGTGGAGGAGACCAGAGAGAACAGTGCTGGTGATGATGTTGAGACTACTCCGGTGGTGCCAGCACTGGAAGCAGAAGCAGAACAGGAATCGGCAGCTGAGGAGCCTAAGGAAGAGGTAGCAGTAGTCAAGGAAGAAGAGAAGCCTGCAACTGTTGAGGAAGAGAAGCCAGCTGCTGCTGAGGAAGAGAAAGTTGATACTGAAGTCCCAGTAGAGAAAGCTGAGTAAGGAAGGTGATGGATCACAGTGGTGTTGTGTTTATTGTCCATGGGAAGCAGTTCAATGTGTTCTTAATAAAGAGTAACTAGGTTTAAAAAAAGCGGGGTATGGAACCACCTGTGTATGCTTATAGCTTTGCTAAGATGTATGCGGTTTGGTTTGGGTTCCAAGTTATAATGCATGTATGTTTCATAGAAGATTATCATGTAATGTTGCATTTGAGTACTATTAATAAGAGATCGATCATTGTGTCATGTGCATTTTGATCTAGCTATACTGGATCGATCATTTTTTCTTTCTTTCTTTAAGTTATCTCTTTCACTTTTCTACTCCTTTCAAGCTAATTCGTTTATGTTGTAGCACATGATGCTACAAGGAACTTGTAGATATTTGGAGAATATATATTTGCAATACTTGAAATTTTGAATTTGAAATTTCCAACTTGTATTATACCACACCCAGCAGCGTAGAGTAGTGTAAACAAGATTCGGCATTCTGTCATGGTATGTATATGTATGTTTAGAGAGATATTTCATTCAATCAATTTGAAAACATACATTCATTATTCTTAGTTATTTTCGTTTATAGAAGACTATAAATAGTTTAACTCATGAAATTACTAGTTGTTTGTTGTTAGAAAAAAATACACAAAACTATGCACATACAAAACGGTTCATGACCTTGAACGAGATTTCATATATGTAGTTTTAAAGTGAGCAAAAGCCAATGGAAGTGGACTCACCTAGTTACACCATAAAAATCTGAGTAAAAATGGGGCATGTTCAAACTTAGGTGTGAGATTTACTTGCATCAACAAACCCAAATTGTGGATGGGCCTTCAAAACCATGTCATTATCTTCAAGTTCACATTTTTTTTTTTCATTTTTTTTTTCCTTGTCTTCAACCGCTAGACGATTCTAACGGTTGGTTCAGTTCTTTCCCGAAGCAAAAATGGCGTCGTCTCTGCTCATGAAACCAACAGTCACCTGTAACAGAGATGAGGTGTATGTTGCAGCAGTGCCTCTAAGAGCCACAAAAGGACCTGCCCAGTTCCTCACCTCTACTGCTTACTCTCTCAATCTCTGGGATTTGCAGCACTTCATGGTCATCATTAAACCCTCGTCACCACCACCACATTCTCAGGTACTCCTCCCTCCAGTTCCCACCATATCTATTGAGGTAGCCAATTACTTGGTCTCTCTTCCGAAGATTTTACTGGGTTCTCTGGTCTTAGATTCGTAAAGTGAACTTTGTTTGGCTTCATATATCTTACAGCAAAATAAAGCTTTTGGGCTGTTATCCTACGCTGGTCCTTGAATCAATGAGGTCCTTGATCAAAGATATTTGTTTTACTGATTTATTTACTATATGGAATCACAGACTGGAATCAAGTATCGAGCTTTGTAATTAAAAGTATACTTTGGTTTTGGACATTCTCTGTAACATGGTTTGTCACTTTGTCATATGTGACATTGTGTTTCCTTAAGGAGAAAGAGTTTAAGCTTCAATGTCATCAAAACTCGTTTTGCAGGCTTTGGTTTTTGATTTTCAACCTAAAGATCCTGAAAACATATATGCAGCACTTGCGGTTCTATCTGGTAAAGCAATACCAGGTTAGCCTACAGAACCTGCTACATTTAGTCGGTGCTAATGTGCTATCCATATAAAGCCTTTAATAATGTTCAACAAAGCGATCTCATCCTTTAGGATAACTACTTTGCGTTACAGACTTGCAGTAACATACACCATGGCTTGTTTCTATGAGACACGGTTCTTTATAATATACCGCTCCTAAGGGAATAGATCATGATAGTGTTTTACAATGTTGTGCCGTGAAACTGGCTGTCGAAACTAGTTTTGACATACCACACTTGTGGTGCAAAAAGCTGCACATGCCATTGCCTTTGCAAATTTTAAACTATGAAGTGAAGGTGGGAAGGCAAGAATCATAGAATTGTGTTGTGGAGTAAAGTTGTTCACTTTCACTACTGAACTTGGGGTTTCAAATGTCTTTTTATTTGTTTCATTTCTGTGTTTTTTTTATATTTTATTTTTTTATTTAACGGGCTCTGTTCTTTCTGCTAGGAGTTATTCTAACGAGGAAGTTATCAAAGCTGCCAAGAACCAAATGCTGGTTTGTGGGATCTTCCAAAGCAGGTGCCGTCGATATTGCCAGTGAATTTAACAAAGGCTGGGAAACTCATTTAAGGGTTGGCTATCATGACTGTCGAAACTATACCAATGGTACGTCTTTGTAAATGTAGGAACATCATCCAATTTTAGGCAGGATTAAGATGTGTGATTGAGGATTAAGTCTTTGCTGTAGTTTCAGCCTGTTACAATTACTGTTTCCTTCGATAATTTTTGAAGGCCTAGTCGAGTACTTAACTGGTGAAAAGTATGTCTTGGATCGCTTGAGAAGTACTGATACAAAGAAGTAACTCCTGACCAGCTCGGCTATTTCTCTGTTCTGAATGTGTGTACTTTTGTCTTGTTGAAGCATTAGGGTCTGTGCTTAAACAGTTAAGAGTTTAAGCATATTAGGGTCTGTGCTTCTAAACGGTCTTTGGCACTCTGTTTTCCGAGTCATTTGGACAAGTTTGCATATCCATGTCTAGCAAATAGATGTTATGTAAATATATTATACTCTTTTACAATCGATGTATATATTAATCCATGATGATGACTCAACATGATTAATGATGTTAGATTACCTTTCAATTTCCTGCATAATATAGGTTTACATTGTCTTTATAACTACAAACTGATAATGAAGCTTCAGGCAGATGGGAAATGTCATTCAACATTTCTTCAATTGTTCACTGGCAGCAAATACTGTCAACAATAGCAAGGATTTTTATTTCAGAATTACAAGGAAAGAAGCTTACACAGAAATACAAGAAGCTTGCACAGAATTACAACTTTACAAGTAAAGAAGCTTAGAAGTCACCATAGTTTGCACTTCACCTGTTAAAAATGGTATCAACCTCATTGAGTCTTCCCAGATGAACAACAGTTTGAAACCATTCTGGCATCCCTTCGAATTCAAGCTCTGTAAAATTTCCATCAGTTGGGTCATAAAGAACTAGAGCCCTACCTTGGTACTCCAACAAGATATGACCACTCTCCGAAATGTTCAGAACCCGAATATATGCTTCTCTTGCTTTCTCTGCAATTTTTGATATCTTCCAATATTGGTTGTTGTTGTTGCCATCAATCTTTTGTTCCAGTGCCTGTGGAATGTGACTTCCTATGATCCACTCTTTGACCCGTGATTCTTTGGCACCATACTCCTTCATAACCCATATATCCACCTGCCGATTTCTGCGTAAACCAACTGAACGTCTGCATAAACCAACTGCAGCAAGACAACCTCTTACAACCAGAGCCTGATGACACCTCTTGTAACCAAAGTTAGGCGTTGGACTTGGAACCTCTCTGAATTTCTCATCATGTAGGTCAAACGAGACAAGTTGGCCACCATATCGCTCTCTCAACGGGTTGCAAGTTGCCCAGTGAAGTCTTCCATTGACCAATGTTTGTGCTGGTGATGGATCCAAGTAGTGAGATGCACTGCCTATACTTCTCCAGATAGGTCTTCCTGTTGAGAAGATCTGAACGTCGGATAGTTGGGGAGATCTCCAAAAATGAATCCGTGGATCTTTAAAACCAGTAGTATTAGTATAGTAATAATGAGTTGTATACTAAAGTATACTTTAGTAAGGTTATCTTCACTACCTTCTATACTTCAGTCAAGGGATTGTACCCAAATCCAAATACCACATATTTATGTTGATTAGGATACTGGATGGTCCTGGAAGCTCTATATAATCCCTAGTGAATGGATTATATATGTATGGTGCAAAATTGCTCACTGCATCAGCTAAGCAGAGCAAACCATCGAATGAGCCTACCACAGGCATCAAAGCACAGAAAGGTTTGTTAATTCAGTAAGATAACCTATACTAATAGTGTAGGTCAAACGTCCAACTTGTCAAATGAGTTGTAAAACGCCTTACTAGAGACTGTTTTCGTAAGAATGTTAGCCAGCTGCTCCTTAGTAGGTACAAATGGGAACACAATAATCTACCGATCCAACTTCTCCTTAATGAAATGTCTATCGACCTTCACATGTTTCGTTCTGTCATGCTGAACTCGATTATGAGTAATTTCAACAACAGCTTTATTATCACAATACAGAGACACCGCCTTCTTTTGTTTGAACCCCTCTCAACCACAACATCTCACATACTCCAAGAGCCATTCCCACGATACTCTGCTTCAGCACTAGAGCGAGCTACTACTTTTTGATTCTTATTTTTTCAAGTAACCAAATTACCACTTACGAAAGTGAAGTAGCCCGAAGTAGATCTGCGATTTGTAATATTACATGCCTAGTTAGCATCTGTGTACCCAGAAGCATCCAAGTGATTGTATTTTGAAAAGATTAATCCCTTCTTTGGAGTAGATTTCAAATACCGCAAAATACGAAATGTAGCTTCCATATGAATTGCACTAGGGTTATGCATAAATTGACTCACAACACTAACTGCATAGGCTAAATCAGGTCTGGTGTGAGACATATAAATTAATAGGCCAACTAACTTGATCTAAATACTCCGCTAACCGATGGTTCTCACTACACCAAATATGGCCTTTAGGGACGAATTCTGGGGACAAATTAATAAAGCTGTCTCTACTGTTTTTATTAGTGACAAAGTTTTATAGGGTGTCTCTACTAATATCAGAGGCAAAGAAAGTTTCGTCCATAATACCAGTAGAGACGGAATAAATCCTCTCTAGTTCAATTAGGCGCCAAATGAATGTGTTTACCGCCAAATATATATACAGATCGCGCTAGTTTTTTTTAACTTTCACTATTAATGACGGACGACTGTGTCATTATAGCATTTATAATATTAAAAAATATATAAAAATTAAAAGAAAAAAAGAAAATATTGTAAATCCCAATCTTTATCTGTAAACCAACCCATTCAGTAAAACCCAACGCGCAATTTTCCTCTCTTTGAAAAAGCTCACTCTTCTTCTTCAGAATCGACATCTTCAGATGCGTTAGATATGGTTGAATTTGATCGCCATTTTCGATTTCTGTTCTTGTTTCTGTGAAATTGATGCAAGCAATTTTGGCGGTGGTTGAAGTTTTTGATTATTAGGTCTGATTTGTGTGTAGTATTTGTCAGGTATGGTTGAATTTGATCGCCATTTTCGATTTCTGTTCTTGTTTCTGTGAAATTGAAGCAAGCAATTTTGGCGATGGTTGAAGTTTTGATTATTAGGTCTGATTTGTGTGTAGTATTTGTGTATCGGTAATGCTTTATAGTTTGGTTTAGCTGATTTTGGACTTGTGTGATGTTTATGCAGTAGTTGAAGGTATTTGGAGAGGTTTGGATTGGCGTGTTTCAGGAAGACAAGGTTGGAAAGATCAAGATATTTGGAGGTATGCTTTTCCATTGTGTGGTTGAATTTTGATTGATTTCAGTGGGTTGATTATAGTGTTGTGCTTTCGGTGTTGGCCTTCAATTGCTTTTGGTTTTTCGAATTCATCAATTGAGTGTTTGCTGCATTCAATTGCGTATCTAGACTTGTTCTTTGTCTTCATATAGTATTTGATTTCTTTTGTATTTGGTGCAAATTTGATTAGACTTGTTGATTATGAGTAGTATACTTGAAAAGTAGACTTGTTGATTATGATCCTTGATTTTGAGCATGCTCTGGGATAACATACATCTATGGTCAAAATTGATGAGGTTTTGTTGGCAGTATTTTAAAGATAGTTGAGATAACTATGCATTATGGTCAAAATTGATGAGGTTTTGTTGGCAGTATGGACAAAAGTTGGGTTCATTTGGATCGCCGTAGTCCAGAATACTATGCTGGTTTGAAAATGTTTTTAGATGGTGCACCTAAGAGTGTCCCTGAAAATTTGGGAGCAATGTCGTAGGACTGTTTTGTTCAACTGCAATGAATGCCAACTATACTTACAGTAAGATATCTTCATTTGAATTTCATTTTTCTTTGTTATACTTGTTTACAGTAACTTTACAATGAATTGGTCTTTTTCTTTTGTCAACAGACAATGTCTTGATGAACTAAAACAACAAAATCGACGTAAGTCCATTCGACAGCTGCAGAATATGAGAAATAAGATCTTCGGAACTTGGTTCAAGCAACGTGTATGCCTTTTACTTTTGTAATTTTTTTATTCCTCCTTTGTGTCATTTTATTCGTTCACTTTCATATTTAATAGTATCTCTATTTGCTCAATTTAGGTAAATGATCTGTATGAAGCTCATGATCCTTCAATATCAGAAGATTTGCTTTGGTTAGCAAATGGCCCTAGTAAAACTGTCACTAGATATAGCAACCATGTTGTTAATGGGTTCAGATTCAGAGTAAAGTCTGTTGATGATAGAAAAAAGAATCAGAATTGTGGTGTCTTTTACACAGCTGCCACTCCTTGTTATTCTAGTGCAAGTGATCGCAATCCACGTGTTGGTGATGTCGATTATTATGGTGTCGTTAAAAATATATATGAACTTCATTATGGGGGTCCTACTGAAGATGATGATATAGGACGAAATGTTGTGCTATTTGATTGTGAATGGGTTGACAGTACTAGTGAAAGAGGGAAAAAGAATGATGAATATGGTTTCACATTGGTCAATTTCAATGAAGTATTGCACACAGAAGACACATTTGTATTAGCCTCATCAGCAATACAAGCCTTTTATGTTAAGGATCCAGTAGACCCAAGTTGGCATGTTGCTGTTGTTACACAACCAAGAGACTTTTATGATGTACTTGCTGAAGTTGATACCTCTGTAAATCTGGGGAACCCATTAAATGCAGCAGATCATTATGCAATACCAGATCTTGATGACCAATTTATGGATAGTGAGGAACTTGATACGAGACTAGATGTTGAAGGGACCCATGTAAACCAAGTTTTATCTATTCCTGATGACATGGAGCTTGAGAGCGATGAAGATGGTCTGTATGATGAAGATGAAGATGAGCTTTATGATGATATAGAGTACTAAGTGGTGTTTCTTTTGTCTGTTGAATAATGAAGATGAGCTTTATGATGATTAGCCTTTTGTGTTCTTTGTTTTCATTACATATACTAATTATGCAGATGAGTTCTGGAGATAGTTCATCAGAAGCTGATATAGAAGGAATAAGTGTTTCTGCTAATGGCACGGGTATGTACTTGAACTTTATATGTAGTTATCTCTATATTGTAATGAGTTATTGATTAACATGTCTGTTGTAGGCGGAACTAGCAAAGTACGTGGTAAAGGGACGTGTACTTGGATGAAAGATAATAAAAAAGAATCTCTTGAGTTTGATGAGAGGTGTTGTAGCGTAGGTCCTAATGATGCAAACTTTGCCAGATACTTGGGTGGGTTGGCTCGAGATCATAATGCTCTTCCACTCGTCCATGAACATTGGCCCAAAGTCCCTAATCGTACTAAAACAATCTTATGGGGCAAAATAGAGGTATGTAATCTTCTTCTTTTTTCTGCAACTATTAATTTCATTACAAAATTTGGTGATACAACACTAACATACTGTGGGTGTAGTCAACTATTGAATGGAAACCTGAAGATCTTCCTCGTATACCTCTAATAAAGCATATCATAATGGAAAGAGTGGCCAAGTACTGGAGAAGTCACAAGAACAGACTTAAGACACTCTATTATGATACCAAAATAGGCACACCGGGACGTTGGGTGTGTGAGGATAAAGATGTAGATGCTGGTGCATGGCGTGAAATGGTGAAACATTGGGATAAAGAAAGGACCACAGTAAGTACTTATTGACAAGTTATTTTGGTTGTTGTTTAAATAAATTATGCTTATTATGTTTTGAATAATAGGAAATTGCTGAGAAGAATTCTACTAATCGAAAAGAACAGAAATATAACCACACCTCTGGCACAAAGAGTTATGCACGTAGTCGAGCAGAATATGTAAGTAGATAATATTATGGTTGTGAATGGTTTTGTGATAGCTACTATTAGTGTCTGCTTGTTCTTTGCCTGAGAACTTTAGTTTCAATTATATGTTTTGAAATTGTTCATCGGATTTTTTATTTGTCTGCTTGCTCTTTGCATGCTTTGAATACATTGTATTCAATGTTAATGTCTTATTGTCTAGTAGTACATGTATAAACTGTATCAAGTCAGATATAGTACTTTAAATAATATATTGTTCTTCTGTTTGCATGTTTAGCTCAAGAAGCATGGTCATGAGCCTGATCCTATTCAGTTTTTTTATGATAAACATACACGGAAGGATGATCGAAAATCATGGATTGATGAAGTTTCTGAGAGGACACATGTGAGCTTTGTTTAAATATATCATAATACTTTGTACACCATTCAATTTAATAATTCCATAATGAGTGAAGTACTTCTTTGATAGGCTGATATGCAGAAGAAGTTGGCAGAACTTGTTGCAGAAGAAGGTGAAGAGACTACAGAGCTGCGACAGAGAGCATATGTTTCAGTGATGGGACCTGAGAAACGTTACAGAGTTCGCGGTTATGGACTAGGAGTAATGCCTGAGATGGTGCCTTATGTTCAAACTGAAAGTACCTCATCATCTCACAGATCACATGGTAAACATTATGCTTGCTTACTGTCACAATTTATGGAGCTAGAGTCCAAATACAAACAACAACAAGAACAGGCGCAAGTTCAACAAGTTCGAACTCAGGAGCAACTCTTGGAAACGCAACGAGAATTGGCAATGATAAAACAAATGCTACAATCCCAACAATCTGCTCCATCATCACAACAGTCTTCTCAGTTTTCGCAGCAACCATCCTTCCAATTGCCTTCTTATCCTCCTCAAATGTATTGGCCTCAACCACAGATGTACCCTCAAATGCCTTATCAGCCGCAACCTGCTTATCCGACCACTAGTCTAACTGGACTGCTCATGGGAGATGCAAGTGTTCAAGAAGCTGAGTTATTGAACCAGCTTAGAGCTTCATCAAATCAAAGCTCTCATGTGTCAGTAGGCTAGCTGTTCTATTCTATTTCTTTTGGATTTGACTGAGATTTGCATCAGTAGCTACATTAGTTTTTCTTTCAATGTTAAGCACTTTGGTTTGAAATAGAAGGAAGCATTATCACATTTGGTTTGATTTATATATTACAATTATTGTCCAGAAAAAAAGTATAAAACGGTATTACATATTGCAGGTAACTGTCAAAAAAAAGAAAATTAATAAAATAATGTTAAAGAACACTTTTTCTTCCGTCTCTAAAGGTTTTAGAGATGCTTACATCTCTGTCTCGAAAGACATTAGAGACACCTCACTTCTCCGTCACTGAAGGCATTAGAGACGCCTTGTGTGTTCGTCACTTAAGGTATTAGAGACGCTTTAAGTTGTCTTTAATAATCACTGGGCCCATGTGGCAGTCAATTAGCAATAGGGACGGAATTTTTAACACATGTGTCTCTATTAGGTTTTAGAGACACAATTTTTAGAGACGGAAGTCTATTTTGTCACTCATTCTATTAATGACGAATTAAAGTATATTTTAGTCCCTAATACACCTCTAGAGACGTATTATGGCTGTCTCTAAACCATATATTTGGTGTAGTGTCTGCTCAATAACCAATGGTTCTGCTCAATAGGAGTATCAACAGGCTGACAATCAAGCATGCCCATTTCTACCAACAAATCTAGGACATATTTTCTCTGGCTCAACACGATACAATCCTTCCCACGAGCAACTTCAATTCCCAAAAAATACTTTAAACTACCTAAATCTTTCATCTCAAATTCAGAAGACAATTGATCTTGTAATCTCTGAATTTCCTCACTATCATCACCTGTCACGACCATATCATTTACATAAATAATTAAAGTTGTCACCTTACCACACCGGTGCTTGAGAAACAAGGTGTGATCCAAATTACTCTGCCGGTACCTAATCTTTTTCATGAACTTAGAGAACCGTTCGAACCATGCTCTAGGAGACCGCTTTAAACCGTAAAGGGACTTCTTCAACTTGCACACCATCCACTCTCCAGTGGAAGTACAAAACCTAGGATGCAAATCCATATATACTTCTTCATACAAATCACCATGCAAGAAAGTATTCTTAACATCAAATTGCTGCAATGACTAATCAAGGTTAGCGGCTAACAACAAAAGTACTCGTATTGTATTAATTTTGGCCACTGGTGCAAATGTCTCATCATAATCCACCCCATACTTCTGAGTATAGCCTTTAGCTACTAACCTTGCCTTGTACTTGTCAAATGAACCATTAGAATTGTGTTTCACAGTATACACCCATCTGCAACAGACAATTTTTGCCTTGGTGGTAATGGCATTAATTCCCATGTACAATTCTTCTCCAAAGCATCCATCTCAACTTTCATTGCTTACATCCACCATTGATCCTGCATTGCATCCTGTATTGTACTAGGAAGAGACACAATAGATAATTGATTCACAAACGCGACATATGGTTTAGACAACCTATGAGTTGACACATATTTAGCAACATGATACCGGCTTTTGCACTCAAAGTAGGTTCATAGTATTTCGTAGGCTGACCACGAGTGACACGACTAGACAATTGTTTAGTAGACACATTACTAGACACAAAAGAAGGATTAGAACATACCTTAGGTAATGCATGAGCTTGAGAGACCTCTGAAGTGGGGGGAGAGACATGAGTACTGTTCACATTAGGATTCTCATCAAAACTTTGCTCCTTGGCCAAGGAACTAGTCTGGGCTTGATTTTTACTCTAAGATTTGTCAACTGGTAGACCAGATTTACATGAACCAGAACTGACTGGATTCTCGCTCAAAGATTCCAAAGGCAACGTCGTCGCTGTACTGTTCATAGTCGGTGAACCGACTGGAATTTCTCCTTCTACCGACTAGAACCGTTCGTCTTCACTCACCGGACCAGTGGACTGAGTTTGACTTTGAAACTCGATTCCAACTGGTGGTCTCAACACTACTGGAAAAAAGCACTTAGGAGACGGAATTATTTCGTTTCCTAACTTAGGAGACGGAACGTCTGTCGGCTAAGATCTGTTGCCTAAGTGTGGTGAGGTAGACACTTAGGCGACGAAACTTAAAATTCCGTCACTTAAGTGGTTCTTAGGAGACGGAATATTTTCGTCTCCTAAGCACTTAGGCGACGGATTTTATTTTATAATAAAAAAAATTATCCACCTAGGAGACGAAATAGTTGAATTCCGTCGCTAAAGGCTGAAAAAAATTTAAAAAATAAAATAAAAACGCCACCGCAAGTTTTTTATCCACTCACTCCGACCGCCCCAAATACCACCACCACCACCACCACCGCAGGTTTCAGAAGTCACAACTAAATGTCTTAAACTTCTTCTCATCCTGCATATAAGTAGTAAAAACTTGCATTTATAAAATGCATCTGGAAAAAATAAAGTTTACTACCCCCCAGTAAACTTCTACTGGGGATCAGTAAACTTGCAAAAAATAATTCTCTTTCAATTTTAGGGGCACACACACAACAGATACTAATTCTTACCCTAATAAACAACTTTATTGGCCCCTAGTGAACCCAAGAGAAATTTACAGCCCCCCAGTAAACTTCTACTGGGGGTCAATAAAATTTAATACAGTATCTCCCTTTCAATTTCATGTCAATTATACATAACAAATATCAATTCTTACCTTAATAAACAAATTCATTGCCCCATAGTAAACCCAGTGGAAGTTTATTGCCCCCCAGTAACTTCAATACAGTATCTCTCTTTCACTTTTATGCCAATTATACGCAACATATACTCATTCTTACCCTAATAAACAAATTCATTGCCTCCTAGTAGACTCAGTAAAAGTTTACTGCCCCCTAGTAAACTTCTACTGGGGGTTAGTAAACTTCAATACAGTATCTTCCTTTTAATTTCATGCCAACAATCTGCCTCAAATATGCCACCACCATCATACCAATCACATCCTAACCAAAATTAAAATTAAAATCAAATTAAACAAAAACACATAAATCTATCACCAAAACTAATTAAATCAGAAAAATTGAAGAATTTACCTTGATTTCTTACCCTTTTGAAATTTCGAGGGACGGTGGTGGGTCGGCGGGAAGGCTTGGTAGAGAGAGAAAGGTGGCGGCAGCGGCAGCGACGTCTATGGTGGCGGAGATCAACCCAGATATGAGGCTCGGTGCAAGAGAAGGGGACGAGGAGCTTGCTGGCGACAGGGACGGGTGAGTCGGGTCGGGTCAAGAGGGGGAGGTTGTTGGCTCCGAGGAGGGTGCGGAGGTGGTCAGGTGATGTTGAAGAGGGTCTTGACGGCATTGAGAGTGGTGGCATTTGTGGGGACGAAGTCGATGAGCGCGCAGAATTGGACATCTAACCTGCTGGTATCGGCGCATGAATTCACCAAGTGCAGGAGGATCACGCTCAGCCAAATGATCTACTTCATAATGGTCATATATTTCTGCTCTCCTTGGTCTTGTTGGGACCTCATCGGGATCAACTTCATGATTATCTCCAGTTTCATCGCGCTCATTTTCAACAATCATATTATACAAAATAATGCAAGTCATCATGATGTACTGGATATCTTCCCTGTCCCATCCACGAGTTGGTCCTCTCACAATTGCAAAACGAGCTTGGAGTATTCCAAATGCTCTCTCCACATCTTTTCGGAATGACTCCTGCATCTTTGTAAAATGAGCTTGTTGTGGCGTGATCGAGTTTCTAATTGCTTTCACAAAAGTCCCCTATTTCGGGTAGATCCCATCAACTAGGTAGTAGCATTGACCATATTGGCGATCTCCAACATGGTATTTGACTCGAGGCGACTCACCTCTACAGACTTCGTCGAATAGCGGAGACTGTCCAAGGACATTGATATCATTGAGGGAGCCTGGAAGTCCAAAATAAGCGTGTCATATCCAAGTATCATATGATGCAACCGCCTCTAGGATGATTGTCGGTTTTCCTTTGTAACTGGTGAAATGCCCTTGCCATGAGGTTGGACAGTTTTTCCACTGCCAGTGCATACAGTCGAGACTTCCAACTATTCCAGGGAACCCTCTTTTGTCAGCAACATTAAGCAACCGCCGCAAATCTGCCTTTGATGGTCGACAGAGGTAATGTTTGTGGTATACTTTCCAAATTGCTCTAATCAAGTGACTTAGAATTTCTAAAGCTGTAGATTCTGCTATGTCGAGGAACTCATCACACAAGTCGGCGGGAAGCCCATAAGTAAGCATCCTCATGGCACAAGTCAACTTTTGTTCAGTTGACAAGCCAAGCCGACCGGAGGCGTCAGGCTTTTGGATGAAGTAAGAGTCATGGTTAGCGACATCGTGCATCATCTGGTCAAACACATGAGGCCACATTCGATACCTTCTACGAAACACATCGCCTTCGAACCGACACGGCGAAGTGAAGTAAAGAGCTTTCAGTCGTTGATCCATAGCTTCACGCTCTCTAGGGGTGTATCGCCGGCCTTCTTGGGAACCACCCCATTCAGATTCTTCCTCTTGGATCCTCTGAATGTGTGAGGAAGCTGCCTGCATCACCAAGGCTATTTGACGATTCCTTGTGATGGAATCTTCCTCCTCCTTTAGTAGTAGTTTCCTCAACCTATTCATTGCAGTAATCAACAAAAATTATGTGAAGAAAATGAAACTTAGAACTTGAATTCTGATATGAGAGAGAAGTGTTTGTGAAGGAGTGAGGTATGAAGGAGTGAAGAGGTTCGTATTTATGGACGGATGAAAAATGATTGATCAAGATAAGATATGACACGTGGCAGATAAAAATCTAAAACGTAATCTCACTAGCCTCTCACGCAACGACACGAGGAGCTAAAGTATACCCAAAATTCGAGATCCGAAATCTTATCGGATATGTAATTACAGTTGGAGGTGGAGTTGGTGGGGGTGGTGTAGTTGAAGGTGGCGGCGGAGAAAGGAGCGGTGAGAATGGAGAGAGAGGCCGGCATGAGAGTGATGGTCTAGAGAGAGAGAGAGAGAGAGAGAGAGCTCTAGGAGAAGATGAGTTTCATTCTATTGATAAGGTTGGTGAGTGTGTGATTTGAAAGAATTGATATGTTTTGAAAAGTTTTGGTTTGAATTTTCATGAAATTTTACGCGGGAAGATGGGCGCTCAAATTTTTAGAACTTAAGCGACGGAATGTTCTATTTCCGTCGTCTAAGTGATTCATAATTTATTTTTTATTTTTTAAAACATTATGTCTCCTAAGTAAACATTTCCGTCTCCTAAGTGATTCATATAATTTTTTTTTTCAAAATGCCGTCGTCTAAGTAAAAATATTCCGTCTCCTAAGAACAACTTAGGAGACGGAAACTGTTTTGTCTCCTAAGTAGAAAATTTCGTCGCTTAAGTACCACTTAGGAAACATAAATTTTTAATTTCGTTGCCTAAGTGCTATTTTCCAGTAATGCAAAAATTGCTGGGAACCGCTCAATGTGCCGTCAGTGACAAGCGCTAGTGAGCCGAGCTGGTCAGTCGACGATCGCACGGTCAGGTCGGTCGGTGGGCTAAGCCGATCTGTTGGCGATCTAGGTGAACGGTGAGACACTGCTATAGGCTCGGCGGTGAGGCTAGGTCCATTTTTACTCGAAAACTGATGAAGTTCTGTTTCACAATTCTTTCACCAGGACAACAGATCGTACAAGAAAGAGCGACATGTTGGTTGCACACTGCCTTCTTTTTCTTTTTCAATTTCTTTTGATGGCTCCTCAAAAATTGAATACCCAATCTGCTCAGTAAACAAGTCTTCATAAAAGCATGCCTTTTCCGGTTCTTCCCCTGACGAGGAGTCGTAGGAGGCAAAAAATAACACGCATCTTCACTGAATGTAACATCCATGGTGACATACATTCTCTGGGATGGACGATGATAACACTTGTAACTTTTTTGATGATAACCATACCCCACAAACACATACTTACAGGCTCTAGCATCCAATTTTGACCTTTGATTCTTATACAAATGGACATAAGCAACACACCTAAAGATAAGAGCAGGAAGAGTATTTGACGATGGAATAGGAACGTATTGAGATATGACATCAAAATGAACATGACCTTGAAGAGGAGCTGACGAAAGATGATTGATTAGATGAGACGCACATAACACGGCTTCTCCCCAATGGTACTTAGGCATGTTAGCACTTAAGAGGAGAGACCATGCCATGTCTAGGAGATGGCGATTTTTCCGTTCAGACACCCTATTTTGTTCAGGTGTATGTGGACGTGAAGTTTGATATATGATGCCATGGTTCTAGAAATACTCACGGAAAGAATGATTGACAAACTCACCTCCATTATCAGAACGAAAGACCTTGATATGCACATCATATCGAGTACGAACAAGATTATAGAATGCGGTAAAGGCAGGAAAAACAGAATCCCTCTATTTAAGCAAAACCATCAAAGATAATCGTGTAAAGTCATCAATGAATAACACAAATTACCGCATTCTAGAAAGAGTAGAATTTTTAAAAGGACCCCACACGTCTGAATGGATTAACTCAAATGGCGAACTACTAGAATGAAAACTCGAATGATAACTAGACCTATGACGCTTAGCTAAAGCACAGGTTTCACAATGCAAACTAGAATCACTGACTCCGAAAAACAAGGAAGGCATAGACTTTTTCATGTCCCAGACGTCTGTGCCACAACCATAACTCACTCAAGCGATTAGAATTCAATGTCAGGGCCAAAGGTTGTTTCGGTGCTTGTGTCGGCTCGGTGTACATGCAATCCAAGTGAAACAGTTTGCCCCTCAAGTCTCCTTGCCAATGATCACCCTGGTACACAAATTCTGGAACACAACATACATAGGGGAAAATGTAACATAACACTTATTTTGAGAACTCAATTGAGAGACAGATTGAAGATGATGAGATAATGACGGTACATAAAGCACATCATGCAATATAATGAATAATGTAACCTGAACAGACCCAATACCTAAAACTGGAAAAGATGCACCATTTGTATTTGAAACATGAGATATAGAAAGAGATGACAAAGACATAAAGAAATATTTATCATACGTTATATGATCTGACGCCTCTGAATCAATTATTCAAGAGTCACCACCAGTACAGTCAAAAACATGTAAAACAACACCAAATTTACCTCGAATTTCTTTAATCAAGGATACATTACCATTTGAGATATCTTGCCTTTCGATGTTGTAAAAGGGCAAGCTTCGAGAAGCTTCACTCTTCCCTTTGACAAGTTTCAAATCCACCGTTTTTCCTTTTCTTCAAAAATTTTAGAACGAGTAAATCAAAACCTCCAAATCAATCACCATCAATCACCACCAAAACCTTTCAATCATCAATCACCAAACCTGCCGGACCTTGACGTCACCAAAACTTTCAAATCATCAATCACCAAAGTAATTAATTAAACAAACTCTTCTTCACTAAGACCAAAGGGTAACCCAGCAATCAAACGAACTCCAATGAACGAAACGACCAAACGGAATCAAATTCGCCTCGACAAAAGAAACAAATTCAGAGCGACCAAAAGAACCAAATTCGCAGCGGAAAGAAAGAGACCGAGCCCGAATAGATCTCGGCTCGGCTATGATACCAGGTCAAATAGACAAGACAAGAGAAAGTATTTGGGGATTTTAGATGTAGATTTAACTTCTCCATAAACGGAGTATATATACAAGATACACTAAGTCCTATTAAGAAAATTAGGAAACTAATTATGACAAAACATTTATAACAATACCTGATATTTACAATACTAACTACAACTTATGACTCACGCCAACAAATGTAACAGAATAAACGGTGAAGTAGAATACATTACAACACACATAGGATTTTCATTTTGAATGAACTATGTGAGACAAAGAGGTATTCAACTTTTGCAAGTGTAGTACAGAGAATAATTTAATCTACTGCAATTACGGCAGTGAGTCAAGTGAGCAGTGAGTCAAGTGAGAGACATAATCAAAAGTGAGCGAGTTAAATTATATTTTTGAAATGTATGTGAGTAAGTAAAGTGATTAACATGTCAAAAGTCAGTGATTATTTGTGATTTTTTACCTTTTTTTATTACAAAAATAGTGGCCGAGTGAGTTACCACTACGGGGCTGACAACAATTTAGGTAATGACCCATTTTCAAGAGATGTTTTCGCAAGTTGGGATTCGAACTAAATACTTTCTTTTACCTGGAGAGTCCTTGCAGTCTGCCCCTCATTTCTTTTGGAATCAGTTGTAGTATTTTTACCACTGAAAACCAACAACTTAATGTTTTGGTTCCGTATCAGTTGTTGTTGACACTTGACAGTCGCCAAAATCTGTTTTTCACCTATTCTTTATTTTCCATTATATAGATCTAATTTCAAGTTCATAGAAAATAGTTGTATATCAGTATTAGATCAAGTCGTCAATAAAACGATTGCCATCTATATCAACAATCTACGACATATCTAAGCAAGAATAGATCTGATAATCAATAATATGATTTGCATCAGACATGGGATCTAAGCAAATCGCGGCGGATTTCGGTATTTTTGGCCATTTTTAGCTTTTAGGCCTCCAAAAGCACCACCGTCACTGAAATCCAGTTGCTGATCTCCTTACCAGGCCACAGCCCCAGCCTTCGTCTTCGAAGCCAATGTCCTCCCGGCAGCAAAACCTGTCAGGAGCAACCAACCCTGGCCAAAGCACCTACCTTGAATCGGTCTTGCCGCCAACACAACCAGTAGAAGATCCGGTAAATGTACCACCATGTTCCACTATGCCACCACCACCCAAATGACACCGAGCTCAATGACGGCAGGAGAAAACAGACCCCATAACCATTTGATAAAGTATGCCATCACCATATGTGCCTCTGAAAACCGGAAAAACAAGAGCCAATAAACGCTGAATAAGAGACATTTGTGACACTGCTTGTTTATATAGAAAATCCGAGTATCCGACTCCTTTCTACTAGTTCAATCCTCTAGTTCGAGGAAAAGCCCTTCTATTACCGATCCATTGATTTCCTTTTGTTTCAACTTGCAAGGTACCTCTTCGGCTTTCGGGTTTCAACCATACTTGCACATCTTCACAATTCTTCCTCATAGTCAAGTTCAGAGTTAAAAACTAGAAGCCGGATTGCTTGATACTTTCCCACATATTCATTTTGATCAATTATAAACACTATATGATAGCTGCTGTATGATTATATCTTGATTAAAGATGAGGAATGATAAAATGGCAGTACAAGCTGGCCAGCTCAAAACTATCTGTTTATGTTCACTTGTATGTAAAGAAGTGCATAAATCATAGAAGGGTCACAAATCTACAACAACTCTTACAGATACATATCTGTCTTCCTCAATTGGTAGTTCAAAACTGAAACTTCTAGCAAATCTATTGGCGGCAATTCCTTGTTTTCTTTCTAATTCAAGAACATGGGTTGATTTTGTAATACTATAGAGGAATGAAATTAGACCTGCTATTGCTTACGGAACTCGCATACTAGAATCATGTTCACAAGAAAATCCAGAGATACAACAATCAATCAATAAAGTCATCTGGGGAACAAAAAATTCACATTGATCTACAACAAACACTTACAGAAGAATCATCACTACAACCTAACTAATCTACATGTATCATGATACCAAATAATCTTAACATCTCATGGGTTCTTTCCGAAAACCCACAAACCAATCACAAACCAATCTCCCTCCCTATGAAACATCTCAACAAAACCCAATTAAAACAAATGTAATCCTCTACACAAACACAGACCTGTCAAGCAAGTGTTCCGAAAATCCGCAATGTAGTCAAGAACTCTGCCAGCAACCAAGAATGAATTCAGAAAAGTCCGAAAAGGACCGAAACGCCGAGGACGATGAGCCAGACAATGTGAACCAAGAGCAGGGCCTGAGGGGCAGAACCGCCATTCCCGACCTCGCAAAACCCTAGCTTGGCGACCTTGACGCCGGCGCACTGGGCGTCGGGGCAGCCGCACCAGTAGGTGACGCCGTCGACGCCGCAGACCGGGTCGGGGCGGAAGCAATTGACGGGGCAGACGGCCGGGGAGCGAGACAGAGAGGAGCCGCCGCAGGCGCCGGAGTCGGGGTCGGAGGGCAATTTGATGATGGGGTCGGATCGGACGGCGGAGAGAGGAGGAGCAGAGGATGGTGATGATGAAGAGGGTGAAGAGGAGTAGATGGGATTTGGGGGATTTGAGATCCATGGTTGAAGCGAATCCAATCATCTGGGACCTAATTCGTTCTGGCCCCAAGAGATGAAGAAGAACCCAGAGGTGGTTTGGGTGGAGGCTACGATTGGAATTAGGGATTTCGTGGTGGAAATCGAAACCCTAATTTGAGGTTAAAGAAAGGAGAAAGAAGAAAGAAAAAGGATTATAGTGGTTGACGCGTGAAGAAGAGAGAGGCCTCGCTGGACCGAGTCGTTGTGTTCTGGACCAAAACTAGAACATTGGAATCGTCGTATAATGGGGACAGCCTAGTTGTTCACCAACTTAACTATGTGATTTTATACTCGTTCATTTTTTTTTTCTTTAATAAATAATCTTATCAAAAAAAAAGAGAGAAGACACTTCCAATGAGAAAAAGGAAAACACTAATCAAAAAGAAGACATCTCCAATGGAAAAGGGTTAAAATAGCCCCTGGGCTAAATTTTGACCCCCTGGAAATCACTATTTATATAAATAGTGAGGGCTATAATTTTAACCATCTTAATCGTAAAGGGCTATAAATTAAATATTATGTTATTTTATTAATTTTTTTTATATTTTTTAAACATAGAGCATTTTACAATTATACTAGCATTTCTACTCTTAATTTTCTAACAAAATCTTACCTTTTTTTTCATTTAAGATTTATAGTGTCGCGTGTCGGTTTATAGGCAATTATTCAGATTTTGGATTAGATTTTATATCCTCTTATATCTATGTTATCTTCTCAAATTTATCAGATACGATTTTACGTGCCACATGTTAAGTTATAATTCATCTCGAGATTTTTGAACATATTTGTGTTCATATAGCAGATCTTATCTGCAGCTCCAAACTCAATAAAAGGTGTAGTTTGGCTTCCATTCTTCATCATCTCTTCCTCTTCAATCACTTTCTTTCATAGAGATTTTAGTAAACATCTGCAATGAATTTCAATTGGCGTGCCAAGTGGGAGGAGATGACTACAAGAGAAGAGGAGGAGATGCAAGAAGAGGAGGAGGATGAGGAGGAAGAAGTTGATTCCAGCCTCAGAATTGCAAATCAAATGATGGCAGATGCAGGAAATTGGTGGGCGTATGAGCAACTTCAACAGCAACCACAATGGGGTGGCTCTGTATAGGTCGCGCTTACAAAAACCGACAACGTGAGCTAGCTAATCAAAGGTTGTTGAACGACTACTTCGTGGAAAATCCAGTGTATAACGAGGTGGAGTTCAGACGACGTTATAGGATGCTGCGTGAAGTTTTCTCCGCATGTTAGACAATGTTCAGACAGCCAATCCTTACTTTAGGCAGTCATATGATAACTCCGGCCGACCCAGCTTCTCGCCCCATCAAAAGTTAACATGTGCACTACGTATGCTTGCCAATGCATGCTCGGCAGATTCCTTGGATGAAACCTTTAGGATGCCCGAGTCGACTGCGATCGAGAACCTAGGACAATTTTGTCGTACCATTGTCACAATCTACCAGGGGCGTTACCTCCGGGCACCAAAGGCAAATGATTTGGATAGGCTCCTACAACAAGCTGAGAGACGAGGATTTTCAGGGATGATCGGGTCATTAGACTGCATGCATTGGCGGTGAAAAAATTGTCTTACAGGGTGGCAAGGAAGCTTCAGTGGTAAAGCAAAAAAAACCGACCATTGTTCTGGAAGCCGTGGCAGACTTTGACACATGGATCTGGCATGCGTTTTTTGGGATTCCAGGAGCGCAAAATGACATCACTGTTCTAGGACGTTCACCATTATTTGATGCTCTCACTGCTGGCGAATCACCACACCTGGATTATGAAATCAATGGTAAGCATTATAATTTTGGTTATTATCTTGCTGATGGAATTTATCCAAAATGGGCAACATTGTCCAATCAATAAGGCGTCCTGTTACTGAAGAAGAAGTGGTTTTTTCAACTAAACAAGAGGCATATCGTAAGGATGTTGAAAGGGCATTTGGGATTTTGCAAGCTCGATTTGCAATCATCCAGCAACCTGCAAGGGGGTGGAGTCTAGCAAAACTTAACTCAATTATGCTTACATGCTTAATACTTCATAACATGATTGTGGAGGATGAGTGCCATGAGTATCATGATGGTGAGTCCGACGATGATAAACCTGACCCAAATAGATCAAGAAGAACCCGAGCAAGAATTTATGATGGTTCAAATTACCTCGCGATCTGAGAACAGGCAAAATCTCAATAGATGAATACATGCATCGTTATAGGCTTATACACTGCAGAGCTGCAAACACTAATCTACAACAAGATCTTGTGAAGCATCTTTGGGCAACAAGAGCCAACGACGTGGATGATCGAGCAACTAGTTATATTAACACTTTGGCTTTCTTTTTTCATTCTTAGTGTGGTGAGTTTGTTTGGTAGTAATAATTGACATTGCATTGTCATATCTGTATTATTATGTTGTGTGGCTTGTCAATTAATTATGATGAATAACATTAAAATTCTTTCAATTTATGTCACAAACTTAAAATTAGTTGACAACTCCATAATTATTTCAATTAAAATGACAACTAGAATATTACAACTTGAATTTAAAACCTATTAACTACACATAATAATAACCTACAAATAAAAGTTTATTCACTCTAACAATTAGTTGTAAGCTTCATCTTCATCGGATGACATTTGTGGACGATAAACATCTTCATCGGAAACAACTCGTCCTTGTAGTTTGTGAAGTGCCTCCCTTTTCTTGCCATCAAAATACTTTTTACTCCTTGGAGTGAAATCAAGAGTTTGCATCATTAATATATTCTCTAACCTAGCAACCTCTCTTCGATCCTCCCTTTTCTTGTCTCTTCTCTTCCTTTCCTCTTCCGCCAGTTTCATTTGTGCCGCCATTTCTCGCATTCCGGCTACCATTCTCTCTCCATAGCTTTGACTTCCGCCTCTTTGCCCTTTTGCCTTGCTTTTCTTGCGGCATTTCTTCCCTTAGGCCTAGGAATTGGCGTTTGAGATGCAGTAGGAGAATTCTCAATGGGATCCTCATCGTCCTCCAAGGAAATTGAGATATTGTGTTGCACCGGTATTGCTCCGAATTCTTCTTGGGGTGGATCTTGAAACATCACCAATCTTTGCAAAGATCATAAAATTTACCAAATTTAAATGGTGCTCCTCCGGACTTATCCCTAAAGAAACTATCGGCTAGTCGTTGCTATCAAATCCAACCAACGATAAAAATTGTCACACTTTCTTGCGGCATTTCTTCCCTTAGGCCTAGGAATTGGCGTTTGAGATGCAGTGGGAGAATTCTCAATGGGGTCCTCATCGTCCTCCAAGGAAATTGAGCTATTGTGTTGCACCGGTATTGCTCCGAATTCTTCTTGGGGTGGATCTTGAAACATCACCCAATCTTTGCAAAGATCATAACATTTACCAAATTTAAATGGTGCTCCTCCGGACTTACCCTAAAGAACTATCGGCTAGTCGTTGCTATCAAATCCAACCAACGATAAAAATTGTCACACAATATATACATAACAAACACTATAAAAAGAGTATCTACAATTGTTATTAGTAATAAGTAAAAATAATAATTAATAAAAATAAAATTAAAAAAATAATTATAAAAATAAAAACTCACTATGTCTTGGAGATTTGCTCCACTTTCATCCCTTCTTTCGGAACGCTTGAGACAAGTATGCCAATTGTTCATGTTGGATAAATATGCTTTTTCCATCGAGAATTACAACTATCTTCCGATCTTGCCTTCGGAAGTTTGTGGTGCCTTCATAGTAATTCAAGTATGTTTGTTGAACTTGTCCCCAAAGCCCTTCTTTTAATTGGTTGATACCCTTCTCCATATTTCGAGACTTGGACATAAGCAATAGTGAGAGCTTCATCTTCTTTTGGCATCCAATTTCCTAATTTTTTTGAGGTAGAGGCCTTAAAAAAAACAGAGAGAGAGGGAGAGAGAGAGAGATGAGAATGAGGAGATGGGAAATAAGGAAAGGTGAGATATGGAAAGGAGGAGAGATTGATATTTATAGGAGTAGAAGTATATTTTTTTATTTTATTTTTTCAAAACAACCGTTAGATTTGAAGGTTTGAAATTAAAAAAAAAGAAAAAAGAAACCAACGGATATATGTAAACAACTGATGACATCAGCTAAATAACATCTCAATTCTCAACCATTGATTTGTTGAGTTGGTCAAATTGGGCTGTAATTGTGGAGCCCACGTCAGATTTAGCAACTACTATACAAAGGGCTAATTGTAGCCCAGCCCTTGGCATTATAGCCCCCTCAAAACCCATTTTGGTTAGCATAGCCTCAATTGGAGTTGGTTTTGTTCAATATTTGGGTTATATCAAGCCCTTAGCCCTCCATTGGAGATGGCCTTAACTATGTGATTTTATACTCGTTCATTTTTTTTCTTTAGTAAATAATCTTATAAAAAAAAGAGAGAGAGAAGACATTTCCAATGAGAAAAAGGAAAACACTTATCAAAGAAGAAATACATTTCCAAACGTGTGTTCGAAATGCTACATAAGCATATATAATTCTATGGGCTTGGATTAGACTTTGGACTAGATTTAAACTTTTAAGGTATTAAGCATGTGTGAGATTGGATAAACGTTTATGAGTCTTTTATGACGTTTGTAGTTTTTTTAGAAAATGATAAACCACTACTTTAGACAGTTGCAAAACACAGAAAAACCAACTTTCAACAGATTTAAACAAATAAGGACATAAGTCCAAGCCCACAATGCATAGTCTCATGCCCTGTCAGCAATTTTTACGTAAAAAACTACAAAACTGCCATTACCTCAACCAAAAAACTCTGTCTTCTCAGATCTCTCTTCTCTGCTCTCTTCTCTCTGTCATGTTTCAGATCTCTCTCTCTCTCTCTCTCTCTCTCATCTCTCTCAAATCCACCCCTCCCTATATTCCCTTTGATAAAATCTAGCTTCGTCTACTATGTCACACGTCAAGCGCAACCAGAACATCGAGCCAAAGCCGCTGGCGCAGGTCATGGCTCACACGATGCCAGATGACACGATGGACGTCGGTTACCGAGAACAGCAAATGCACACCGCTGTACGCAATGGCGCCAATGATGAACGGCGGAGAGTGGCATTTCCAATAAGCGGAGTGGCCTTTCAGCGATTTCGACGACTCGGCCTGCTAGATCTTCGTCTCCAGTGGTAATTTCTGAGCCTAATTTAAATTACAATGCTGATTTGAATCAACCAAGTCTGTTTGATTTTGGTGTTTATTTTGAGATCTGAATGTTAGCTACTTTGAATCTGTTTTTGAATGTATTAGAGTATGAGCATGCTTTTGGAACTCTGATTAGAATTTCGACTTCTTTGTGTTAATTCGAGTTTCGAAGTGTTATTATATGTTGTGGTTTTGATTCTTGTCATAGTTCAATAATGTATTGTTATTTTTGTGAATTCGATTGTGGCTACATTATGGCTAATTGTGATTCTTGTATTGTAATTAGTTTGCTTGGAACTTTGTATTGCATACCACTTCAGTTCGTTCAGCATCAGCAGGAAGACCCTCAGTGTCGGCGTCGTCACCTCAACGATGGCCAGCACCGTGGCGCTCGAAGATGGCCGACGCTTGAAGCCTGACCAGCTCGCTAGTTGGAACAACCACCGGTTTGGGATGATGCTCAATTAATCTTCATGTAGTAGCATAAACTTGAAAAACATGAGTGCAGTAGCATAAGTACAACAAGAGTACATCGAGTGTAGTAGGAAAAAAAACAAACGAGTGATGTAGTAGAACCGAACAGTAGCATAATTCATAAATGAACTTTCCCTATCAATAGTAGTAGTCATAAATGAATTTTTCTGTCAATAATGCATTTACTGAACATGGTAGTACACTAGCTGAACCAATAAAAACATACTAATACAGCACGTACTGAAAATAGTTGATGCTACTACATTTGTTGAGCCACTAAAAACCTGCTACGTACTACACTTACTGAAACTGCTACTACACTAGATGAACCATTAAAACCCTGCTACTATATTTGTTGGAAGTGTAGTAGCAGCTAACTCTCTAGTAAAACATGCTACTATATTAGTTGAGCCACTGTAAACATGCTACTGCACTTACTGAACAACTAAAACCCTGCTACTACATCTATTGGAAGTGTAGCTTTCCAGCAAAACATGCTACTACATTAGCTGAGCCACTAAAAACATGCTACTGCACTTACTGAAACTGTTACTGCACTTACTGAAGCTGCTACTACGTACACTAGCTGAACCACTAAAACTCTGTTACTACATATGTTGGAAGTGTAACTTTCCAACAAAACATGCTACTACATTAGCTGAACTACTGAAAACATGCAACTACTTCTACTGAGATGTTAACATCTGCTACTGCTTTTCTACTGGAATATTAACCACTGCTACTACTTCTACTGGAATTAACTGCTGCTACTATTGGGATGTTAACCCCTGTTACTACTTCTACTGGGATGTTAACCCCGGCTACTACTTCTACTTAAATGTTAACCCCTGCTACTACTTCTATTGAAATTAACTGCTACTACACTAAATTATTGAAAATCTGCTACTGTATTTCATTTACTGAAAAATCTCAAAAGGAGAGACTTTTCTCTTCTAAAAGTATATTTAATTAATGTATGGTTAGTTTGCTAAATTAAATCATGACACATGACATGTAGAGAAAAGATTGTCCTTAATTGTTAAAAACTGTCCTTATTTGTTTAATAACAACACAAGTAGATTTATTTGTGTTCTAAATCCTTTTGGAGGATGCATATGTGATTTGCGTTTGTACCATAATTGGTTTATAGACTTAGTGAAAGTATAGAATGGAGAAAAATATGGAAGGATTGAATATGTAGATTCAATCATTTATCAAATTAAAAGTAACAGACACAAGAACACAAGATTTTGTTAACAACAGTGTAAACCTCTCTCGAGAAAACGTCACTGCGAGACTTTTAAAGTAGTCCACACTAAATCAAATCCATTATAAAGTAAGAATGATTACAGATCTATCAAGTAGTGATATTCAACAAAATCACATTCACTAGTATACAAACTAACTCGATTACAAATTGATAACCCTATTCTAACTCTCCTTGAATTTGAGTTGTACACAAAAAGGATATGAACACGCCTTTAATGCTTTCCAAGCCACTGATCTCGATCACTATAAAAATAACAGATGCAATGATACAAGTATATAATTAGACAAGAGTTTTTCACATAAACAATGCAGACTATGCAACATATACCTTATTCTTTTGATGCACAAAAACTCTGTCGTTTGGAAAAGTATTTATATGTTTATATATAGAGAGAAAACTCTCACACAATCGATCACCATTGATCACTGATTAGGATAAACATGGAAACCAATTTTGAAACCATAATCAGATATATTTTCCATAATAGAAAGATATGAGAAGAGTAAAACTTTTCCAAAACAATCTGAAGTAAGTGAAAGAATATAATCAGATAATCATATTAGACCTTCTTTCCTTACGCATTAGCATCTCAAAATATAGAGAGTATAATTTCCTTATTAAAATACTAATCAAATTAGAATTAATGAGGAAATTCAATCAGATATTTAAGCACATAAAACTTAATCAAAATAAGTTTCCTTTCTTTTCTCACACGTACAACAATAAAACATGAAATACACTCTTAAAAGGAATAAATATCACCTGCAATGAAACTTGTTCAAATCAGAATTAAGAAAGGAAGGATATCATATTTAGTGAGAGATTACTTTTGTATAGGAATGACAATCATGAATATTATGCCTACACTTAGAGACTAATATGTGCCTTGCTAGAACACTTCATTCTCCCCTCGCCACCAAGAATAGATTGAGATTAACTTCCAATAAACTTCAGCGGGATTCAAACATGTGTACGAGGGTTTCATACTTATGCTCTCACTAACTCGACCACATGTGGTGATTTCTTCATTGTTGTATATGTTTTCTCAAAAGTGAGTCCCAAAGCTAGCTAGCTAGCTAGTTAATAGTTTGTTGCAGCTTATTAGGATAGGTTATCCCGGTTTTTCCTGCGGATTTCTCATGTAACCTTTATGGACTTGGTCATTTGGCTGTTGATCAAATGATATCAGTTTGGGTGAAATATATTGCTTACCCTTGTATATGATCCTCAAAGCGGATTTTCTCTCTTATTTATTGAGGGTATAGTTGGTGGGAGTTCAAAAGTTAGAATATTACACTTCTAACTTATTAACTTACTGATTTTGTCCAGTATGACTGGACATTACTTTCAAAATAGGTTAATTCTCTCTAGCTCTTGCTTTTAGTACAAACGAACAATTGTCAATTTCTTACATAAACTGCAAATTAGACCCAAGACCAAAGTCCTAGACTGAAAGTAATAAGAGCTTCAAATACAATAATAATAAAAAGGCATAATGTCCATTGTCCACAATCTGTAAGCAATACAAGTTCAAGGCACAGCTTTTTCTCAACTACACCGCTAGGATTCACTCCAAAAGAACAAAATTTGTCACCATATTATATATATATATATATATTCAGAAATCCAACCAATTCTTAAAGTATTCACAGGTGGCCGGGGAAATAATGCCATCTGGGGTACATTGATTTACCCTTGGACAGACTCCACATGGAATCGAAGCCATGGAGGCCAATTTTGGTTCCCCTCTAGAACCTCTCTTGCAGCACTTATAACTGTCTTCCCCGGCCTTCATGACCTCATTGTCCAAAACCAAAGCCTCCAGAAGCTCCTTCATGTCCTTGGGAGTTAATTTTTCATTTAGAATTCTTGTTCTTTCAACTTCTGCTAAAATCTCTTTCAAGGTAGCAACTTCGTGCTTGTTTATGAACATGACGCACAGCCTTTTCACAACGTCAACAGACTCTCTATCCAAGTTCCCGTTCTCATACCACGCGCCTCCAGTTATCTCGTTCGAGGGCTCAAATTCTACAGCCATGTACAATCCCCATCTTCCCTTGGATTGGATCCCTTTAACCTCTTTTATCTTTTTCATGCCTTCAAGTGTTTTGAGGGACTTGTTTATCAGAACCGCAGTGAGGTTTGTTTCTCTTTTAATGGCTTGTTTGTTTATGCCCATATCTTTCGTGCTGCGGATGGCATCATAGATTCTGCGCTCATGCTCTGTCAACGAGTCCAACTGGGAATCTTGGCGTTTACGTTTAAGGGCTGAAGGCCTTTCTGATGACCGGCTCATCGCTTTTTCTGATGAACAGATCGAGGAGGAGAGGTACAGAAGGGCGAGAGACTTTGGATTGAAATTTGAATCGGAGGGACTCTACGTACTTTATTATATAAAAGAGGTTTAGGGTTTGAGTTATATACTTATATAGGTTTTTTTGTTGGCCGAAAAAGGTACTCGTTGATTCATATATATGATTCACACACACACATATATGTGTGTGTATTTACTTGCTCCTTATCAATCTAGGGAGTGATCTATTCGAATCTCCTAATCACACTAGGTTGTCAGGTTGATCTCCTATGTTAGCTAGAAAAACCTAGCTAGCTAGGTAGGATATATATATATAGTTAGGACTTGGGGGCTAGTTTGTCAAGAAACGTAGAATTAATCTGGATATTTGAGAGCTAAGAAGTACTTGGTCATGTTACGTAGAAATCTTCAGAATCAACTAAGGTTGTTAATACTAGCAGCATTAGGGGTGCTGGAAATCGCAACATTGGCTAGGTCTGCCACGCCTTCCCACAACTACACGGATGCTTTGTCTAAGAATATTTTGTTTTTCGAAGGGCAGAGGTCGGGACCGTTGCTACGAAGCCAACGAGTGACTTGGAGGAAAGATTCTGCTCTCCATGATGGCAATGACGTTCATATGGATCTGGTAGGGGGTTACTATGATGCTGGAGACAATGTGAAGTTCGGAACAACAATGTTGTCATGGAGTGTTCTAGAGTTTAGAGGATCAATGGGCTCAGAACTTCCTCATGTTTTGGAAGCTATTAGATGGGGAACTGATTACTATTGCTTAAATCCACAGATGCTTCTGGTTCTGTTGTCGGCGTTGTTGGCGACCCCGTTGGTGACCATACTTGTTGGCAAAGACCCGAAGACATGGACACTCCTCGAACATCGTACATAGTAACCAGAGAAAATCCAGGCACAGAAGTCTCGGCCGAAACTGCAGCTGCCCTTCTTCCATGGTGTTTAGAGGCAGGTACTCGGCTCGGCTTCTCGACCGAACCAAGGTGGTTTTCGAGTTCGCAGATAAGTACAGGGGATCTTACAACGACAGCATTGGGGAAGCGGCGTGCCCCTTTTACTGCGATTTCAATGGCTACATGGATGAGTTGATTTGGGGAGCTTCTTGGTTGTACAAGGCAACAAAAGATCCATATTATTGGACATATGTCAAGCAGAACATGCCTAAGTTAGGTGGTTCTGTCACTGAATTCGGATGGGATGCAAAGCACGCTGGGATCAACATACTTGTATCTAAGTTGGTAAATGATGATGATAGTCGACCCTTTATCACAAATTCGGACCAACTTGTATGCTCGATTCTACCCGAATCACCTGCTCCGAAATCAGTCACATTCTCACCCGGTGGGCTATTGTTGAAACCCGGAGGAACTAACCTGCAACATGCAACTTCCTTATCGTTTCTTCTTACAGTTTATGCTAACTACATGAAAGCTGCCGATAAAGTTGTTAACTGCGGCAACAACGTAGCGATCACTCCGTCTAGGTTGATCAACTTTATCAAAGGACAGGTTGACTATATACTAGGAAGCAATCCATTGGGAATGTCATACATGCAGTGGCGTAGTAGCCACATGAGAGGGTTCAAATGAACCTTCTCACTTTTCCATACTATCAATTGTTGGTTGATACAATTATTATTTTCATGGCTTGTATTACAATATTAGTGCTAATTTTATTACATACCATTTCCATACAATCCAAGAAAATATCACATAATATAAGCAATGGTCGTGAATATTATATATATTTTATATAAACCGTTAAAGGTTTAGGCGATACTAACTCCTCCAATACAAAAAAGAAGGAATAATTATGCGCCTCAAAGTACAATGGAGAAAGAAGATTGAAAAATTTATTTTTATTTAGTATAATTGCTATTAATTTCTGACCCTCCTAGTTCAGTTTTCTGGCTATGCGCGCGTTACTACAAGAATTCAGGGTTTTTATCGCCTAAAATTTACGACGTGCATCAATGCATGTTGTAAAAATGGGTCATTTACGGCGCACTTCCGAATCATGCTGTAAATATATATATATTATGTAGAGTTATTTATGGCGTGCTTCGGAAGTGCGCCGTAAATAAGATTGTGTCTCGAGTTATTTACAGCGTGCAATAAAAGCACGCAGTAAATGAAGATGTATTTACGGCAATCTTTCATTGCGCGCCGTTAATAAGTACTCCCTCCGATTTTTTATATAGGTCGTTTTAGGAGTTTGCACAGAGATGTTGTAAAAATGGGTCATTTACGGCGCACTTCCGAATCATGCTGTAAATATAATATTATGTAGAGTTATTTATGGCGTGCTTCGGAAGTGCGCCGTAAATAAGATTGTGTCTCGAGTTATTTACAGCGTGCAATAAAAGCACGCAGTAAATGAAGATGTATTTACAGCATTCTTTCATTGCGCGCCGTTAATAAGTACTCCCTCCGATTTTTTATATAGGTCGTTTTAGGAGTTTGCACAGAGATTAAGAAACAATTCTAATAACAATTTAACCTCTATTTAAGGCATCATTGCCTTATTGCTACTTTTTACTTCACCATGTTATTATTGTGGCTCAGGGATAAATTAAGAAATATAAGCTAAAACGACTTATATATTAAAACAAAACTCAAAACGACTTATATAAAAATTCGAAAGAAGTATAAGATATTTACTGCGTGGAATAGTTATACTTCCGCTCAATTTTCTTTTCAGCTCCCGCTCAATTTTTTCACCGAAACTTAAACTTCCCACATTTTTTTTTGTAGCAAAAGAAAATTAATAAAGATCTCATCAAAAACAAAACCTAATACCCACAGCGTTTGCTTAGTAGAAATCCGATTGCTCCGTTTGCTTAGTAGAAATTTCGAAACCTAATCGGATCCGATGGAAAGCGAAGCATTTAAATCGAACTGGAAAACGCATGAAGGTGAGACGGCAAGGAAGAAGAGGGAAGATCGGACTCGGAGATGGCGCAGAGGGGTGAGTTGGCTGGATCTGAAGAGGTGGAGCTTTCGATCAGTGAGATCCATCGACCGGTTCACTGAGATGGTAAGCGTTTTGGTTTTTTGTGGATCTGTGATTTTGATGTGCATTAAGTTTCTTTGTGGAGGCTTTTTCGTAGATTTCAGAGCTGCTTGATTCAGGGAAGGCGACGTTTAAGAAGATCAGTGATGAGTATGAGGTGAGTTTCGAAAAAGATCAGTGCCCGGAAGGTGTTTGTGTTAATGCCTAAGTGGAAATTTTGTGTGCTTGAGGGAGGAAGGCCTTGAGGTATTCTTCTTGAGCAATTGACACATATGGTATTCTGAAAAGATACAAAATACAAGCAACTGTCTTTGCATATTTTGCACTTTGGTTACACACGCCATAATGCAAGTAAAGTGTGCTTATTTGATTTTCTTGCAAGCTACACAAGTTATCTCAGATATCTAAATCTATGAATCATTCGGAGTTTCTTAGTTCTTACCACAACATTAGCAAGATGATATATTATATGCAATAATCTCTTAAACCACAACATTAGCAAGATGATATATTATATGCAATCAATCTCTTAAACTCAGGAAGTTACTTGTCTATATATGGTGCCATGGTGGTAAAGTTTTGAAGTTAAAACTAAGTTTTATTTGCCTATTTATTTTCCATATATAAAGTGCATTTGTATTATAGCTAGAGATATCTGTATTATATCAAATTATTAAAATTATAAATCAGTTGGCATATTCCTTTATTAGAGTAGAGGGGTTACAACTTAACCCAATGGTTTTTGGTGTGCTTGAGGGAGGCTTTCTGATTGTGTATTACCAATTTGTATTCCCAAGTTCAAGTTGGTGCCTTATTGAGCAATTTGTATATGTGCTTCCTGTAATTGTTTGTGTTCATTTCAGTTTGATATTTGCTTTGCTGAATGATCCTAATTTTGCTAGTTTGGGTGTTGTAGATGATTCATGTCCATCTCATGGTTGATGACTCTGTACTTGAAGGTCTTATAATTACCGCGAAGCAGGTATTACTTTTTCCATAAACATAAAAATAAGTTTTGATTATAGGGTGATATAAAAAAATTTGATCTTTCATCTGCCAAAACAGAATTCCTACATGGGTGTTACATTATAGGTTAGGGTGGCTAGGAACTGGCATGAATTATTGCTTTTATGGTGTAAAGAACTTAAATGTATTAAGCAACCCTAATTTTGGATTGAGTTATCAAATTGATAATCAGAAACTTGGTGACTAAGAGAGGTTCTGATTTAGGAACAACTGAACAAGACTAAAAGAAACAGAGCAAAAGTTGGGAGGAACAAATTCAGATGTGTGTTGGGAGTGTGTGTGTGTATTTAAAGTGTAAAACTTATGTGTATCTCATACTATTTTGCACAATTTTGACATAGGATGGCTCATTGCAGTTCAAGGGAGACCTCTTTGGAGAAGCATACTATCGACCACAAGCTCTTCAAGGGAGACCTCTTTGGAGAAGCTGAAATGAACATAACTAGCCTAAATTCAGTGTTGTCACATCCCGATCCGTAAAATTTTATCTTATTTACTAGCTTGATTATAATAAGAATTTTACCGTCTCCGACATTGAGATATAGTTTAATTGGTTCCTAGAGGGGTTTTGAGGGACGATTATTCCGGAGAGTTATTCGTAGGAGAAAAATGTAACGACGGTAAAAATGGTAAATTTTAGCTAGTAAAAGATAATTTTTATTAGGGTATTATTTTTGGGGGTGTTAAATTTTGAATTTGGGTTATATATAGAAGTGTTGGGCCGGGTTGGTGTAAGGCCCAAACCCATCTTTTCTTTTTCTTTTCTCTTCTCTCTTTCTTCTCTCTTTTCCTCCTGAGCCCTCTTCCTGCTGTCGGAATCCTTCTCCGCCCGTCCGGCCAAGCTAGGCCGCCGCCGTCCGGCCAAGCCAGGCCGCCACACCGGTCTCGTTTGGACCCCCGCCACCTCCTCTCCCTCCTTGGCCTAGCACCCAAGCCTCTAACCCACCGGAAGAGGAGAAACTTGCCGGAGACGTCGGGAAGAATTTTTGTCGGAACTCCCTCCTCCGGCCACCAATCCGGGCAAGTTTGGTATGGTTTTGTAGCTCTCCTCCTGTGCAACAACCCTTCCAAAAGGCTCACTCCCTCTTGAGCTCGGTAAGGAGAAATTCGAAATTGAAATTCTAGAGCGTTTAGGATGTTTTCGTTCGATTGACCTAGTTAGGCTTGAAATTAGACTTAGTGATAGTTATGAAAGTTGTTTGGGATGTTGAGAGGAAGCTACTGTTAAAATTTGATAGAATTTGGACGTCGCCGAAATCGGCTTCCGGCCGCCGCCGTTTTAGGGTTTTGTATAATTTTAAATATGTAATAATTAGAGGAATTTAATGGAGTGAATTGTGGAATTTTCGGATGAGTTTTGAATAGGTTTGTGAATTTCCGAAGTTTGGTATTTTGGCGGTTAAATAATGTAAAATCCGATCGTAGGATTTAAATTAATTTCTGGGAAAGGTTGTATTTACGGCTGCCGAGTATGATATTAAAGTTTAGGTCGTTTCGATTTAAGAATATCGAAGTTAAGCAATGATGAGCGTGTTTATGGCTCTCAGTTATTTTGCCTATTTTGAATAAATATTGAATTTTAGTGGGAAATTAATTATATATTTGGAACATGACGTGAGGAGACTCAAATTGGAGAGACCTCGGATCGACGTCAGGCTTAGGCCTAAAGTTGTGAGTGGACCTTTGTTTTAATTAAAAAACATGCGATAAATGATTTTATTAATCATTTATTTCTTCTGATGAGATTTATTAATTTCTCGTCTATTTGACAATTTTTCCTCCTTTAGAGAGATCCCGAAAATGAGATTTTCGGTGGATATATATGTTTTGGATTTTATGAGTATAGTATGTATATAAATGCTAGTTAGCCATACGTGCTTGGTCCGTCATAATGAGGTAAAATACCATTATGGTGTGTCGTGAGTGTTAGACATAAGCGTTATAGCCCTATATGAAAACTACTTTCTTTTTCGGTTTATTTAGGTTTTCATATAGGGAGTCCACACGTATATATACACCGTCCTTTTCGGTCATAATAAGGAAAAATACCATTATGGCGCAACGTGAGTGTTAGACGCCAGCGTTGTAGCCTTGTATGAATTTCTATTTTTCTAAATTGTTTCTAGGATTCATAAAGGAGTCTGACGAGTGTAGATACATACGAATATATGTTTATATATAGTTTAGCCAGAGAGGCTCCATTTTATTTGAGTTTGTGACTAGCCAGTGCTAGTCGTGAAATTGTCAGATTATAGATTGAGCGTTTTTGAGCTGCCGCATGCAGTATATTTTCTTTGAAATTAAAATGAGAATGCATAAATATTTTGTTATTAAATTATTTTTGTCCACTCACTCTAACGTTATTAAATGTCTTCCCCTGGGTTTTTCGTTTTAAAATGCCAAGTTTACAGGATTGCATAGTTGAGATCGGGCGTACATGGAGAATAGACATAGTCAATAGTATAGCTTCCGCTCTCTTTTCTATTTAATTATAGTTCATTTCCTCTCAAATAGAGTTGCTCTGATTATGTGGTTGTCTTATATGATCTTTGTTAGATTAGTAAATCTATATTGGGAGATGTTGTGATTTGTGAGGAGCACGAAGGCTCCAAGAGTCTATAAGGTTGGAGTTAGAACCTTTAGGAGTGTTTGAAGGTTTTAATTTGGAAGGGTTGTCCATTTCCAAAGGAGGTTGTACCGAATTTTGCAGTAAATCTTTCCTTGGAGGTGGTCCCCGCACGATTTACTCCGGGTTCGGGGTGAAATTCGGGGTGGGTCGTGTCAGTTGTAGCATAGGTAATCAACTTCAATGTGTTTTAAGTTCTATTTAGTCATTTGCTTACTAGCTTGATGTAATGAGTTATATTAATACATTCTAAATTGTTACTTTGTAAATGACATTAGTTATATTGATGGTAATTTGAGTATGACATTTAAGTAAAAATAAATTTTTTTTTATTTGAACATACCTTATTTACGGCCTGCAGTGTGCGCCTTAAAAGAGGGTCGTAAATGACCTAAATGACATATATGGAATTATTTTTGCGACGTGTTAATTATTTTTTTATGATGTATTTTTGCACGTCGTAAAAGATATTAATCTTTTACTGTCCGAGCTTTTACTGTCTATTTTTGTATGCCGTAAAAAGATTTTTACGGCCTGCAATCGTAAAAGCTCATTTTTGGTGTTGTACGCCACTGCATACATGGTAGGATATGGTTCAAAGTTTCCAAAGAGAATACACCACCGTGCTTCGGTGTTACCATCCATGGTTCAGCATCTGGCGCAAATTGAATGTCATGCAGGAACGCCATATTTCGAGACTCAAGCTCCAAATCAGAACTTGCTAATAGGCGCCGTTGTGGGAGGACCTGCTGAGAACGATTCTTTCGAAGACTCTCGGTATAATGTACCACAGTCGGAGCCAACCACATACATCAATGCACCTTTTGTTGGTGTTTTGGCTCACTTTAAGTCCCTATCTTGAGAACTAGTAGCATGTTAGTTTAGTGTACCCATTTTGTTTCAGAGAATCAAGTTCTCAAGTTGATCAGTGATGGGCCTAACTTTTTTTTTTTTTTTTTTTAATTTTGGCCTGAGCAGAAATGAAGGATATATACCGTTCTATGTAGGTAACAGTTTAGAATCCAGAATTAATAAGCGATATGTTACATGTTTAAGGACCATGCATGTCGATCTCCCGCTAATCAGAATCTAACTTATTCCGTAACTTGGAGCTTGGAAGGCTATTTACATAGTTGAGATTCTTGTTCGTGCGGAGTTACTTGGGGAAGATAGATCTTCATGATGAGTAAGGATGATGACAATGGCAACATTCGCAAGCTCCCCGGCCAGGGCGCGCATTTGCAAAAAACGATGCATAAGTTTTGTCGAAGACTCAAAGAGTAGTCATCGACAAAGCATCCGCGTAGAAGGACATATTACTAGCTAGGGTTAGCGGACCAGGAGATCATCGACTCAAAACTCAAAATTAAACTAACCAAATCATCAACAAGATATATATACATATAGTTAGTCATTTCAGATAACATGAGATGGATATGATCGATCTCCTAACAGAAATGAGACGGTATGATATGCAGTAGTCCTGGGTCTCAAGTGATTTGGAAGATCTTCTAGGAGCTGGCGGACCGATTGAACATGGGTCAAAAGTGGAACTATGAGTATGCAATCACTACTAATCTAGACCTACTTAGCGCGTCTAGTCCAATACCAAAATTTGAAGGGGAAACACAGACGACAGATAGCTATGTTAGTTGATTAGTATCTAATCATGTATTGCATATTCCAGAATGTAGTAAACAATGGGAGTTTGGCACTTGACTTGAATCGGATGAACATTGACTTCCATCACTTAGCATTTTCAATTGCAAGTTTTAAACATTAGTGAAATAATATATCGTCATTCTACTTTGTTTTTTATTCAAGATTGCGGTATCCTAAAAGTTTCATAGGCCCAAAGACTAATCCGCTGGGGTCCGGATAGCCAGCAAGGCATTACAGCCCCTCTCCTAGCCACTTTTGACAGTGTCGTGATTCGAACCTAGGATGGGGAGCACACTCAACTAGGTAAGAACCATTAAACTACCTTGCAGTAGTTTATATCGTCATTCTACAATCTAAATACAAAATTACGTTTTCCTTAATTAATTTCTGTTTAAACTTTAATATGAAATATATCATCATCTTGATTATATCAAGGTGTATATTTCACCGAAAGACGCATTACATATAACGTATGTTTACTAACCTGGAATGGAATTGAGAGTTATGTAATTGATTCCGGAATGGATGAATTTCGGCGTTTACTAACATGTCAAGGTATTTGAATGAATGTGGGTCCCACTTGCTTATCAGGAATCGATTCCTGACAAAACCCCTTATTCGATACCCAAGGGGGGAGGTGGGTATCAGAATCAAGGTAATAGAATCAACTTTTTCTCCCCAAAATATCCTCACATAATTATAATATTTCTAAATGACCTAACCCTAGATATATATATATATATATATATATATATAAGAGAAGACGACAAAATATTGTTAGATTAGAAAACAACGACGACAAAATAGAAAAGAAGACGGCGCACTCCAAGGTCTATTTCTCTCTTCCATGGTGATCGATAAGCTTCTTTGTTTTTGTTTATCGTCTCCTCTCTGTTTCGTTCGGTTCTATTTCATTCATGAGTGTTCATATCTGTGCTGCAAAACTTTGAACACACGCACTTGAGTTAACCAATATATATATAGTTTAGGTGGTCTGATGAATATATTATCCAAAAATATTTACATCTTTGAAAAGAAGAACAATAAAATTGCAAACATCTAGCTTCTTTTCTTGTAAGGGTATTTTAGTAATCAAACTAGTTTTAATTCCGATTATATATGGTAAGTAAACAACATCAATCGTAATTTAGTTTTATTCCTGTTTTGATTCCTTATGGTAAGTAAACAGTATAATGGAATGAAATATTCTGATACCGATTCTTATTGATACCGATTCTTGTTGATACCAATTCATGATAAATTCAATTCCGAGTTAGTAAACGTGCCCATACGGTTCAATGAAAGTAGCCAAGCCATGCCATTCTATTGTCTAACAAGTCAGTAAGTACATAATATTGACCTAAACTAGGCCTGAGATCGACTGCAACCTTGTCTGTGTACTCGGTTGGAATGTCACCGGATACTACTGTAAATACTTTGATGCGAAACCGGCCCCAAGCAGGACCAAGACACCAATTGGAAGAATAAAAGGGTCTCTAATTTGCTGGTAGGTTATATAATTGTAAATTAGACTAGTCAGTATGCAGATTCATGAACCTGAATACGTGATTGCATAATGTCTATCACTTTTTTCCTTCAGGTTGGACCTAATATATTGCTGAGTATATATATACCACTTCGTTCGTCTTTTAGTTTCTTAATTTGTTAATATGGAAATCCCTGGTTTTGAATCTTCATGGAGCTAAACCAGAACTAAACTATGGGTACGTATACTAATTAATTAATTAAAGACAAGTAAATGGCAGAACGAGAGCGATCACGCTAATGCATGCTCATCTCATTGATGTTTTATTTTTATTTTTTTGAATAAAGTGTTGGTACGGCTGCCCCCAAGATTTTATTAATGCACTGTAGAAAAATTTCTGCAACGTATATGTATTCTAACAAGCACCAACTGCTTATCTCATTGATGTTTTTATATGGAGTATAAGATCGGTTTCATGATAAAAGAGAAAACAAAAAACGCATGAGAAAGAGTCTGAAGAAAAAACGGGTGCTAATTTAAGAAAAATAGGAAAATTCTAGAGTACTGTGTATCTGTGGTGTGTGTCATACATTTTTATGCACTTATGCACATATAGTCTCAAGTTGAGATCTATGCTAAGGAATAGTTTTGATCCTTTGTAATTTTTCAGTTTTGATATCGAGATCTTGAATAGATTTTTTTTTAATTTTTTTATCGAAGTATAGAATTATAGCTAGCATTTGATTCTCCAACAGTGTCCAAATCAGGGACCCTGAGCTGATAGCTAGGAGATGACTTCCTTAATTATACATCATCGATTGTAATAAATTTTTGCTATAAGAATCCCAGAAAGAATATATCAGTCAAGTTCTGTAGTTATCAAATGGTTGAAATTCTCTCCATCATAAAAATGATTGGTCTTCCATTGTCTGATTTGATACTATCTGCTGCTCACTTTTTTCCGATCCATTTCTGCCGACTAAATGAGTTTCATACATATATGTATCTTGGGTCCCTTTTTTAGTGCCTGTACCAAAGCAACTGTAAAGTTTTGTTCAAAATAAAAGTAGCATTTTTATGCTAAATTTATGTTGTACTAGTTCAACCCACAATCTGTATGGCTTAAAATATTTGTGTATACTTTCTGATTGAAATTTAATTTAGGCAGTTTTGTTGGAATGTTGGCCTTGATATTACCCCACAGACCACATATGTATGTATATAAGTAGTGAATTGGAGGTCTTTAAAAGGCACTCATCAGAAACCATTGTGATAAACACCAGCACTAGCTACTCCACCACCAACATATGCCATCATCAAAAGCCATATGAAAGAGTTTGGTCCTAGCTAGCTAGAACTTTAAACTCCTTCCCTTTCCAAAACCAAACCCATTGATCGATCAGTCTTGCATTCATTTGTGCAAGACAGGTTTCATCTGGTCCTTGATTGAACAAAGAGATGTGGCATATGCTAGCAACAGTGAGGCAAAATCTCCAAAACATGAGGAAAAGCCCCAGAGTAGCAGATGAGAGCATGGTTAACGTAGAACGCGGGAACTTAGCCGAAGAATTGCAGATTTATGGAAGATCATCATCGCGCGGTTGGAAGGGGCTTTCGGTTATAGTTAGCGTTGTGATCCTGCCATTTTCTGTTCTTTCTTGCTTCTCTCAGCCTCATGTTCATGGCGCTGATGGGGCTTGGACCTCGGGTGATTTTGCGCAGATAACGGAGATAAATCATTTAATGGTAAGTGACAGCATGCGCTATGCCATCTTGATGTAAATTATAATGAAACTGCATCGATTGTACTGGAGTGTCCTGGTTTTGCAGCAGATGTACTACTTGCATGGATTGGCAAACATATATATCTTTCTCTTATAAATAGATGGCGATCATTCATGTATTAATAGACTTAACTTTTCCTATATCAGATATGAATGTTGAGCATACAAATTCTATATATGGCCATTGATCTTACATTATGAGATCATCCCTTCTACATTATTGTGACCTAATTTCTAGTTGATGAGTAGTAAGCTTTGGAGTGGCTGTCTCCCTCCTTATCTAAGATGCTAATAAACTTTTTGAATGCTGCTTTCAATGATTTGATTACAAAAATAATGCACAAGTTGGGTTTGGAATTGAAAAAATTGTGACAATTTGTATTCGTTAAAATTCATAGTTAAAGAAAATAGCTATGCACTTTGTTGTCTAGTACTTTGTGTATTTTTTTTTTCATATACAGTGAATGCTGGTGTTGTAGATCCTTTTTTAGTATAATGATTTGGAAACAGAGATATGAAAATTGAAAAAAAAAATAAAATCGTACATGTATTTTCTATAACAAAGATCCTTAATTTGATTAATTTCTAGTACTCAAATGATTTTTGTTTTGGGTGTGTATCTGAAGAGATTCTAAAACTTCGAATTCCACCATCTTGTGCATGGTCTACGTATATTCTCCAATGTAGGGCTTTTGTGGATAAGCGTATATTAAAACTACGGCAGCCAACTGAGCTATGTGCCTCAATCAAATGTAGGAGCAATTTTCTTGCACAACAAAAATACAACGATCTTTGTAATTTTTTTTCTTTCTATTTATACCATTTTTTGGACAAAATAAAGAATATTGATCACTTAGTTATTAACGAAAAAAGGTACTATAACCAAAACGTAGGAGTACCTAGTTACCACATTTTTCATGCCTCTCCACTATATAATTAACTAATATTAAACATTCGATTCATCTATTTTCTAGTACTATTCATTTAAAAAATTCAAATGATTTTTCCACCAAAACTATGCATAATCTGAAGAGAAGGGGTAAGAAGAGTTGACAGAAGGCAGTAGTGTCTGACATGGCAAAGACATACCACAGAGTTGAATGGAATTTTTTTGGAGAGTATGCTTGTTGGGTTTTCCTCACCAGTTTAAGGAGCATATTTAGCAGATTTTTTATATTGGCATCCTTAGCAATGCTAGCTATAATTGAGTTAAATTTTTGTCAAATTAGCTAAAATGTTATTTTAACTAGCTATTTTAGAAATATGTATGCATCAATGCTTTTTATTTTAGCTAGCATTACATTAATATTATTATTCAAATAAAGATTAAATAGTTTAAATGTATTTATATATCACATAAAATATCTTAAAAGGAATGTAATAAATTATAGTTAGCCTCATTTGAGTTATCTCGCTAGCTAAATATAGCTAACGAGATAGCCAAAACTTATAATAGCTTAAGTTTGGCTAGTCTGTTGGAGTTCCTAAAACATCTAAAAAAGCTAAACACGCTCTCTAAAATAGCTAAAAACTAAAATAGAGAGTCTGCTAAAGTTGCTCTTAGCCATTTTAGCTCCTTAGCCATTTTAGAGAGCGAGCTTAGCTTTTTATCAATTTTACCAACTCCAGCAGACTAGTAAGTGGCTAGCTATTTTAACTTTTAGCTATTTTGTTAGCTATATTTAGAGCATCTTTATAATGCTAGCTATTTTTAAGTTAAATTTTAGACAAATTAGCTAAAATGTCATTTTGGCTAGCCGCTTTAGAAAAGTGGTTGCATCAATGCTCTCTATTTTAACTAGCATTACATCAACATTATTCTTCAAATATAAATTAAATAGTTTAAATATATTTATATATCATATAAAATATCTTACAAGGAATGTATTAAATTATAGCTAGCCTTATATGAGTCATCTCGTTCTTTATATTTAGCTAGCGAGATAGCTAAAAGTCATAATAGCTAAACTTTGGCTAGTCTGCTGGAGCTCCGAAAATATCAAAAAAACTAAACACGCTCTCTAAAATAGCTAAAAGCTAAAATAGAGAGTATGCTAAAGTTGTTCTTAGCTAGCGAGATATAGCTAGCGAGATGAGACTCTCTATAATTTATGTTAATTAAAAGTATTCATTTTAAGTCATTTTATGTAATAATAAAACACATTTAAATGAATTTTTCTACATTTAATCGATAATATAAATCAAAGTTTAGTTGAAATAGAAAGTACTTGTGTAGAGGGATTTCGGCTAACCATAAAAATTTGACTACAAAATAACTAGCATTGCTAAAGATGCTGTTATGACATGTGTTCAATCAGTATCCTATTCTGTTCTAATTCAAGGGCGCCCTTTTGGTAGAATTGTGCCATCACGGGGACTGAGGCAGGGAGACCCAATTTCTCATATTTACTTTTGTTGGTGGCTGAAGGCTTCTCATCTTTATTACGGATAGCAGAACGTGAGAGATTGTACGTTACATGGGGCAACGATTTCTCGGGGAGCTCCAGTTATTACTCATTTATTCTTTACGGATGATAGTCTTTTATTATGTGATGCCTCTGCTCAAGAGTGCAGGAAGTTGAAGGAAATTTTCAGGGTGTATGAGAGGTCGTCGGGGCAGAAGATTAATGTTGATAAGTTTAGCCCTCGAACAGCAATGGGAGTTAAAGAAGCTTGCAGTGAGACCCTGGCAAGTTTGTTCATGGTGAGCAAGTTAGGCCTCCGGATGTTTTGTTTGAGCAAGGAGTGCTATGGTGGGAGAACTTGATGGAAGTGCAGCTTCAGGAATCTAGACATATTAGTAGTAGATGACGGGGACCATTGAGAGATGGAAGACTCCAAGTCCAGGTACTTTTAAGCTTAATAACACTCCGACATGGCAAAATACGTGTCGAAAAATGTTGACTTTTCCGACACTTTTCGGACATATTGACCCGACTCGCTACATCATTTCCGACACGTTACATCATCATTTATCAATTTTTTTTAATTAAAAAAAAAGGGAACCAAAACTTAAATAAAGCTACTGTCCACTTTTGAAAACAAGATACTGCTCAGTTTTGTCAGCAACCTACTACAAATTTGATTTTTTTTAAAGTTATGTTTTAAATTAGAGGTATGTTACTTCTAATATTATTAATTATGCACTTCTATCATTTGCATTTGACTCTCTTTAATATTATTTATTATGGTTATGCAATGAATTGAATTTATAACATTATTTTGGTAATGTAATGAACTTATTTTATATTTTAGATATTTTTATTTTATTAAAATAATAAATATATAATTTTATTTGCTGTGTCCAAACCGTGTCGGATATTCAGTTTTTAAGTTTTGCCGTGTCGACGTGTCGCGCTGTGTCGTGTCGTGTCGTGTCACCGTGGACAGATTTCAACTCAAATAAAACTCAATTAAAACTCAATCACACTCAATCAACATATATATACATATACGTATAAAAATAAAACTCAATTTCAACTCAATCACACTCAAAATCGATCAACTCAAATAAAACTCAATTAATCAACATATATATATATACGTACCTATATATAGCTTCACAAACTAATTATGGACAGATTTCGACAACACCCAAATTTTTTCTCCCGTTTTTTCTTCTCCCGTTTTTTTTCCCAGATGAGCTGCTGCTGTTCAGATCTGCAAATATAAAGCACTTTAGCCGACGACATATTAATTTTGTCGGCTAAACTTTTAAATATTTCGTCGGCCATAGTCTGTGAACTTTAGCCGACGAAATAAATTCTTTAGCCGACGAAAAAATAGTTCGTTGGCCTGGTTTTTTAATTTTCGTCGGCTAAAGCCTTTTTTCTGGTAGTGATGTCCGTGTCCGTGCAACATAACATAATTGTGATGCTTTTGTGTGTGTTAATGGTAGTAAGGTGGGACTAGGGGGCTGTGATAAGGGATAGACGGATAGTAGAGGTGAAATGCTACTGGCAGTGGGTGAAAAAATTCAAGGGCATCTCCAGCCTTGTGCAGCTGAATTGGCTGCTTTAATTTTGGGGCTGGAATCGGTAAGGAGGAGGAATGGTACATTGGAGGGGGGTGGAGAGTGATTGTCTGGGTGTAGTGAATATGGTTAATGCAGGTGAGGAGTGCTTGATTGCAGAAAGGGTCTTAGTCCATAAAGTCCGCTCTCTGTTGAATGAGGTTGGAGTATCAAGACTCACCTATATTCCAAGAAGTGCAAATGTTGTGGCAGATGTGATTGTTAAGTGTGTAGCTCATTTGAAATGGCGTTTTTCTTGGTTAGGGGTTTGGCCCGACTGGCTCATGGAAGTCGTCTATAATGACAGATCCATAGCTAACAGTAGTGGAGAAGAGAGTGGCCAGGTAGTTGTTGTCTATCACCGAAAGTTCTCTAGTTGTGTAACTTTTCTTTATATTTCAATAAATTTCTTAGTATTCTTCTAAAAAAAAATTCATTTAAAAAATTTAATGTCTGCACTAAACTCATAAGAATAAAAAGATGGAGTATTCATCAGTAGAGTGAAACTAGCTAGTGTGAGTAGAGTGAACTTAAAAACTTTATTATCGGGATCTAAATTATTTGTATGCATTAGTGGTGTTTAATTTTCTCCCTATGTATGAGGCTGACCATTCGCAACTCGCAAGATCATATTCCCCCAATGTACAAATATATACCCAAACAAATAAAATAATTCGGAGGTCATTTTCCTAATTAAGAACAAGAACTAAGGAATACTGTTAGCAAGCTTGATATACAATACTAGCTAAAGAGTATGGGGAAAAGCATTGAACTTAGGCCAAACTCATCAAACTTGTAATCGAAGATATATATGAGAATAAGTTCCAATATTTATCTGCTTTAACTAAAGCACCTATGTAGCATAATAGAAACCACAGAAAGATTGACCTACCATACCAATTCATCAAGATCGACAATATATTATGTGTGTGCCATCCACACATCCAAGTTTTGACGCTCTAGTAGTAATCATGAGGTTAGAAAACAAAGAGAGTTTACGATGCGTATGTGGCCTCGTTTTTGACCATAATTAGTGGGAAACAAAGATAGAGTCAACTGCTACAACTTTCACACATATTTGGTGCTCCTAAGTCCTAATGGCACATCATGTAAACGAGCTAGCTAGCAACATAATTGGTAGTGGTGATTGCCACGAACGTACAACTAATAATTAGAACAACTCGAATCATTAGTTCCAGATCATTCTGATTTGCTGTCCATTTTACACATGTTACGTAAAAAGACATATTATCACACATTACAAATGTTCAAGAAATTAAAGAGTTTCATGAGGAGTAAGACTAGCATGTACTGATTATTAAATGATGTGCTTATGTTTCTCATGCAATTTGAATGATTCATTTTACTAATTTAAGGATATTTTTTACCGTTTGAGGACTCATATGGTAACTAAAAATTTCTACCATTTTAAGGACTTGGTTACCATTTTTGAGGTATAACATTTCTGGGTTTTATATGGTGTTTACAATTACATTCAACGACAATAATAATGTTGGAGTACCATCCTTATAAATTAACCATCAAACTAATGTTAGTTTTGCCTAAACTACTTTCCTTCCCCTTTAATATAAATTATCTTATCTTTTGCTTAATAAACACGGTTTTGAAGTGCAGAGCTAGCTCTCCAATTATCTCACCATTTGTGTTCCCAACTTTACATACAGAATGAAAATGACATGAGGATTGTAGAATAAAGTAGATTATCAAGAAACGATGGAAATAATTGAGTCTCAAAAGTGACTGATTGAGCTAATCGAAATTGATCAAGAGTGCAATAAAAAACAAGCTAGTTCATGTACCCAGCTCTCGTTTCTTTGGTTATTCTTTGAAAGTGGCATCAAAGATTACGATGCTATCGGTGACATTTGATTTTTGTCCTCATACTAAGGATTCTGCACTGAACACGCACCTACCGACACCCTAATTAAGCTAATTTACCCTTGCATCATATATAATTAGCATCAACACTCATCAAGAACTAGATCGATGTTCCATGGTAGATATGGAGGAGGAGAGCGTACGAAGATTCACGGAGATTGAGGTCATCAGTTAACGAAGAGTAGCAAACAATACAAGAAACGACACAGCTTAAGGGTCGTTAAAAGAAGTTGTTTACAAAATACATGAAATTAACCTACATGTATTCTAAAGTAGAAGAAGCGACCCAGGACACTCCCAGACACCTAGCTTTTGAAGATAAACTCACAAAAACAAACCTCAAACCAAGGCCGGTCCTGTGTTAGTCGAGGCCCTAGATGTAAAAGTTAAAAATTAATTTTCATTAAAAGTTTTATTAATCAATTATTTGAAATTCATAATGAAATGAAGTTAATAATTTTTATGTTAACAAGTTAATTGAATGTCCAAATTGAACTCACAAAAATGGAAAGAAGTACATATTCTGATAATTAATGTATATTTTTTATTTATAGTAAACTAATTAATGAATTTTAATAAAAATATTTATAAAGTTTCAAATCGAGCTCCTATAATTGTGGGAGGCCCTAGACACCAGCCTAGTTGGTCTTGCCTCAAGGCCGGCCATGCCTGAAACTCTGAAGCAAACTAAAAGAAATCAACAGGGCAACGACTAAATGCGACCAGTAGAAAATTACGGTACGGATGCTCTATTTATCACCAAGTAAAGATGAATAGGTAGAGGTAGAGGAAGAAGCTAGCTCTCCAATGTTGCTGGCGTCTAATCGCGTGTCATGTCAACTAGTTAATAGATCAGTTGGACGGAATTGAATGAAAATGTCATAATTTTTTATGAAGTTGGAATGTAAGAGACTAAAAATGATATTATATAATGTCTGAAGATACATTCATACAAATAATTCATCTTATATGCTTCACAACCAATCTGGTACATATACTTAGTAACTAAAAGGTGCACATTCATCTCACCTTTTATTTTTCTATAATAATGAATTTGGATCAAAATTTAGTCAGAAGACTATTTAGGTGCTCCACCCTTTGCAGGATCAACAGGTTGGTCAGTAGCACAAGCAAGAGGCTTTGCCACATTAGTAATTGTGGGCTTGGTATTAGTACATTGTGAAGTGAGTTCACCTGCGCCTGATAATTTGAGATCAATGTCAGACATCACCACCTGATCACAAGGGTTAGACTTGGAACAAGCAACCTTCACGCCTAATGCAGTGGCAGACGTCCCTCTAATGTTTTTGAAACTCACATTGCTGATCTTGATTTTTGATGAAACCTTCAAACAAAAAGCACCAATGAGTAAACAAATCTTGATTATGGAGTTAAATAATCTATACGCCCTTTAATATTAAGTAGAAAAAAAATGGTATGTTGATTATCTATCTACTTGGAAATTAAGTTGCATGTAGTATAGAGAATACCGATTTATCACACTGATCATATGGGCAGTATTCTTGATCTATCACGATTGGGTTTTGAACATTATCCATGATGATATCCTCAAAGTGAATATCTGAGGCAGTGATAGCCGAAGGACCATTAGGCCATGTCTTGACTCTAACACCATTTTGCGTTTTACTGATGGTACAATTCTTAACAAAGATTCCTGCCACAGGCTCTTCGTTATCGTATTTTCCTAGACTTCCGACGCTTATTCCATGGCCTGGTCCGCAAGTTACCTTCTCTATTGTTAGTTGCTTGGTGCCATCACCAATTGAAATGCAATCGTCTCCAGTTCCGATCACACAATTAGTAATGTTGACCCCGTTTGAGCGTCCGATATGTATTCCATCTGTGTTAAGGCTATCTCCAGGTGCAGTGACGGTGACATGGTCGAAAGTAAGTTGCTCGGCACCTATTATATTGAAGTGAAAGTTCTTGCTGTTAAGTGAAGTTATATCCTTAACTAATGACTTCTTCATCTGGTGGAACCTAATACTCTGCGCGTATTGAGAAAACAACGTGACAAATAAAGAGAGGTCCATTAATAACAGAATGTGAACTGACCAATATCTATTAGCTTGGAATACGACTATAAAACCAAAAAGAATATATGCAAGATAATATTAGCTTACAATGGTGCTAGAACACTTTGGGTTTTTCTGGCAATCATTTGCTTTCCAAGCTTTTGCTCCCTGGCCATCAAAGACTCCCCCACCGGATAACGTGAAGTCGCTAATGTATAGAAACCCAATCCAAGTATCTGGTTTCGTTAATTGGGTGCTGTCTTCTGGTGCCTGCAATGTGCCTTGGAGTTGCATCTCAATAGGAGCCTTGCAAGGTCCTGAGAATTCTGCTTCTTTTAATGGGTATGTCCCTTTTGGAATAATAATTTTACTTGGCGATGTCGATGCACACGCATCTTTCCATGCATTTGTTAAAGCCTAAAGTCCATAACACAAAGCTAAAAATGATGAATTATGTGGTAGAGCTGAATTGCATTTGAAATAATGTTAAATCATTACCTGACTAATATCAGAACCTGCCTTTCCACCATATTTCTCACTGGTCACGTCAAATTCACCATCGGATAAAAGCTCTCTTCTTGCAGATGCCGAGGATAAGATCATAAGTATTGACAACAGATTCATAACAAGTTTGAGACCCATGTTGATGTTTTCACAAGTTTAGTTCTTCTTATCGTTTTGAAACGATGATTAAACTCCACTATGATACTGAGGCCAATTTATAGTCAAGTTGGCAATCTTAACACCTGAATCATCCAATGACAAATTTACTAATTATTGTGAGGCCCTGAGAAGAAGTTGCAATGCCGTTCAACTTACATCCTATTATTGGTAATCACCAAAGAGACTTCGTAATTAAAGCGTTCAACGAACTTCACCAAGTCTGTTTTCTTTTTTCGAACATGAATAATAATTTCAAACTAGATTTCGTTTAGGATTTAGGCATTTAGCTGTTTTATTTCTGCAGTTGGGCTAGTTTCAGGCATGCATCCTTACCTTAAGGTTGGCATTAAAATCCACGGGTATGGGTGCCCGTGGGTAATTATTCATTTGGGTATTAAATTCTGGATATGGGTATTGTGTATGGGTAATAGGTAATTGAAAAATACCCATGGGTATTTTTTATGGGTATGAGTAATACACATGGGTACCCATAATTTACCCAATTCTAAGGTCACCCAAAACTCAGAACCACACCGCCCTCTGCTTCGACTCTCCTAGTCTTCTCGATACCGATCCAAACTTCATCTTTTACCGCCCTACATGGCCGAGACCGTCGCCGCTGCTGTTGCCGCAACAACGATGCCACCAGTCGAAACTCCCTCCGCCGAGTCCGCCACCATTCACTACCAGGACAAACATTTTAGCCAACGAAAAAGTTTCGTCGGCCTGTTAGCTTAATTCGTCGGCTAAGATCTTAGCCGATAACCCTTCGTCGACTATGGTTTCGTTGGGAAAGAGTCGTCGGTGATTACTTTAGCCGACGAAACTAGAAGACGTCATCGGCTATTTTCCCAGTATTTAGCCGACGAAACTAGAAGATGTCGTCGGCTATTGTCCCAGAATTTAGCTGACGAATATCTTAAATGTTTCGTCAATCATAGTCTTAGACTTTAGTCGACGAAACATTTAAGATATTCGTCGGCTTAAGTATGTAATAAAAAATTAAAAAATAACGTAAGCCGATGAAATATAGTGTGTTTCGTCAGCTTTAGAAGGGTTTAGCCGACGAAACATACCATAATTCGTTGGCTAAACCTTATAAAAAAATTAAAAATACTATAGCCGACGAATATCTTACAAGTTTCGTCGGCTATAAGTCCATTCCAGTAAAAAAAACCCGAAATTTCTAAATTACCATTCTAAGCAACCTACAAAATACACCAAAACAATTCCATATAACCAACAACAAGCACATAAAACTATATAATTGATCAACTACACAAAATCTAGATTGTCTAAATCAATATCCGATTCTGGGGGCTGCTGCGGAGGAAGTTACGGCGGCTGAAGTAGCGGTATAGGCGTAGGCATGGGCGGAGCCGGAAGTCCATGAAGCTGGGCAACTGTAAACTCCTACAAGTATTGGAACATCTGTTGCTGCTGGGCCTGTTGGGTGGCATATACCGCGGCAATATAGGCTGTCTGGGCGGCGATCTGGGCGGCATGAGCGGCAGCCTGAGCAGCTTGTTGTTCCCGTAGTCTCTCAACTTCCGACTCTAGCTGAGTCGTCCTGCTGCTGGTCGAAACTGCCTTTCGTTGAAATTCTGAAGTGGTCTTCAGAACCCCCTCGCCCTTCTTTCTTAGACCCCGGCAATAAAAGTTGTTTTCCTCGCGGTGGGAAGGCTGTGCCCACGATCCTCGTCCTAACTCTCGGATCTGAAGTGTCGATCTGGGACATGGCTTCAGACATCTCTTCCTCCTGCGTGTCCGGCCATGCCTCCCTCACTATAGCACTCATCACCTCGTCACTGGCCTCCCTCACCTTCGCCTAATTGGATAGGGAAAAAATAATTAATTAACATTTTGACATATATATAAGTAAAATTAAAAATTTAAAAAGTTAAGATGACTTACAATATCCTCTTGGGCGTCAGGATATGCTTTCTCGTACAAATAGACGTACCGGTTGACTTCTTGATATTTGATGGCCGCCTTGTCTATGAAAACAGCGAACGGTCTAGAACCGGCATGATGGTTCTTTGTGTTACGTTGCCGGTTCTCAGCGTTCGCCCGGAAAACGGCCTTTAAAAAAAAAAAAATTATTAGTAAATATTTAAAAACGGACGTACTTAATGACAAATTAACTAATTAATTTTTTTAAATACCTGTTTATGAGGGTTGTTGAATTCTGATGTCAGAAACCAACGCCACTCGTACTCCATGTACTGGAACTCAGCAGGGGTACCAGAACGTGTGTTCCCGTGCGTAGTTCAGTGGGTCCGCAACTCGTTCTTCCACTCCTTGTACCTACATATACAACAAAAATATTATAAATATTATTAATATCACATATAATTTTGTTTTTTCATCAACTTCCCAACGTACCTTCCCCCATGCACAACGTCCGCCCAGCTGTTCTTTAGGTGCTCGGGAACGTTAAACCACACCTGCATTTAACCGTTTATTAGTTTAATTTTTCGAGAAATCAATAATGTAATACATAATATTATTGAGACATTTTGTAAACTCACCGACATCGCGTTGTGGACCATGTCCTTAACCTCCTACGAGACCTCGCCCCAGTCTGACCACAATATAGGGACTCTATCCCTAATGAGCGCTCCCACACGGCCGGAGTACGTCCTCGACTTCCCGCCCGATACTATGTGGCCATCCCCGTTAGTATCGATGACGATACTCTCTGAGGTATTGACGGTCTTCTTGAGAGCCTTCCCTGTGACGAGGCCTCTCTTCTTCTTTGTCGGCTTCGCTCCGACGGTGCCTATCACATGATAAACCAAATTGATTATTAAAATCGAAAACCCTTTATTATTAATTATAAGAAAACAAATCATTCATTTTTCATTACCTGAGGGCAATGCGGTGGACGCGACGAATTCCGTCTCTATCGCCGATGATGATACCCTCGCAGAAATAAGAGGCGTATCAAAAGGCACGAACCGGTACACCGCTGATGGAGCCACTGGCGGGGGTAGTGGATAAATCGGCGTCCCTGAGCCATCGACTGCAGGTAAGGCCAGTATTATCCGCGGAAGGAACAGATGAGGCGGCGGCATTTGTAACCCAGATGACCCACCATCCGAAGCAGTAGGACCCGGAGTGAGAGCCCGGGTGTATCTCAGGCATACGGGGTGCAGACACCTCCGTCTGGGTCTGAGGCCACAGCTGCCTCGAGGAATGAGGGACGCCCGGCTGCCTCGATGAAGGGGGCACCTCCGGCTGCCTCGAGGAATGAGAAACGCTAAGCTGTCTCTGCGCCGTCTCCAGAAGGGTCGCACGTCTGGCTGTCATGGGACCCCGAAACGACGTTTGAGGGTTGCTAGAGGTTCCCTCAAACGATTCGGACCTTTAGCCCTTCGAACCCTTCGTCGATCTAAAACCACTCATCATGTTTAAAATATTAATTTGAATCAATGTTTTAAAAGGCTAAGGCGTAGCCGAGGCAATGACGCGAGAGCCTCACCAAGGCGCTTGCCTTAAGGCGTTTTGAAAAAAAACTTGTATTCATGTCATTATTCATCCTATATATAGAACATATATTACAATCAACATAACATTATATATTGTCATCCATTCCTAGTAAATACGCAAACAATGCAATTCAAACAAATCACCAAATATAAAATATATCCAAAGACTCAAGTTGAAAGATCAAAGTACACTAGCTAGTCTTGCAAGATCAAAAGATAATAATAACATTGAAATAAACTTCATGCTTCAAAATCATATCTTGTTGATCAACAATTGTGGCTAGCTGCCTTTAACACACCATTGCTAAATGCTAATGCCAATCTATTCAGTAACCAACTTTTCGTTTATTTAGTAAACCAACTCAAATCTATAACTAATGCCTATTGCAATATCAAATCCATATATTGAAAAACATCATATGTAGTTATGTACTCTAGTACAATTAAGAAACCACACTTCTTACAATTCATACTTGAACAGTCAAGAAGGTTCCAGTTGAGTCGGAATGAATCAATATTCATAAAATTCATAAAATTCAAGAATTGATGTGCGTACCTCAAATCAACGGCGACCGGCGGCTTGGATGCTTGGACATTGGAGTTGCAAAAGACAGAGACGAGGTGGTGGTCGACTGGTCGATTGTGTTCGTGTTGTGGAAGAGGGAGAGGGAGAGGGAGAGGGCAGAAGGAGGCAGATTAGCCAAACCTAGGAGGCGGTGGAGGTTGTGGAGCGCGGTGAGGGCTCGAGGAGGCGGTGGTGGATTTTTTAGGGTTTTTTGGAGCGCTGTGGAGGCTGTCGAGCGCTGGGTTTAATTATATACCCTATACCTTTAGCCGACAAAATTTTTCTTTCGTCGGCTAAACTTATGAAATTCGTTGGCTAAAGTAATGAAATTCGTCGGCTAAACCTGTTAACTTCGTCAGGTAAACCTGTGAATCTCGTCGGCTAAAGTAATGAAATTTGTCGGCTATAATACTTTTTATTTAATATTTTTAATTTATTTGTTTTATTCTATTAACTATAGCCGACGAATTTTCAATAATGTCGTCGGCTATAATACTTTTTATACATTTGGCACATTGTGATTGTGATGATCAAACTTGAGAAACAAAAATCCGACCATCAGATCTGACCATCATGATAAAATACATGTATGGGAAAAAATTCAACTTGATCCGACAAGGTTAAGGGCTCAATCCGAACGGTCAATCTCGTAAGTCAAACCCCTAAACGCACGGAAAAGATCATTGGACCGTCTAAATTACATATTTTGGCCGGACCTTCAACTGAAAATAGTTTCAAATCGATGAGACGCAACAAGTCGTATAAAAGTTTTACAGAAAATAACCACCGAAGATAGGGCTACCCATAGGGGGAAGAATGGAAAATTGCATTGACCGCAACTATCGGCACCGAGACTTTACCGGAATACCTTGATTTTTCAACCGTAGATGTATTTCACCATTCTTGTCATATCTTATTTCACGACTTTTTTACGTTTGAAGGTTCTACGTATAGTTTGTTTTTGAAATGGATCATTTACTTAACATTTGGTAAACAAGTTATACAACATTAATAGGCATGTTGTGATTGTGATGATCAAACTTGATAAACGAAAATCCGACCGTCAGATCTGACCATCATGATAAAATACATGTATGGGAAAAAATTCAACTTGATCCAACAAGGTTAAAGGCTTGATCCGGACGGTCAATCTTGTAAGTCAAACCCCTAAACGCACGGAAAATGTCATTAGACCGTCTAAATTACGTATTTTGGCCGGACCTTAAACTGAAAATAGTTTCAAATCGATGAGATGCAACAAGTCATATAAAATTTTTATGAAAAATAACCACCGAAGATAGGGCTACCCATAGTGAGAAAGAATGGAAAATTGCATTGACCATAACTATCGGCACCGAGACTTTACCGGAATACCGTGATTTTTCAACCGTAGACGTATTTCACCATTCTGGTCATATCTTATTTCACGACTTTTTTGCGTTTGAAGGATTTATGTATAATTTGTTTTTGAAACGAAACATTTACTTAACACTTGGTAAAGAAGTTATACAACATTAGTAGACATGTTGTGATTGTGATGATCAAACTTGAGAAACAAAAATTTGACAGTCAGATCTGACCATCATGATAAAATACATGTATGGGAAAAAATTCAACTTGATCCGACAAGGTTAAGGGCTCAATCGGTCAATCCCGTAAGTCAAACCCCTAAACGCACGGAAAAGGTCATTGGACCGTCTAAATTACGTATTTTGGCCGGACCTTCAACTAAAAATAGTTTCAAATCGATGAGACGCAACAAGTTGTATATTAGGGTATTCGTCGACTAAGGTTTAGGGTTTAGGGTTTAGCCGACGAAATATTAGGGTATTCGTCGGCTAACCGCATCTTAGCCGACGAATTATGACTTATTTTGTTCAAATAAGATGGTTTTAGCCGACAAATTATAGTCGAATTATGCTATATTTCGTCGGCTAAAGTATAAAAAATACAGTAAAAAAACAGAAGGTTTAATGTAAACCATACTAACTTCCTCTTCATATATCACCAAAATTCATATAAAATAACAAAAATATGAATTCAACATATGTAAACTATAAAAGTAATACATTCTTTTTTATTATAAATTAATGGATTACGTCCTCTAAATTAAAACTAAGGCTCGTAATCAGAATCATCCGATGAGTCTTCTTCGGTGTAAGAATTAATTTATGGTAATCTATGTCTTTCCTCATCGCCAGAGTCTTCGTCTGTTTCTTGATTTGGATCAACATCAATAAGTCTTGGCTCTTCATCACGAATTCGCACCGAACGACCTGCTTTAAAATTATTAAGGCGAACGGTAGAGGAGTTAGGAATACCTATTGCAATGGGCTCTTGATACACGCAACATCTTCTTCCTCGTCTTCAGCCTCTCCAAATGTAGCCGCCCGGTAAATGTTTCGAGAATGCACAAGGTTGACTACTTTCCACCCGTCACCCTTAGCAATGTCATCAAGATAAAACACTTGTTTTACCGATGTGGCAAAAACGAACAGTTCATCATCACAAAATCATCATCAACTCATATCATCAACAACTTCATACCATCGACACAATATTAAAAATTAATTAACATATATATATATATATCTGCTACTTATTAACAACAACTTCATATATATTATCAAATCATCAACCAAATCGATCAACATATATATATATATATATATATATATATATATATATATATATATATATATCCAACGTACTTAAAATCAATCAACTCAATCACACTCAAAATTGATCAACTCAAATAAAACTCAAAATCAACATATATACACATATACGTACCTATATATAGCTCCACAAACTAATTATAGACAGATTTCGAAAACACCCAAACTTTTTCTCCCGTTTTTTTTCCCATATGAGCTACTGTCCAGATCTGCAAATATAAGGCACTTTAGCCGACGAAATTTATATAAAATTTTTTTTTAGCCGACGAAATTCCATAGCCGACAAAAATTTAAATTAGCCGACGAAAGAAATTTTAGCCGACGAGCCGACGAAAAAATAATTCGTCGGCCTGGTTTTCTTATTTTCGTTGACTAAAAACCTTTCTTCTGGTAATAATTGCGTCTCCACCGCCGACGAAGCCCCAGGTAAAACACTGGGCCGACGAGGAGGATGATCCGCCGGATGAGCCGCAGAAAACCGAATCTCCATCTCCGTGTCTTTCTCCCTTTCAATTCTCAATTTTTGATTGTTAGGGATTGGATAGAGATTTAGGGATTGGATTGTTACTTAATTTGGGGATGAATTGGATTTGCCTATGATTCTGACACCTCCGCACAAAGATCTGGTTGCTCAGGCCCACAATGGTTCTGAGTTGAAGAAATTTAGAATACCCAGACGTGAAGAAGTTCCCCTCCTTCAGACAAAACCTTCTTCAACATCATTTTTCCTTCAGACATGAATACTTGGAATTTGGAGATCGAGATTGACAAGAGGGTGGGGGTTGGGGTTTGGGGTTTGGTTTTGTTGAAGAAGAAGACCTGAGGATCGGATGAAGTCTTGGGAAAATTCGATCTTGCTCTTTTAGCCTTTTCCATCATCGTTGTTATCGTTGAATTCAGATTTTGGATTTCAAAGACATGGTCAACTTGGCTTTAGGCGAGGTGGAGTTGGAGAGATGCGAGAGAATCAGACTCCATAGCTCATTGAGTTGAATTTTTTTTTATCTTTGGTAATAAAATACATAATGGGTAATAGGTGGGTAATGGTTTTACCCATTTAGAAATAAGCGGTAATTACCCAAACCCAGCATATAATATAACGGGTATTACTCACTAGGTATTTACCCACAAACACTTTGGGTGGGTATAACCCACGAGTTTTACCCATTCATAGGAATGCCAACTCTAGCTTACCTCTAAATAAAGTAGAATTCTGGAATGCACCCAAGGGTTCTAGCACCCAGATGTCCCTCTACAGTTTTGTATTGTCCCCTTGGTATACTGTTAAGTAGTGGGTTTGTAGATGTTAAGTATGAATACGGAGTAATAGATGCTTTTATCGTCGTCTACCTTACCTGCGCTCGTCCGGCTGCCCAGCGGCGTTCGCCGAGTGTGGCTGGACGGGTTGCTGCTATTGGAGCATGCTCCGATGAATGGATGAGGCTGAGAAGGTTCAAGTTTTCTTGGTCGAAGTCGACCGCGGCGGCGGCATATGCAGAGGACTCATGGAAGATGGGGGTGATCGATCAATTCCGGCCAGATCCTTATTCAATATTGGCTGTGAAGCCCGATCTAGGTTGTGGTCGATCCTTTCGGATATCGTCAATCATGGATTCAGGTCGAACGGTTTATGTTATTGAAGGAGATGGAGATTGGCTCACGGGAGGGGTGGTGATGACGGGGGTACTGCAATGGGGCTCTGTCGAGAATGATATTTTGGCGGTGGTCAGGATCCAACAGCAGCGGCGGCGACCGGAAGCGGTAGAGGGTTTGTTGGTAACGATGGGGCTGCGTATGCAGTAGTTTGCATGGGCTGAGATCAAGAAATGGGCCTTGTAGATAAAAACATAAATACATCTGCGTATTTACCTGCATAATTTTACCCTCATCCCTAAATACTAACTCTGTATTTATCTAAACCCTAAACTTAACGGATACTATCTCCGTTTACACGTGTTACCTTTGTTTCGCCGACACGTGTCCGGACATGGTGGGTATTGAACCCGGTAGGTACATTCTAGACGTCTAAATAAAAACCAAAACCCACAATCAAACGTGAGAGCACAGACCGCGACTAACGCCCCCACGGGCCCACCCACCACCACCCACACCAAGTGGCACCGTCGGTACCACAACCAAACTTTTGTTCTCAACATGATTATGTAAGTGTTAATCTAATAAAAGTGGAATTAAGGTAATGTAACAAAATATATATAGTCGACCTTGTTTAAGAGAAAATATTCTACATCATAAAAGAGGTAAATAAAATATAACTTATAAATAGATAAATTATACCTAATTGTACCGAGACCTTTTATGATTAAAACACAACACCTTAAAGGATACGAAGATTCATGGAGATCGAGGTCATCAGTTAACGAAGAGTAGCAAACAATACAAGAAACGACACAGCTTAAGGGTCGTCAAAAGAAGTCGTTTACAAAATACATGAAATTAACCTACATGTATTCTAAAGTAGAAGAAGCGACCCAGGACACTCCCAGACACCTAGCTTTTGAAGATAAACTCACAAAAACAAACCTGAAACTCTGAAGCAAACTAAAAGAAATCAACAGGGCAACGACTAAATGCTACCAGTAGAAAATTAAGGTACAGATGCTCTATTTATCACCAAGTAAAGATGAATAGGTAGAAGTAGAGGAAGAAGCTAGCTCTCTAATGTTGCTGGCGTCTAATCGCGTGTCATGTCAACTAGTTAATAGATCATTTGGACGGAACTGAATGAAAATGTCATAATTTTTTATGAAGTTGGAATGTAAGAGACTAAAAATGATATTAGATAATGTCTGAAGATACATTCATATAAATAATTCATCTTATATGTTCTGATACAGCTTCACAACCAATCTGGTACATATACTTAGTAACTAAAAGGTGCACATTCATGTCACCTTTTATTTTTCTATAATTTCTCAATCATTTATAATAATGAATTTGGATCAAATTTAGTCAGAAGACTATTTAGGTGCTCCACCCTTTGCAGGATCAACAGGTTGGTCAGTAGCACAAGCAAGAGGCTTTGCCACATTAGTAATTGTGGGCTTGGTATTAGTACATTGTGAAGTGAGTTCACCTGCGCCTGATAATTTGAGATCAATGTCAGACATCACCACCTGATCACAAGGGTTAGACTTGGAACAAGCAACCTTCACGCCTAATGCAGTGGCAGACGTCCCTCTAATGTTTTTGAAACTCACATTACTGATCTTGATTTTCGATGAAACCTTCAAACAAAAAGCACCAATGAGTAAACAAATCTTGATTATGGAGTTAAATAATCTATACGCCCTTTAATATTAAGTAGAAAAAAAATGATATGTTGATTATCTATCTACTTGGAAATTAAGTTGCATGTAGTATAGAGAATACCGATTTATCACACTGATCATATGGGCAGTATTCTTGATCTATCACGATTGGGTTTTGAACATTATCCATGATGATATCCTCAAAGTGAATATCTGAGGCAGTGATAGCCGAAGGACCATTAGGCCATGTCTTGACTCTAACACCATTTTGCGTTTTACTGATGGTACAATTCTTAACAAAGATTCCTGCCACAGGCTCTTCGTTATCGTATTTTCCTAAACTTCCGACGCTTATTCCATGGCCTGGTCCGCAAGTTACCTTCTCTATTGTTAGTTGCTTGGTGCCATCACCAATTGAAATGCAATCGTCTCCAGTTCCGATCACACAATTAGTAATGTTGACCCCGTTTGAGCGTCCGATATGTATTCCATCTGTGTTAAGGCTATCTCCAGGTGCAGTGACGGTGACATGGTCGAAAGTAAGTTGCTCGGCACCTATTATATTGAAGTGAAAGTTCTTGCTGTTAAGTGAAGTTATATCCTTAACTAATGACTTCTTCATCTGGTGGAACCTAATACTCTGCGCGTATTGAGAAAACAACGTGACAAATAAAGAGAGGTCCATTAATAACAGAATGTGAACTGACCAATATCTATTAGCTTGGAATACGACTATAAAACCAAAAAGAATATATGCAAGATAATATTAGCTTACAATGGTGCTAGAACACTTTGGGTTTTTCTGGCAATCATTTGCTTTCCAAGCTTTTGCTCCCTGGCCATCAAAGACTCCACCACCGGATAACGTGAAGTCGCTAATGTATAGAAACCCAATCCAAGTATCTGGTTTCGTTAATTGGGTGCTGTCTTCTGGTGCCTGCAATGTGCCTTGGAGTTGCATCTCAATAGGAGCCTTGCAAGGTCCTGAGAATTCTGCTTCTTTTAATGGGTATGTCCCTTTTGGAATAATAATTTTACTTGGCGATGTCGATGCACACGCATCTTTCCATGCATTTGTTAAAGCCTAAAGTCCATAACACAAAGCTAAAAATGATGAATTATGTGGTAGAGCTGAATTCATTTGTAATAATGTTAAATCATTACCTGACTAATATCAGAACCTGCCTTTCCACCATATTTCGCACTGGTCACGTCAAATTCACCATCGGATAAAAGCTCTCTTCTTGCAGATGCCGAGGATAAGATCATAAGTATTGACAACAGATTCATAACAAGTTTGAGACCCATGTTGATGTTTTCACAAGTTTAGTTCTTCTTATCGTTTTGAAACGATGATTAAACTCCACTATGATACTGAGGCCAATTTATAGTCAAGTTGGCAATCTTAACACCTGAATCATCCAATGACAAATTTACTAATTATTGTGAGGCCCTGAGAAGAAGTTGCAATGCCGTTCAACTTACATCCTATTATTGGTAATCACCAAAGAGACTTCGTAATTAAAGCGTTCAACGAACTTCACCAAGTCTGTTTTCTGTTTTCGAACATGAATAATAATTTCAAACTAGATTTCGTTTAGGATTTAGGCATTTAGCTGTTTTATTTCTGCAGTTGGGCTAGTTTCTGGCATTCATGCTTACCTCTAAATAAAAACCAAAACCCACAATCAAACGTGGGAGCACAGCCCGCGACTAACGCCCCCACGGGCCCACCCACCACCACAACCACACCAAGTGGCACCGTCGGTACCACAACCAAACTTTTGTTCTAAACATAATTATGTGAGTGTTAATCTAATAAAAGTGGAATTAAGGTAATATAACAAAAATATATATAGTCGACCTTATTGGAGAGAAAATATCATACATCATAAAATAGGTAAATAAAATATAACTTATAAGTGGATAAATTATACCTAATTGTACCGAGACCTTTTATGATTAAAACCCAACATCTTAAAGATGGTTAAGTATCGGTACAATAATGATCAACATGCCACATTTGTCCATGTTCCCTCTTCAATTACGTCTCCCAGCATAATGAGCCTAAATTTGGGTTCATCGAATTGTCATTAGAGAAATTCGGATTGGCTTCATACACTACAGGAAATCTCGTCCTAGGCGACAGAATCAACCCGTCGCTTAAGACGAAATATTCGTCGCCTCAGATCCTAGGAGACGAGTTATCCGTCGTTTAAGTTCCGTCGCCTAAGTGTCGTGAGGTAGACACTTACGTTATGAAACTAAAGTTAGTCGTCGACTAAGAGCGATCAAACCCGACGAACTCTTACATGCCTTGTCGACAAACTGATTTGTCAACAATTATCCCTGTCGCCGAAAATTTTTTGTCGGAAAGGTTCTTAGCCGACGAATACGAAATATTTCTTAGGCGACGGAAGTACGTCGGTATATATGCTTGCCGACGAATATTGCGTCGTTCGTTGGCGACGGAATAGTCATCGGTAAAGTTGTAATCCGACGAATGCCTAACAGTTCTTAGTCGACGATTGATCTTTGTATTCGTCGGATAGGTTGTTGATCTTACGCAACGGAAGTTACTATTTCCGTCGTCTAGGTATTTTATCTTGGTAGACGAATGTTACAATTTCCGTCGCTTGGTTGTTTATCTTGCGCGACGAAGGTTTCAGTTCCGTCCCTGTAGATATTTACCTTCTGCGATGAATATTGCTGTTTCCGTCGCTCAAGATATTGACCTTGGGTGACGAAGGTTACTGTTTTCGTCGACTAAGTGATTTTATTTATGGTGAAAAGACACTGAATTTTTTATTTTTTTTACTGTTTCTAAAAATTACAAATTAGTAACAATAATCAAACACATACATATAAATATATTGATCATTATACAGTAACAATATATACCGGACGCAATGGATTTGGACCATTTTTTCATATATTGATGATAGATGGACAAATATTATTCATATATACATACAAAATAATTAATGAATTAACTAGGTAGAAAATTGTTCATCCAATCTAGCTAAACTATGAATAATGCCAAGGGGCACTGTTGTCCAATCCTACACGTTGTCGCCTCTATCATCACTGTTTTGTGGGGAAACTTGTCGAGGAGGAGAAGATTGAGGAGGAGGAAATTGTGGAGGAGGAGGAGGTGACATACCTAGGTGCGCATATATGGCTGTAACTTGGGACTGCACAGCACTATACATAGACTCGGCACGCAGGGCACGCTGCTGGACCTCTTGGAATTGCTGTTGGGCACGCTGCTGGACCTTTTGGAACCGCACCTGGGCACGCTCCTCTGATTCCTTTAGTCTCTGCTCATAGCGCTCCTGCACCTCTTAGAGTTGCTGCTCATCAACTCTAGGAGGACGACTATGTGAAGTGGAACCATTTGAAGAAAGGCTCAAGTCTCGCTCGCCTCCTCGTCCCATCCCTCTGATCTCCTTTCCTTTCTGAGTTTTGAGCACCTTACCCAACACCTCAATTTGTTGGGACTGAACACTTTTCATAATCTCCTCCTCCGTCGCGTAAGGATGTTGTTCCTTAAATGCATCATTTCGTTTATTGACCTCATCAACCATGTCATTCTGCATTTAAAATACATCAATTAATAAACAAAACATGCAGCTCAACATTTCCATAATAAAGTTTACTGGTTGCATAATAAACATGGAATAAGCTACTAGGGGTCAGTAAACACGTTAAGCCAAGTAGAAGTTTACAGTCCCCGAGTAAACTTGTACTGGGGGTCATTAAACTTGCAATTCATTATCTCCCTTTCAGTTTCATGGCCACAACACACAACAGATACCATAATAAACAACTTTAGTGCTCTCTCGTAAACCCAGTAGAAGTTTACTGGCCCCCAGTAAACTTCTACTAGGGGTCAGTAAACTTGCAATTCATTATCTCCTTTTCAGTTTCATGGCCACAACACACAACATATACCTTAATAAACAACTTTACTGCTCCCTAGTAAACCCAGTAGAAGTTTACTGGGGGGCAGTAAACTTCTACTAGGGGTCAGTAAACTTGCAATTCACTATTTCCCTTTCAGTTTCATGGCCACAACACACAACAGATACCCTAATAAACAACTTTATTGCTCCCTAGTAAACCATGTAGAAGTTTACTGCCCCCTAGTAAACTTCTACTGGGGGTCAGTAAACTTGCAATTTATTATCTCCCTTTCAGTTTCATGGCCACAACACACAACATATACCCTAATAAACAACTTTATTGCTCCCTAGTAAACCATGTAGAAGTTTACTGCCTCCTAGTAAACTTCTACTGGGGGTCAGTAAACTTGCAATTCATTATCTCCCTTTCAGTTTTATGGCCACAACACACAACAGATACCCTAATAAATAAATTTACTGCTCTCTAGTAAACCTAGTAGAAGTTTACTGCCCCCCAGTAAACTTCTACTAGGGGTCAGTAAACTTGCAATTCACTATCTCCCTTTCAGTTTCATGGCCACAACACACAACAGATACCCTAATAAACAACTTTATTGCTCCTTAGTAAACCGTGTAGAAGTTTACTGCCCCCCAGTAAACATCTACTGGGGTCAGTAAACTTGCAATTCAGTTTCATGGCCACAACAGATATCCTAATAAACAACTTTATTGTTCCTTAGTAAACAACTTTATTGCTCCCTAAAACTATACATCTTAATTAATGATTATATATACCAATAGCCGGATTTACACACGCTTGAACCATTTGCTAAACTTACATTCTAGTAAAAGGAAAGACACTTACATATTTCTTGGTTGTATCTTCATCACTGGCCCTGACATAGGTCTTCTCAAAACCTTTGATAATTGGAAGATGCTCGCCTTGTATTCTGAGTTCCTCTATTGTGTAGATGATAGGAGAAGACCCCGTGTGGTGGTGCATAGTCTTCTCCCCACGGTTCCGCTTGTTTGTCAAGAAGAGTCTCTAATACACGAAAAAATATTAAATAGATTAGTTCTAACATCTTGCACATTTCACATTTCAAGTTATAAATACATAACTATACATAATGAGCTAATAATAAAATACAAGGGAAACAATGAAGGTAATTAAAAAAAATCACCTTGAAAACATCTGACTCGAAGTGCTCGCATAGAAACTCCCACTAGTCCTCTCTCCTAATGAAATCTACTGGCATGCCAGAGGGCCCTTCTTTCAGATAAGCTTTGTGACACTGGTACTTCCAGTCCTTGTACCTCTCATGTGCCCTCTTCAGTATCCAATTGAATATTGGCTCATCATTTTCATCCCACTCGTACTTCGGCTGAGTAAGAAATAAAAAAAATTCCCATGTTAAGCACTGAAAAATAAAATAAAATAAATTAATACACCCAATTACTATCACAAAATACATCGTTGAATTCATATCAACACACAATACTTTACACACATTCAATCATACTTTACACATATCCATAATATTTTCACTTTATAAGAAAACTCAGTCTTATGCAAACATATCCTTAGACATGAAATTTTATCAACATAGAGATGCCAATTCAGTCAGTTCATGTCTTCCAATTATAAGTAATTATATATATGTTATCAAACAAATGTAATTAAGTAAATTTACTTTTCAGTTACTTACCGACATTGCATTCCACACCTTCCACTTCTCAGTCTGATCAAGGTCGTAGAACGTGCTTGCCCTCATTCCCACCAGACTCCGTATGACGCAACCGATGTCATGTGCCACCAAACTGTTTATCCCCCTCACGCTAGGGCCTTTTACACGGGGGCAATACTCCAGCTTGATCTTTTGCCCTGTTTGTTGAACGATATCTTCCGCCTTCTTTCCATAACAAAAACCCCACTTCTTTTTCGGGGCCGGAGCTACAATTAACATGTGAAAATACATTATGATATATACTTAATATACAAGAGGATATATGTTGTGTGTAAGTGGCATGAAAATGAGACATATTGTATTGAAAGTTTACTGACCCCCAGTAGAAGTTTACTGGGGGGCAGTAAATTAATACATTTACATGTTAGGCTTCTAACTTTGATTCGAGCGCTGTCAATGATGCGTTTTGCAGATTCGGCTACAGTTACAGTCTCGGGTGTGGTTACAGATGCCGATTGAGATCCCGTTGAACAACTGTTAACTATAGGGTGCCGCACGATCAAGGGGGGAGCCCCTGGTGATACTGTCTCAGCCGACATGAGGTTAGGATGGCTGCTACTGGTCGCTGAACCGACGCTTTGCCGTATTGACTTCATCAAAGCACTGGCCTGAGTGGCCTGGCCTTTCCTCTTCCCCATGATCACCGTATCTTGCACATAAATAACACACAATTATTAATAAATGAGTGAGTAATAGATAAAGATTATGAAAAATAGTCCATAGAAAAGCATACAGGTTGATCAAACCACTTGTATTTCTTCATTTTTTTTTTTTAGACGTGATGCATTGGTGATACAGAAAACACTAACAAAAGCTGTAAGCCACTTAAGTAGAAGATACAATGTGATATTGGTTTTTTTTTTTTGGATAATTAAAAAAAATTAATAATAATAATAATAATGAAACACGATCAATGAATTCGTTTACGATTCAAAAGTAACAAGTAAGATCAATCTGAAAAGAGAGAGAATACGGACCTACAAAAGGAGCGGCGGTGAGAAGGTGAGAGCAGAGAGATCGGAGCGACGGGTGAATGCGGTGGCGATGAGTGGAGGAGGTGGGTGGATGCGCGCATTTTAATCGGTTGCCGATGCGTGGATGGGGTTTGGTGGCGCAGCTCTGGTGGGATTTGAGAATTGTGGGTGTGAATTTAGGGATTGTGGATTGTGCGAGGGAGTTAGTATACGTTTTAAATTAAGACAAATATTCATGTCCTATGTAATACGAAATTTCGGAGAAAAAAAAGACGCAAAATTCACCCGCCTAATATTTCGGGATCCTACATGATGGAAAATACATTTTCCGTCGCATTGGTTTACCAAGCCGACGATTTATAAAATTTTCGTCGCCTAAGTAACATAAAAATTTTAAAATGTGACTAATATTTCGGGTATCCTAAGCGACGGAAAATGGACTTTCCGTCGCCTTAAGAGTATTAAGGCGACGAATTATTCAAATTTCGTCGACTAAGTATATTTTTAAAAATTTCCAGAATTTTATTATATTAGAATCCGAGCATTTTCGTGTAACTTTTCAAACTAAACCCAATTATAACTTCACATAAATATTCGTACTTAAAAAAGCATACATATATATATATGCATTTTAAACATTACAATGGAAATTTACATGAATATTATATAATTAATGGTTTGACGTACGTACATGGTTAATTATAAATTTAAAAATACATATGATATTCAGAGTCGTCCGAATAATCGTAATATATACTAATCGTACAATAATCGTAATATATACTAATTGTACTCATGATAATCTGAGTCGTCTGAATCATCATCCTCCTCAGTTTGGTCAGAATACTCATCATCCTGTATATATTCGTCATCTATGAAGCCGTCATCATCATGACTGAGGTTACGACGTTGTAGCGAGATCAATTCATATGGTGTAATTGGAAGGTAACCTATGATAGCCGGAACGTGTTGGTTGTTGACACAAATATCCTCAGTATCAAGGACTACATGTGGAGAATCCTCTTGATATGGTTTATTCGGTTGATCAGTAGTGATTGGTTCACTAGGCCCACTCTCATCATCCCCTCCCAGTGTAGCTGCACTCCAAATATTCCTATGTGACATCACCTGCACCACTTTCCAACCCTCACCCATAGCCAGATCATCAAGATAAAACACTTGTTTCGCCATGGTGGCAAGAATAAACGGCTCATTATTATACCATACACTGTTTGAGTCCACTGATAACAAGCCACGATCCAGAATTGTACTCCTCCGTCTGGTTGGGTCAGTATTGAACCATTTGCACTTGAACAACACGACTGACATACGGTTGCCATAGATTAGTTCGATGACACTAACAAGAACCCCGTAGTAGTTGAAACCCAGACCCTCAACCATGACTCCATTGTTTTGGGTGACATGGCCTTCATCTCGTTCTGACATCACAAACTTAACACCGTTCACAAAACATCCAGCACGAACTCTGTGGCTTTGGGGTCCTCCAGCCAAGAAGTGTAACTCCGGGTCGTAAGAAGCAGGAAACTGCTGTTGAATGTGCATCATTTGTAACAATTTTAAGAGCAACGTTGTTACATTGTGTAACATCAAAAAGCAACATGTATTTAATTTATGTAACATAATATATAGAGATCGATAGAAAGGTACGTACCCAAATAGGGAAGTAATCAAGAAAATCTCTCTTGTGTATGGCTTCATTACCATACTGCATTTCCAAATGTCTCTTGGAGTATCGCTCGGATTCTTCGCAATGTTGAAGGACAGACCAATGAGCCTCTTTGATCTTATCATTACTTAATCTTTCAGAATTACTTAACCTGCCGTACGGTTTAACATCTTTTGAAACGACTGATAGATTGAATTGCTGGCTACTACCTGCTCCAGATGATTCCCCCACTGTGTCTTCATCATTGAGATATGCGCTGCAGTAAGTTACGCACTCAGCTTGAATGTATGCCGCCGTGATCGACCCTTCAGGGAAACGTTTGTTTTTGTTCTTCTTCTTGAAATCACCTAGTTGCCTGCAAAACAAATATGCAATTCTTACAATAAATATTTAAAATACCATTTATCTTAATTTGAAAGGATGATTAATTAGAATAAATATGAGTTCATACCTCTCATTTGGATGACACCAGGTATACTGTACCGGACCAGTAAGCAATACTTGTTCGGGAAGGTACATCATGAGGTGAATCATGATGTTAAAGAAAATCGGGGGAAAGATCCTCTCTAGCTTGCACACGATGTACACAATGTCTTCTTGCAATGACCGAACATCAAACCTTTTAAGCTCTTTAGCGCATATCCTCTGAAAGAACTTGGATAAAGCCACTAACGTGTCAACCACATTACTCTGCAAATACGGTCTAATAACCACGGGAAGAAGACGTTGCAGCTAAACATGACAGTCATGAGTCTTCAACCCAGTAATCTTATTTTTCCCCATCTTAACACATCGAGCGATATTCCCTGCATACCCGTGAGGATACTTAACATTTCCAAACCACTGAAACACTTTCACCTTCTTTTGAGGATGGACTGTGTAGCTTGCTTTCGGTATTATGGCTTTTTTGGTTTTTTTGTTCTCTACTAGCCATAGGTGTGGGCGTATACCCATCATTTTAAGATCAACACGGGATTTGGGGGGTGTCCTTGTTCTTATGTTTGAGATTCAGAATTGTTCCCAGAACGCTGTCACAAACATTCTTCTCTATGTGCATAACGTCCAAGTTGTGTCTGATTTTCAAGGTCGACTAGTAAGGCAATTCAAAGAATACACTTTTGTGCGTCCAATACTTAAACTCATCAGGCGTGGGAGGATTCAAGTTTGTTACTTCTTTACTGGTGCTCAAATATCCGAACCAGTGTTGGTTAAGCCTCTCCAAAATCCACTCACCAGACCTCCCTGGGGGTTTCAGATTATGCTCCTCAGTCCCATCAAATACCTCAGCATCCCACCGCCACTCGTGATCCTCGTCAAGATGTCTACGAGATCCCAAGAAACAAATTTTGTCGGCGTGGCGACTAGAATTGACGTCATCTAAGCATACCGGGCAAGCCTTGTACCCCTTAGTTTGTTGGCCAGACAACATCCCGTAAGCTGGAAAATCACTGATGGTCTAAATAACAGCTGCTTTCATCATGAATGAAGTTTAACCATTCCTGTCAAAAGTAGGAAGTCCATTTTCTCATAACTCTTGTAGCTCGTCAATTAATGGTCTCATGTACACAGCCAAACACTTTCCTGGAGAATACGGCCCAAGTACCATAAGCGTAAGAAAATTGTACTCCTTCCTCATACACATATTGGGAGGTAGATTGTACAGAAATACTATCACAGGCCAAATGTTGTAAGACAAATTCATGTTTCCAGTAGGATTGAATCCGTTTGTTGCAAGTCCGAGTCTGACATTTCGACAGTCTCCAGCAAATTCGGGAAAAGAACGGTCAAAGTGCTTCCAAGCCTCCCCGTCTGCGGGGTGTGTGTGATTATCCGGATCTATCATTTTTTTTCCCTGGTGCCTTGCCTGGTGCCATCTCATATGTTTGGCCTTATGTGAAGACATGTACAGACGCTGCAGACGAGGACCCAACGGGAAGTAACGAAGAACCTTCCTAGGAATGGGCCGGTTTTTCTGTTTAGATGAAGTGGAAGCTGCATACCTTGGCTCGTAGCAGTGTGGGCACTCAACTTCATCCTTGTTGTCTTTGTAGTACAAGATGCAGTTATTGACGCAAGCGTCTATCTTCTGGTAATCAAGACCGAGGTCAGCCAACATCCTTTTTACCTGGTCGAAATTTACCGGAAAACTGTTACCTTTGGGAAGCACTTTCTTCATAAGTGCAATATCCTTATTAAAACATATGTTAGTCTTTCCCCACTTGTTTTTTATCTGCATGTGCTCCATGACGATACCCAACATAGTATGCTCACTACCAGGATACAATGAGGTTTGTACTTCCCGTACAAGCCTGTTGTACTTATCATAATCATTGTTGTGCTGACACGACCCGCCCCGAATTTCACCCTAAACCCGGAGTAAATCGTGCGGGGACCACCTCCAAGAAAGATTTACCGCAAAATTCGGTACAACCTCCCTTGAAAATGGACAACCCTTCCAATAAAAACCTGCAAACACTTCTATAGGTTCCGAATCCAACCTTAACTTCTGGAGCCTTCGTGCTCCTCAAAAACAATCATCACCAACAGGATAATAAACATTATCTAAGATAATATACATTATCCGAAAATATTCTAAAATATAAACAAGCCTTCACCCACAACCAAAAATATATACATTAAACCCAAGTATTCAGAGCTACTAGACACTAGCGGAAGCAAGAAAAGACAAGTAGGCTAAACAGGTAACCTACTGGTGAAAGGTGGTGGAAATACGGGTGACTATGCCTCGTCTCCTACGAGATCCAATCCGAACTCTGCAGACTGGGCATTTTAAAACAAAGGGCCCAGGGGAAGACATTTAATAACGTTAGAGTGAGTGGACAAAAATAATTTAATAATAAACTATTTATGCATTCCCAATTTAATTTCATAGAAAAATATACTGCATGCGGCAGCTTAAAAGTGTTCAACTCATAAACTGATAATTTCACGACTAGCACTGGCTAGTCACAAACTCAAATAAAATGGAGCCTCTCAGGCTAAACCATATATATTCATATATTCGTATGTATCTACACTCGTCAGACTCCTTGTATGAATCCTAGAAACAATTCAGAAAAATAGAAATTCATACAAGGCTACAACGCTGGCGTCTAACGCTCACGTTGCGCCATAATGGTATTTTTCCTCATTATGACCGAAAAGGGACAGTGTACATATACGTGTGGACTCCCTATATGAAAACCTAAATAAACTGAAAAAGAAAGAAGTTTTCATATAGGGCTATGACGTTTGTGTCTAACACGCACGACACGCCATAATGGTATTTACCTCATTATGACGGACCAAGCACGTATGGCTAGCTAGCATTTATATACATACTATTCTCATAAAATCCAAAACATATATATCCACCGAAAATCTCATTTTCGGGATCTCTCCAAAGGAGGAAAAATTATCAAATAGGCGAGAAATCAATAATCTCATCAAAATAAACAAATGATTAATAAAATATTCATCGCATGCTTTTTATTTAAAACAAAGGTCCACTCACAAATTAGGCCTAAGCCTGATGACGCTCCGAGGCTTCTTCTGCTCGGGCCTCCTCACGTCCTGTTCCAAATATATAATTAATTTACCAACTGAAATCCAGTATTTATAAAATAGGCAAAATTAATCGAGAGCCTTAATTACGCTCATCATTGCCTAAGTTCGATATTCTTAAATCGGAACGATCCAAACTTTTATATTATAGTCGGCAGTCGTATATATAACATTTCCCATAATTTGATTTAAATCATACGGTCGGATTTTACATTATTTAACCGCTTAAATACCAAACTTCGAAAATTCATAAACCTATTCAAAATTCGTCCGAAAATTCTAAAACTCATTCCATTAAATTCCTCATAAAAATCTCCACCTAAAACAGTTTTTCCAGCGGCGGCTCCGCCGGCAGCGGCGGCCGGCGACCAGCTCCGGCGACGTCCAATGTCCACCAAAATTTGACAGTACCTTCCTCTCAACCTCCTCTACAACATTCATAACTACCACAAACTCCAATTCTAAGCCTAACCATGTCAATCGAACGCAAACATACAATAAGCCCTAGAATTTCAAACACCGATTCCTCTTTACCTAGCTGAAGATGGAGGGAGCCCTTTGGAGGGATTGAAGCACGGAAGGAGAGCTTTCTTTTGAGCCAAGGCTCGCCAGCTATGGTGGCCGGAGGAAGGAGTTCCGGCGACGGAACGCCTAGGGCAGCCGCGCCTTTCGGGCGGCGTTTCTCCTTCACGGCGGCGCTAGGGAGGCTGCCACCGGTCTAGAACGGTAGCTGGGTTGGAGACCGATCGATTGGGACCGGTGCGGCGGTCTGGGGCGGCCGGACGGCGGCGGACGGCGGAGAAGAAAATCCGACAGGGGGGAAGGAATCGGGAGAGAAAGAGAGAGAGGAGAGAGAATCGGGAGGGAAGAGAGAGAAAATCCGTTGGGCTTGGCCCAACTGGTTCCAACCCAATATAAACCCAATCCAAAAATTTAACACCCCCAAAAATAATACCCTAATAAAAATTACCTTTTACTAGCTAAATTTACCATTTTTACCGTCGTTACATTTTTCTCCTACGAATAACTCTCCGAAATAATCGTCCCTCAAAACCCCTCTAGGGACCAATTAAACTATATGTCAATGTCGGAGACGGTAAAATTCTTATTATAATCAAGCTAGTAAATAAGATAAAATCTTACGGGTCGGGATGTGACAGTTGTGGTCAACGTGGGAGACATTAGGGAAGGTGTCAGGGGCGTTGTCATAAACAACATTTTGCTGATATCTTGAGGCGACGAACGGGAGGCATCGTTTAAGAGGTTCATCACAGCAGAGTCCCCATAACTAGCATTGGAAGATCTTGCCTGTTGATTATGTTGTGCTTGAATTTCTTCAAGTGTGGGCATTTGAACTTGATTTTCGCCGTGCCATGTCCATGTGGTATAACTAGGACAAATACCGTTTAGTGCCAAGTGAGAATACATGTCTTCATATGTTACTGATTTCCGATTGAGACATTTGTTGCACGGATATATGTGAATAACGTTGTCTGGAGGACTATGTAGACGCCTGAACTCAAGAAAATCAAAAATGCCTCTCATATAATTGCATCCAGCTCTTGTCCATATTGTACACTATAATAACAGTAAACAACAATATATAATCAAAAAATCGTGAATAAAATAAACGGAAAATATATATATATATATATACACACTTTGTTGGGAAAATAAACATTTACTCAAAAACAAGGATTTTAAAACTCATTTCAATGAAAAAACTGTTGAGTAACCCATATTAATGTTTTAACGCCTCTAACAATTAATATTATATCCTTATTGCATTAATTAATTACACGTTCTCTCTCATGTTCAAAAAAAAAAAATTAACACGTTCTCCCAAACTCCCACTCTCCACGATCAACCGAACTCTCAACTCTCTCACTCTCTCTATCTCTTTCTAACACTCGATAACGATCTCTGGTTTAGGGTTCTTCACGATCTCTGTGATTCCATCGATCAGGCCACGTCGCTTTCTCGTTAAATATATGTCGACTCCGTCGCTCTCCGCAGATAAATCCCAGTTGAGCAGGAAATCGCTCTCTGCCCTAATCTCAGTCGATCAAAGTTGATCTGTGGTTCAATCTCGGTGTCGTTGTCATGTTCAATCGCTCACGCTCGGCGTCACTCTCTGGTTGAATATCGGCGTTGATATCTGCTTCAATCGCTCTCACTCGACCTCGCTCGGAAAAACCATAAAAACATGTACATTTTGAATTTTATTGAATTTAGGCTTATTTTGGACTTATCTGATGATATTGAAGCTCCATTCTCTGATTTAAAGCGATTAAAGGCCATGAATATGAAAACATGAAAATTATAGGGTTTCTCTGATCATAACTGCTACAGATTGAGATTAATTTTATTTAAGATTCTTTTTCAAAGACTTACTGTCTATAATTGACATGAAATTGAAAGGGAGAAACTGTATTGAAGTTTACTGACCCCCAATACTGTGTTCACTAGGGGGCAATGAAGTTGCTTATTATGGTAAGAATGGGTATCTATTGTGTATAATTGGCATGATTATAAAAGGGAGAAACTGTATTGAAGTTTACTGACCCCCAGTAGAAGTTTACTAGGGGGGCATTAAACTTCTTTTGTGTTCACTAGGAGGCAATGAAGTTGCTTATTAGGGTAAGAATGAGTATCTGTTGTGTATAATTAATATGATTATGAAAGAGAAAAACTGTATTGAAGTTTACTGACCCCCAGTAGAAGTTTACTAGGGGGCAGTAAACTTCTTTTGTGTTCACTAAGGGGCAATGAAGTTGCTTATTAGGGTAAAAATGGATATCTGTTGTGTATAATTGACATGATTATGAAAAGGAGATATTGTAAGTTTACTGACCCCCAGTAGAAGTTTACTGGGAGGTAGTAAACTTCCACCGGGTTCACTATGAGACAATGAAGTTGTTTATTAGGGTAATAATGGGTATTTGTTGTGTGTTGTATCCCTGAAATTGAAAGGTAGTTAATTTTTGCAAGTTTACTGATCCCCAGTTGAAGTTTACTAGGGGGCAGTAAACTTTATTTTTTGCATATGCAGTTTATAAATGCAAGTTTTTACTACTTATATGCAGGATGAGAAAAAGTTCAAGGCCTTTAGTTGTGAATTCTGATACCGAAGATGATTCAGTTCAAGAATCTGTAGCTTTTATGAGGACAGAACAAAATATAGGAGAAGTTTTAGAGAAGATGAAGTCTAAGAAAAAGAGAAAAGAGGTCCAGAAGGGTGCCGCTGCTGAAGAAGAAGAAGATGATGATTACACTGAAGATGAAGAGGGGGAAACAAAAAAGTATCTTTTTCAAAGAAGATCAACAGGCAGAAAAAGAAAACAAGCGGAGACAGATTCAGGGGAGGAGGAGGAGGAGGAAGAAAATGGAAGAAAGAAGAAGGAAAAAGGAGGAGAAGATGACTTGACCAAGATCAAACACGTGCAGCAAAAGTGCTCACTGACATCATTTTATATGTTAATGTATAGATACAAAGAGCGCATCCCAATCATGGGAGTTGATAAACAACACTTGTTTTCGGGGAATAATTGAAGCATTCAGATTGGACAAGGTTGAGGAGGATCAAGTGAAGAAGCTTGAATCTGATATTGAGATCCTAATGAGGCACTACAACAGTGACAATAAAAACTTCATATTTGGGGACACGGAGATTGAAATTACGGAGCATGACGTGCATTCAATTTTTGGAATAACCAAAGAAGGCTCGGACGTGGATATCACAACAGACCAGAAATACTGCAAGGGCAATAAGAAGAATTTGGCAGATTCTGCTGTCTTTGGAAAGCAAACAAGAAGAACAATCACCAGAAAAGTTATTGATAACACATTAATGGAAGAGCTTAGGAAGATTAAGAAGAAGAAGGGGGATCCAAGGAAGATAGCCTCTTTGGTTATAATGTACCTTATGACAGCTTTATTTTTCAGCAGCACCGCGGTCTCCTCCGTTACTTTTTTTCAGTTAACACAATTCTACTACTTGCTTTTATAAATATAGCGCGCGGCGGTGGTACATGAACAAAAATTGAAGGAGTTCCTAGCTGAAGGAGGAAAACAAGGGGAATTCAAATATAATTAATTGGATATAGAGTTTTCCATTATTAATCCTCTGTAGTCCATCTTCAGTAAGGACCTGGTTTTCATTCCAGTATATCACGGGGTCAGTCACCACTATACCTTGGTCCTGATTGACAACAAAACTCGATGCTTCTATCACCTAAACTCAATGCTACCGCCAAGGAAAGATTACTCTGCCGACACCAACAACCACTTTCAGAATGCAATGACAGTGGTGAGTTGTAACTGATTTATTAGGGTAAGAAGTTTACTGGGGGGCAGTAAACTTCTATTGGTTTTTGTTTGTTGCTTGTTCTCTTAGTTTGTTTGAGTTGTAATTTATTTGTGTGTTGGAACCAACAGGTGAAGCACATTATGGTATTCATCAAGCGCATATATGATTCCACCAAATACCCTCTCAGCCAAGGCATGGACCCTGAGAAATGGAGGGAAAACTATGACAAGTAGGATAGCCAAAGAATAGTGGTTGATGGTTACTCGATGATAAGTGCTGAAGAGAAAAGAACAAGAAGATGGATGCTGGAGCAAAACGTTTATCAAGCAAGATACAAGCTGACTGATAACTTATCATGCCCGCAGCAAAAGAAAACATCGTAAGTACATTTAGACACAGTCGTAACATAATGGTTCTCGAACGAGATTTCTAAAGGAAATAATATATATTGATGAATGTAAAAGAATATTATAATTCTTAATTACATGATTCATCATTTTATTTTTTGTCATATGAATACACAAATCGATTTGAATGAAAACAAAAATTTGATAAACATATTATTCACATAATTATTAATCATACATACAAAAGTTAAAGATATATATATATATATATATCTTTAAAAATTATACACACAAAAGTTAGATATATATATATACAAACATAATATTATATAGTCGTTCATGCATATATAATATTATACGTATGTACAAACATATTATACACACATATCCAGTAATTATATTAAGCATACAAGTAAGCAACAATAATCCATCAAAATTGGACCGGCAAGTCGCCGAAAGTTCGCAGGAAAATATGCCTAAAAGAAGAAAGTAAATTAATTAATTAAAGTAGTTACATATATACCAATTAAGATATTGAGATCGAAGCGCGCAGTTCTTAAAGATCGATCAAATTCATGAAGAAAAGCTTCCAAAACTACATTTGGATCGGATGAATATTCCGATGAAGGGGAGGGGGGAGCTAGACCATGCCTTTCTTCTACGTTCTCTTCTGGGAAAAAGGTGTATAGATGGATGATGTGTAAACTTAGGGGACAGAATATTCCGTCGCCTTGGACAAAAGGCGTCGGAATAAATATTCGTTCGGCTTTATGTCAGGCAATAATTCAAATTCTTACTCGACTGAACAGTTCGTCGGCTAAGAAAGGAATATTCGTCACCCAAGTCGTTCTTAACCGACGGAATCGACTTCGTCGCCGAAGAAAATTTCAAAGAACGGAACATTATTCGTCGTCTAAGACTGGTTATACCGACGGAACATTATTCGTCGCCCTAGAAAATCTTAGACGACGGACTATGTCTACAGTCAATTTCCATCGACTAAGAAGATCTAAGCCGACGAAACCATACCGACGGAAGATATCGGTCGCTTAGGGTTTACTAAACCGACAAAACCTAGACGACGAATAGTGTTTCGTCGATGATGAATAGCATAGTCGACGGAAGACGTCGACAGTTATTTTCCGTCGCCTAAGATTTCTTAGGCGACGGATGTGGTGTCCTATACGACGGTTCTTATTCCGTCGGTGAAGAGTCTCTTAGCCAAAGGAATTAATAAGATTTCGTCGGCTAAGTCGATATTTCCTGTAGTGATACCATACCAAGTGCATGCAGTGAGCCTTGGACTGCATACCCCAATTTTCGAAGTGGGAATTGCACCGAATCACATTACTGATTTTCGATGTAGAAATTGGACCGAATGAATTCCATGTGCAGACCTAAAAAGTTAGGTTCCACGTAAGGGGGAGTGTTGGAGAGGAAAAATCTCACATAAAAAATAGGATAAATAAAATATAACTTATAAGTGGATGGATCATACCCAATTGTATCGAGACATTTTGTGGTTAAAACTCAACACCTTAAAGGTGGTTAGGGACAATATCGGTACTGTCACATCCCGACTCTTAATTTTTACCTTATTTACTAGCATAGTGTTAATAAGAGTTTTTACCGTCTTCGCTTATGAATTTATAGTTTCAAGGACCCTAGGCATGTTTTGAGGGATGAGTTTTTCGAAGAAAGTATTCGTAGAAGAATTATTAGAAGACGGTAAAAATGGAAAAAAATTTAACTAGTAAAAAGGAAAATTTTATTAGGGTATTATTTTTGGGTTGTTGTTGGAGTGTTTTATTTTTGGGAGTGGGTTTTTAAGTGTGGACCGGGTCAATTAGAAGTGAAAAGCCCAATTCTTTTTCTTCTCTCTCTTTCTTCCCTCTCCCCCGAGCTCTCTCTGCCGGAAAATTTCCTCGCCCCCGTCCTGCCAGTTTCGACCGCCGCACTGGTCCCAATCGGTCAATCATCGACCCAGCTTCCTTCCTGGACCGGTGAGAGCCTCCCTAACGTCGTCGTGAGGGAGATATCGCGCCCGAAAGATCTGACTGTCCGTGGTGTTTTGTTGTCGGAACTCCCTCCTCCGGCCGCTATAGCTGGATCTGCTTGGCTCAATAGGAAGCTCTCCTCCCGTGCATCAATCCCTCAAAAGGATTCACTCCCTCTTGAGCTAGGTAAGGAGAATCATTGAGTTGAATTTTTATGGTTCCTTGTGGTGTTTTGTTCGATTGACCTAGTTAAGCTTGAAATTAGACTTTGTGTTAGTGAGGAAAGTTGAAGAGCGGATTGAGAGGAAGATGGTGTTAAAATTTGGTGGGCATTGGAGGTCGCCGGAGTCGGCCGCCGGCAGCGGCGTTGTTAGGGGAATTTTCATGGTTTTAAATTTGTTATATTGAGGGGAGTCTAAAGATGTGAAGTTTGGAATTTTTGAAGGAGTTTTGGATAGGTTTAGGATTTTTCAAAGATTGGTGAATTTGGAGGTTAATTGGGTAGAAATCCGACCGTTGGATTAATATTGTTAGGACTGTAGAAGGTTGTATTGAGGTTGCCGGTATTTTTGGTGAAGTTTGGACCGTATTGAATTAAGAATATTGAAGTTAATTAGGCAAGGATGAGTGTGTTAAAGCTCACATTTAATTTTGCCTATTTTTGAATAAGTATTGAATTTTAGTTGGGAATTTAATTATATATTTGGAAACAGGATGTGAGGAGGCTCGAGCAGAAGAGACCTCAGATTGACGTCAGGCTTAGGCCTAAAGTTGTGAGTGGACTTTTGTTTTAAATAATATGCATGCAAATGATTTATTGTTGATCAATTTCTTTTGATTGGAGCATATAACGTCATTTTAATTTGACGATTTTATATATTGTTGGAGAATAACCGAAAGTGAGAGTTTCGGTGAATATATATTCATATATGGATAATTATGAGGATAGTATGTATATAAATGCTAGCTAGCCATACGTGTTTTTCCGTCATAATGAGGTAAAATTTCATTATGGTGTGACATGAGCGTTAGACGCAAGCCCCTATATGAATGTAGTAATTCATATAGGGGATATGCACGTATATACACTTGTGCTTTTCCGCCATAATGAAGTAAAAATTACATTATGGTGAGACGTGAGCGTTAGACGCAAGCGTTGTAGCCTTGTATGAATTTCTATTTTTCTAATTTTTTCATAGAATTCGTACAAGAAATGTGACGAGTGTAAATATATATATATATATATATAGTTTAGCCTGAGAGGCTCTTTATTATAAAGTTTGGGAGGAGGCTAGTCACGTTTTTGTCAATTTCTAAGTTGAAAGTTTTTGAGCTGTCGCATGCAGCATAATTTCTATGGAAATTGAATCGGGAAAGCATAAAAACTTATTTCTTTTAAACTTTATTTTTGTCCACTCACTCTAACGTTTTCAAATGTTTTCTTCTGGGTCCTTCGGTTTTAAATGCCCAGTTTGTAGGTTAGCATAGTTGAGGTCGCGCGTACATGGAGTCGAGGCATAGTCCATCACAATGGCGTAGCCAGAAATGCTAATTAGAAGGGTCAGCATATTATCATTAGAAATTATTTGATGAAAAATAAATCTCATCAAATAATATAGAAATTATACATCATTACAATATTATAAAATAATAAATTGGTAGAGAGAGGGTATGTAATGACATTTTTTGGCTTGACTATCAATATGTCATCGATATTTTCAAAAAAAGATTGAATATAGCTGATAGTTTGGATCGCAATTTCATTGTCATTGTAACGGTGACAGACATATAGATGAATTTTATTTTTTAGAGTTTCATATATAGTGTCATCTAACCCATTACTTTTTTCTTATGATATGATTGATAATCTCTGCAAAAAAGCTTTTGTAGTTTCAGATTTTGAAATGAATTTTCTAAAGACAATTTGTTATTCGTGGAAACACTCAAAATAGAGAATAAAAAAGCGTAGAGATCAAACCAAAGATATGCACTATATATATACAGTTCATATCCAGAGCGAAGCTTCACTTTGAAATTAAAGTGTGAAGTTCCTTATTTGACTCACTTTTCGGTCATATTTCTACATCTCCACCGTTCAGTTTGTAGAACCTAATGCATAGATCATTTATGCCAAGTTTCATTCAAATTGGTAATCGTTAAGATACTGAATTAGATTAAATTAATGAACGGACCATAAATCTGTCTATTCAGAACTGTTTGTGTAAATAACGATTATGAAAACCCAAATGATCATCAAATTTAATGAAACTTGGCATGAGTGATCTATGCATTAGGTTCTACAACTGAACGGTGGAGATTTGAAAATATGTCCGAAAAGTGAGTCAAATAAGGAACTTCACACTCTAATTTTAAAATGAAGCTTCGCTCTGGATAAGAACTGTATATATATATACATATATTGTATGTATGAGTAAACAATTATTATAATTAATAAATAAAAATTATATATTAAAAACCTAAACGAACTTGAAAGTTATAAATCAGAAGTGGTGGACTTGTAGATTATGGGCCAAAGCATTCTAAACAAATACTTCTTTTCAGTTTATAATAGGGAACTCCTCATGAGAGAAGGCTCAAAATAGTGCCTTTGATGGTTTAAATACGCAAGTTTTATATATACCAGCCAATCAAATGGGAAAATCTAAAATCTGAGAGAGGTCAACTGACTCTTCTTGTCCCACCGCAGCTACGCCCCTGGTTTCCCCTCTTCAAGTGACCTAGAAACTTGGCTATAACAAGATTGAGCAATAATGCAACATCACCATGGAAAATTCAGAACGAGTCCAAATGTAACAAATAACCTGGTTCTACTAGGAAGAGCTCCAAAAGAGTTCAAGTACTGACCTTAACTTATTCAATAACCTTTACAACCCTAAACATGCACAGGAACATCCCCAACTAAAGATAATACTGCTAGTCCCTAGCAAGTAGCAACTATTCCCCAAAATAACCCGGGTAGAGTCCTATCTACTATGTCTGAGATCGTGACACCAACTCCATCGTCAACGACCGCACTGCTTACTTTGGATCCACGACAGTAGCAACATCACCAACACAACCATCGACTGACAACAAAAAGCCGGAAACCCTATCGCTGTTAAAACTAGCCATGTCCAAAACATCAACCACAACATAAACAACCTTCGTAAGCCACAAACCATCTTAACAATAAGACGAGATTGAAAGTTGTTGATGTCCCAAACCGAATCAAACTAAAAAACAAAGAAAATTCATATTTTTGTCGACATTATCTATCTTCAAATCCAGTGGCGTAGCCAGAAATTATAATTAAAAGGGGCAAAACTGAATAGTTGTTACATCAAGAAAAAAGTAATTGTGTGATAACATAATTGCTCATCTATCTTTCCAACTCAAAAATCGTAGTGCACTTTTGAATGTTTAGTTGGTTTAAGTTACAAATGATTATTGCAGTTTTAGTCGGTGGTACGTTTTCCTTAGTTCAAAGTTTTGTCACAGAGGGTTTTATCTGAATAAGGTTTTAGCTAAACCACTTAATTTAAGTACTCGATCTTTATGTAATATCGTAACACATGCAATTTTGTTTCCTAACTTTCATATCAGACTATTAATTGTCATTTTATGCTCTTCCTGAATAAAGCTCCACTTTCAAGCTTCTGAAAAAAAGAAGATAATGACATAATTGCTTCACATAAAATGTTCAAATAGTTGACTTACGCAGTTATACCTAGAGTGTTATAAATTACCTTATGAGATTGATTTTAGAAATAGAAAAAAGAGTCTTATGCAAACTGGAAAGTAAAGAGATAAAATTATGCATTTAATTGAACCAATTTAAAGATAAAACTGAAAAACCATTATTATGATTTGTACGTAATACCTTAATTTAGGAGGGTCATTATGCGTGTAACGTTGAATCAACAATTACCCTTCTCGCCATTATCGTTATCATTAACGTTGAATCAACAATTAATATGAAAACTAGTCAATCACCCGCGCGTTGCTGCGGGTTAGGAAATTTTTGACAATCACTGTGATTTGGCTCAGTCTATTTCAGGGCAATCTAAACGGACAAATTAAGTGAAAGAGATGTTATATATATCATCTCTATGCAAAATTGCTGAACACAATTGTAAAAATGGATATGCAAAATTGCTAAAATGCAGTTATTATCCAAAATTGCTCAACACAAATGTAAAAAGATGCACTTACTATGCAAAATTGCACAACACAATTTTGTTTAAAAAGATGCACTTAGTATCTAAAATTGCTCAGCACAATTGTAAAAATGGTTAGCTGTTACCAAAATGTTCTATGTTTTGTTTGTGTTGATGAGAAGTTCAACTGTTCCTGATTGTTGAGAGCTGCCAGTGAAAAAAGTTTAAATCAGAGAAGAAGTGTAATTGTGGTTACCAACAAACAAAATAACCTCTTTCTGCAGGTCTTTAAGGTACTCAACTGCCAACTCCAATATTTCTCCTGTGTTCGTTTGCTGTCAGGGATTCAACATTCAATATGTAAAGCTAAATTCAAGAAAATATGCACACATTACAGTTTTGATTAACGTAGAAAATTCTTTCCTACCTTGTCCATGTTTGGGAAAAGATATTGCAGCTTCCTTATTCTATCACTTATATGAGTTCTTCTCATCTGCAATATGATCTTGGTGGTCAAAAATCGATACAAACAGTCTCGGTAATGCAAGAGACTTGAACAGAGAATTAATCCTTGAATCCTTGATTTTCTGCAAAATAAAGAAAATGGAAATATCAAACAAACCAAACATCCAACTCATTTCAAATTAATACGATTGTCATTACCTATGTTCATCAATCATGAACAACTCATGGTACAAATTTATACCCTTAATGAATGCAATCAAGGTATAATATTGAATGCTATCAATATGGAATAATTCAGTTTACAGAATTGACTTAAAAAAAAAAGAAAAAAAAGAAGTTATTCATAGGAAAGCACTTGTTCTTGCTTTAAACTTTAAAATGAGGCAACCTGCATCTAAATTTTAGTAAAGCAGAGTTAGAATATGAACTTAGTTTTCATCAAGTTAATGCTCATATTCCATCAGCTAAAACACAGATCTTAAAACACTCAACAGATTAAAATGTGGTACAAATGTACAGAGTGCAAAAAAAAAAAAAAAAAAAAAAAAAAAAAAAAAGAGGGCATCTGATATTCATAAGTTCATAAGATAACAATGATTAGAAGATTAAATGATCAGAAGTTAGCATTTAGTAGCAAAGAACATATATTACAATGAAGCTAGAGTTATTCAGTTCAAAATAATATGGCTTCAATTGTTAGCCAGTACAAAAAGTTAACTCCAGCTTCAATTCAAAGAGCAGAGTGTAGAGCATGATCAAAAAGTTAACTCTAGTACAAAATGCTCTGCTGTTAGTCAAAAATGCAGTCAACTCTGCGTTAACTCTGCTTCAACTTCGATGAGTTGAACAAAAGTAGTATATACACAGTGTGGTTCTCATTCAGTTGATCTTTTATTTCTGGTTTTGGTTTTTGCTTGATGTTGGTTCGCTGGTTTCCTTGTCATATCAAATTGAATAAGTACTAATATATATGTGATTGTTATCAAGTTTTGTGGACAAATGAGCAGTACATGTTTTTACCTTTCCAATTTTTTCTTTGGTTCTGCACTTGCCTCCATTCCTCTTTTCCTTTCAGAGGTTTTCTGTGGTGTTGTTGTCATTAGTTGTTGCTCTTTTGGTGATTTTGGAATTTGATGATCTGAGAGGATACGTTTCACTGTCCGCTGTCCATATTTGCTGAATTTGATCTCAAAAAGGTGGCACTGACCAATGGTATTTTCAATCTCTTTGGGTAGGGTTTGTTGTGCATCAGGAGGTTTTTTGTTGACCAAGTGTTCACAGGTGGTACCAAATAATTTCTCTGCTTCCTTTCCCATTAGTGTAACAGTCGCTTCATTGGTGGCATCTTCAATGGTCATGTTTACTCGGTAACTGTGTAAAATGAAAAGAAATCTGTTTGAACTTTTCTATTATCATTTATGAAGGAGAATAAATTCAATACAGGAATGAAATGCTAAGTTAAAATTGAAGTGCAATGTTACCATGGTATAGGCTTTTGGACACCATGTTGGTCGCAAACAAAGGTGTCACCATCTTGTCTATGCTTCAGTAGTTTATTGCAATTTGAGGATGAACAGCCTTTGTACCACCAGCCATTGTGGATTGGATATCCCGTAATTGATGCTTTGCAATAGATGGTGTCATTCTACATTTTTCAGGTATTAACAAAATAGGTTAGTATGTTCAAAATGTGTCAAAAAACTAAGAAGAGGAAGCAGCTAGTGCTAAAGTTGAGAAGTTGCTTTCAAAATCTAATTGAATGGTAGTCTCCAGTAAACAATAAATCAAGCCTCGATAAGAAATGTGTGTGTATGTACCATGTAAGCTTGTGGATCAAGTTGATACAACTCAGCCACTGTTTTGATGTTTTTCTCGTTTGGTGGCTTATGAGTTCCTTTTCTGATTATCCTCACTCTGTCTCCAGGTTTAGAAAACCTGCAATATTTTTCAACTTCTGGTATTAGTGTTTTGGAGGATAAGAAATAGATGCATTTAGTGGTGAAAAAGCTTACTCTGCTTTGTATTCTCGTTCTTCATCAATTTGGGGATTTATAATAATGCAAGTATGTTCTGCTCCTGAGCCTATGATTTCATCTGTAAATGTTAAAGGTGATTAGTTATTGAGAACTAACTAATAGCGTAATTTATTCATTGATCCTTACCTTGAAATTTTGTCACTCTCAGGCTGGTGATGACAGCAAATACTGGCTGTGGCATCTGTTCAATAGCATCGGCATCTAAATTCTTTGCTGGATCACCCCAAAGGCTGACTTTTATCTCCTCCCTCCTATATTTGATATTGGAAAAGTAAAACATATATTTAGAGATGCAGCAAATTATTTAGAGAATTGATATGTATTGATATGTAAAGTCTGTTGATGTTGTACCTCAAGTTTGTAAGCACTATTTCACGAACCGTCTTGTTCTTTGCATCTAGAGAAACTTCATATTCTGTTGATATGGTTTTCATACAGCCATAAAAATCTTGCAGATAACAAAAGGAAAACATTGTGAGTGTGGCAAAAGAACAAATTGTCATATAATGTATAAGTGCTTAAGTGGGGAATATTGGAAGTTATAGATTTACCTGCAAGAACTTTTTGCGTGTGAAGTTGAGCTGTGAATTCATGATATTGAAGAAGGTGAAATCCATATCTTGGAGGAGGAGACATTATTTCATCAACTTCGATAATTGAGTGAACCTATTGAAGAGGAGCTGGACTTCATGATTGACTAATTTCGTTGTAGCTGTATATCTTTTGTTGTGAAACTTGGTAATCTCGTAGATCTTTCCTTCTTCCATTTTTTTTAGTTATGTTTTGATAGTAATCCTCTTCAATGATGCCCTCAATTGTATCTCCCTACATTTGATAGAAGAAATATTTTAAGCAAACAAACATAATTGTTCATTACTATAGTTAGCGCCATGAATTTAATAGTAGCCAAATAACAGTACTAATTTAAACTTTGATATTGATCACATTCTATGAAGGAAAAAAAAAAAAGGAATTTTGATGCGGGGATAAATTGAAATCTAAATAGAGATGATATTAATTGCTAGTTGTTTATAAAAGAAAGTACCGTTTCATCAATCAAGAGATAATGCAGACCATCAAATGCATCACTATTGTATGCTCTAGGTCTCCAGATTCTCCCCACACGGACTTTGATTTTGAAATACACGGACTTTGATTTTGAAATACACGCCGAACGGTTTTATATTACGGAGTAGTGTCGGCTTTGTGTTTTGTGACGCCTGAATTTAAGAAAGGTAGCATGTTAGTTTTAGGCAATCAATTGCCATACATATATATTGTTAAGAAACAGTGCATGAAGTTTTGGATATACCATTAGCAAATGTTTTTGATCTTGATGAGGTGACAAACCTGAAAATGATTAACTTCTATATGTGAATCCGAGCAATAGAGGAATAATGAAATTGATACCAAAGAAAAGATAATAAGAAATAATGATAAAGTTGTAAACGGTATAGAAAGCTCAGTATACAAATATGGATACAAATCAAAGACTTCAATAGTTTGCAACATCAGATCACAGACAAATCTATAATCAAGTTCATTAAGAAGAAACGGAAAATAACAGAATTGATATATGCATTCATGTGTGATTAAATGTAGATTGGTTGATAGAACTGGCAACAAAGACGTTGTCTACAAAAATTGATTGATGATACGATTTATTACATATTTGAAAGCTTAAAGAGGAGGATATTAAGTAGTTTAGTAGATGTGTGAATAAGTAGATCAAGGTTGTAAACTTACCAGTGTAGACAATGACTTCTGCTAAAGAGAACGGAGGGCCACAAAGATTTTATATGAATGGAGGGCCTTATTCTTATCATGCACTGTTTATGATAAGGATAAGGATCTTTGAAAAGTCTTCCATATTCTGGAAGCATCATATATTATTTAAATAATATAAATAATAAAAAAAATCATTAACTCTAATCTCTAATTGAATCAACAATAGGTTATAGAAACGTTAAAAACTGCAAGACTGATATATGGCCCTGCATCTTTCACATACTTTCTTCAGTTATTTTATCATGCTTAATATATAATCTTTTATATAACTATGCAGACTGAATTGACTAAAATTTGCTATGTGATAACATAGTAGATGAATATGCTTTCAATTTCTATGATGGTACAGTAAGAAATTAGTGGAACATATGTAAATTCAAGAAATTTAAGAAAACTAAACCGTGATAACGGATGAATCGTATAAACCTCTCACCCAAACCGTCTTTTTCTTCAATTGATAAAGGAGTTGAAGAGGAGAGTTTCTCACCTTCGTCTTGACGTGACAGCAAGTTCTTGAAGAAGAGAGTTTCGACAGAGACAGTGAGCTGGAATGATTCGAGAGAGATAGAGAGATTAGTTGTTGACGTTATGTGCAAGAGCGAAATTCTTGAAGCAGAGAGAGTCAAGAGGAATCAACATTACTATAATTACTATCAAAGTTAGGATAAGCAGTCAAAAAAAATTGATTCTATAGGATCATAGATTTAGTAAAACATATTTGAATACTATATTTTTTGTGTATTTATTTGGAACACCATCATTATTGTTTATGAGAATTTTCAAATGATCTATTGATGTGGCTCTTGATAATGCAATATAAAGTTGGCCATGAGTAAAAACTGGTTCAAAAAGATACATACCAACTTGTTTTAATGATTGACCTTGACTTTTATTTATAGTCATTGCATAACATGGTTTTACAGAAAATTGACGTCGCTTAAATATAAATGGCCATTTGTGTTCAGTTGGAGTTAAAACGATTCTTGGTATAAAAATCTTTTGTCCAATATTGTTACCAGTTAATATTTTTGTTTCTATTAATCTGTCAAATAATTTTGTCACTATCAACTTTGTGCCATTGCATAAGCCAGAAATTTGATTTATGTTTCTTAATAACATTATGGGCATGCCGAGTTTTAAAATTAATTCATGCGTTGGTAATCCACTAAAGTCAAGTTGATTTAAAAATTCAGTTGAATATAAGAGATCGATGTTTTTGTTGGTACCATAATCTGCTGAGATTGTGTCTGAACTATAATATATAGTTTTATCACCTGGCACTAAATTGATAGCGTAATTGTTTATACTTTGAGCAATTGAATTTCGTGTTGTAACAATCGCGCGTTCTTTTAAATAATCAATGTTATCATATTTAATATCAAAGTTAGGATAAGTGGCTAAAAAAATTGATTCTATAGGATATATATGGTAACTTATTAGTAAATGCTCTGGAATTTCAATCCACGACATGTCTTTATCATCTGTATGTTTAATTGATTGTATACGTCCCTCACCAATCTTTAAGATCCAATATGTAAAATATGAAATATTTTTCTTTTCTTCATCAGTGAGACCGCTTTTTGACAATCTCATATTTTCTGTTAAATTAAATATTTTGAAAGATGACCAAAGTTTAGATTTATTTAAAGAAGCTTCAATGATCTGTTCCTTGGTTCCTCCTTGGATAATTGGTAATATTTGTCTAAAATCTCTGCCTAGCAAAACTGGTTTCCCACGAAATGGTTCTTCAATTTGTCTATTATTAGAGTGTGACATAATATCTCGAAGGGATTTATCTAATGATTCAAAACAATATTTATTACACATAGGGGCCTCATCCCAAATAATTAAATCCGTTTTTTGTAAAAGTCTTGCAAGATGGGTCCCCTTTTTATTGGACATATTGTCTCATCAGTAACATTAAGTGGTATTTTAAATCGAGAATGCGTTGTTCTACTATTAGAAAGTAATAATGATGCAATACCAGATGAAGCTACGGTTGAAACAATTTTTCCTTCAGATCTCAATCTGGTAGTTATTGTATGCCATATAAATGTTTTCCCAGTTCCGCCACTACCATGAACAAAAAAGGCTCCAGATTTTTTTTCTTCAACAACTTTTGTAACGTAATCATACGTGATTCTTTGACAATTGTTTTAGTTTGGTTATAAAAGTTTCGTGCTGATGTTTTAAGAAATGTAAATCATAATTAAGTTCTTCTTTTAACAATTTGTTGTTAAGCTTTGCTATTTTATTCTCATCTGGCATGGGCAATTGAAAATTTTTTAACGAATTAGATGACATGTTAAATATTTTTTCTAATTCATATAAAAGGCTGTTTTTCAATTCAGGTTCAGGTATGATTAAATCTGGATTTTTCATTTCCATTCGAACTTTATGTACAATATCATTGCACATGTTCAACCAATATAATTCGAACAATTTTTGTGGGTTAGCTACTTCACAAAATATAATAATTATGCAAATAATTGACGCATTTCCGATGTTGTAGCAAAATGTGTTGAATTTGTTAAGGCATCACACCATTCTTTATCGTCTCCTAACAAACCCAAAGCTTGACATGCTTCTTGATAAGAAGAATATGTAACACTGTTAATTATTTTAATTTCATCATAACTTCTACAACCTTTTTGATTGCTTAATAACATTCTCATGTAATATACTTCACCTCTTGATGGATGAACATGTTGCATTCTGCCAATGGTTTTATATTTTTCCCAGGCGTCCATTCTTTCTGTTATCCCAAACATATTTGGTAGGAAATTCAACATAAGTTAGCTGTCTTGCTTCCTCAGATTTCTTATTTACTTCAAACCACCCAGTAAGTGTAGTATGATCATTACCATGATGTTTAATAACTGATTCAAGAGTAGCAGATTCTTTAAAAACAATATTTTATTCTGAAGGTAGATGAACAACTAAGTATTGAACAACAGGGTATCTCGAATGAATAAAATATTCAAATAATCTCCATACAGATTCATGTGGACTTAAATGACGACAATTAAGGTATGTTTGAATTTCATCATGCTTATCCTCGTTTAATAAAATGCGAGCTCGGTCTAGACCTTTGTTAATGTATTTGAACAAATATTTGATTAACATTAATTGTGAACACGATTCAACATTAATATGAGCATTGTATCTTAACAATAATTTAGAGTTATAAGGAACAACAAAATTGTTTCCGATATGTACTTTATCTTTTAATACAAAATTTGTATCGTCGTCATGTCTTCTATACACAGGCGGTTTAATTCCCACAAATATGGTATCAGCGTTATAAGGCTTTGGGAAAAATTTGGAACATTTTCCATCACGCATGCAAGGGGCTTTTAAATTTAATGGTCCGCAAGGTCCATGAATCATGAATTGACTAACAATTTCAAAAAGATATGGATTAGTATTTTTATTGGGCAGTTCAGCAGAAATAATAGAGTCTATATCATTGGCTGTATAACATTTGTAATTCTTTTTCAACCAAAATAACATATAAGCATGAGGTAATCCTCTTTTTTGAAACTCAACTGTGCATACATTTGCCTCAACTTCACCAAATGGTTCACCTGATTTAATGTATGTAATCATATCTTCTAACTTCAACTGAAAAATTCGTGAAGTTATATCTGGTCTATCTTCCTGCTTGTATGTAGGATTGTTTCGAATGTATCTTGTTATCTCAGGCCATTTAGGATTGCAAGTAAATGTTATAAACAGGTCTGGGTTACCATATTGTCTACAAATTGCCATTGCGTCGTGGTAATTGCTAATCATATCTCGAGGACTACCTGTGTAAGAGCTTGGAAGAATGATTCTCTGTCCTACATCACGACTTTCAGTAATTCATGTTGAAGAAGCAGCAAATACATCCATTTTCTTTTCAATTCTGAAATCATCGTTGTGTTTTCTAATATAATCTAGCTCATTCTTTTCAACAGTTGCATAAGCATCAACTAAATACTGTTGGAACAATCTTCCACCTCTTAAGAGAGTACTTGATTGGTTACTCCTATCGTGAATTTGGTATGCAATGAAATTGCGCATTGACATCCTTTTTCTTTCACTATTATCATTTCTAGATGTTCGTTGCAAATATAAGTTAATCCGATATCCATCTTCTCCGTAAGGAAAAAGTATAGGGTATTGCAACGACATATATTTTGGATGTATTTTAGAGATTCGCTTTAAATATCCATCGTTTGAATAAACGACAACATCTTTATTAGAATTAAATTCCCCGATATCACCAACTATTAAACCACCTATTTCTTCGTTTGTTGGTTTTTCATATTGTTTGCTATCAAATGGTTGGCGACTTAACATAGTCATATTGACCAATGGTAAGGAATCATATTCAAATTTATCTCTAACGTTTCGATATATCTTTGTCAGCTCATTTATCTCATTAAACATTTGTATAAGTCCGCTTACGATATCAGGATCAATTCTTTGTTTTTTGTTAAGACTTAAAGCATTGATACGATTTGATAGTTCATTTTGAGTATCATAAACATATAATTGTGCAAATTTAGGTGTTTCTCCAGACAATGGTAAAACAGACCCCATTAAATGATGTGCTTGTCCACATATCTTAAAAACATAAGGTCCAAATTCTTTGTTTATGTCTTTGATAATGTCTGCACCCATTGAAGTAAAAGAAAACATTGAATTATATACACGTATATTATCTCGAAAATGTTTACTTTTTGCACCATTTTTTGTTCTAATAAATATTCAAGAAATGATGGAGTTTGATTTGATGGTTGTAATCTTACTTGTCCTCCTTTGCAACAACCGGTGTAGACTCCACGTGTATTCATCTCATCTCGCCAGTAATATGCATTGCAATGGGCACATTGAAAGGTATCATCTCTGAAATCTTTGTACTCAATAACAACACCTGCAATTGCAATTAATTTCAATTAAGTTCATAGACCATACACTCATTTTTAGGGGTAAAATAAATAAAAAACCATAATTAAACACACATAACCTTGTTTTCGCCTTTGATAGTGTGCCTGACCAAATGAAGACGAATTGTCAAGAGCATTTGCAACTGCTATTCATAAAAGGTACACAATTATGTCAGATAGTATCATATACAATGATGGTGATAATAAATCTAAAAGTGTGGCTATTGGGATCTCCAATTTGCTCATTATACCTCTCATTCTCTCTACACCTCTCTTTACTTTGCAATATAAGTATTTGCTCACTAGACCTCATTTCAAATTCCTGACATAACCTTAGTTATTTATTAACATATATTCTAATTAATTAATTACCTCTTATTTACTCAATAGAGCTCTCATTCTTTGTTTTTTTTCCCCTTTTTTGTTTTTTAACATCCATTATCCCTACCTTCATTTGATTTTTTTTTCATGCAAGAAAATGTTCATCATGAACTATTCTATATATCTTTGTAATTGTTTTTCTCTTTTATACGTGTATTTTTTCTCTTTCTTTTTTTTGAATAATTTGATCTCTATTTTGTACCTCATAATAAATTATTTCAATAAATATATATTTTCTATAATCGATAGATATTAAAAAAATTTGTAAAAATATTTATGCACCTTGCAAGTATATGCGTTTAACATGTATGATAATACAAAATTTTATGTCACATGATCAATATTGATTAGTTTTTTAGCTTTTATAAACTATATATATGCTTTAATAAAAAATAAATTGGAAAACAAAAATATATAAGGAAAATAATAAAGAATTGAATCAATTATTATTGAATTGGAAAGTCTAAAGAGAATAAATATATTATTTCCTTGTATAATTATTGTCCTTAATAGTCATTGTGTATGAGGATGTATATGTCATTTGATAATTCAAAATAGAATGAGGTCTAGTGAGCAAATTTGGAGGTCCCAATAGCCACACTCTAAATCTAAATCTTTAACATAAGTATTTGAAATGATAAATTTTCTATGTAAATATCTCTAGGATGATGCAGAAGCGGCTATCACTACCAGAAGAAAGGCTTTAGCCGACGAAAATAAAAAAACCAGGATGACGAATCATTTTTTCGTCGGCTAAAGTCCATTTTAGACGACGAACTTTTTATTCGTCGGCTGATTTATTTTTTCGTCGGCTATGGTAAACTTTAGCCGACGAAATTAAAATGTCGTCGGCTAAATAATTTATTTCGTCGGCTAAAGTTCACAGACTATGGCCGACGAAATATTTAAAAGTTTAGCCGACGAAATTAATATGTCGTCGGCTAAAGTTCTTTATATTTGCAAATCTGGACAGCAGCAGCTCATCTGAGAAAAAAAAACGGGAGAAGAAAAAACGGGAGAAAAAGTTTGGGTGTTGTCGAAATCTGTCCATAATTAGCTTGTGGAGCTATATATAGGTACGTATATGTATATATATGTTGATTAATTGAGTTTTATTTAAGTTGATCGATATTTTGAGTGTGATTTAGTTGATTGATTTTGAGTGTGATTTAGTTGATTGATTTTGAGTACGTTGGATGTATATATATGTTGATCGATTTGGTTGATGATTTGAATTGATAATATATATGAATTAATTTGTTGTTAATAAATAGTAGATATATATATATATATATGTTAATTAATTTATAATATTATGTTGATATATATGGTATGAAGTTGTTGATGCATTTGTTTGAGTTGATGATGATTTTGTGATGATGTTGATATATAATATTGTTATGAGTTGATTGATTTTGAGTATGTTAGATGTATATATATATATATATATATATATATATATATATATATATATGTTAATTGATAGATAGATTTGGTTGATGATTTGATATAATATATATGAAAGTTGTTTATAAGTAGTAGATATATATATATATATGTTAATTAATTTTAATATTGTGTTGATGGTATATATGTCAATGATGATTTTGTGATGATGTAGATATATATATATATATATATATATATATATATAATATTGTTATGTAATTATTAAGTATATATATATATGTGTGTGTGTGTTAATTAATTTGTTATTAATTAGTTGTAGTACGTACGTAGAATATATACTAAATGAATTGAGATTTTATATATGACATGGAATTTCATTAATAATTAGCTAGCGTTATACATATATTTTGTTATATTTTTAGGATATGGATAAGAGTTGGATTTCGCTTCCAAAATGGGACAAAAGATATGGTGCAGGAGTTATGAGTTTTATGGAATATGCGCTGGCTAATGCTAACGGGAATACAATTTTCTATTGCCCGTGCACGAAATGTCAGTGTCGCAGCGATATGTATCGATTTCTCATTGACAAAGTATGGCAGCACCTGAGGAGTAACGGGTTTTGGGAGAAGTACACATGTTGGTTATATCACGGTGAAACATCATCAGGGGGTCCGCATGATCATGGCCAATTTTATGAGACAGGCAGTACATCCAACGATCCAACAACGGCATTCATCAACGACACGTTTCCTTATGAGAGCGGTGTATGCGCTCAAGGACAGTATATGCCTGACCCGGTGCAGCCCTTCCCTAGAGCTGTCAACACTGCTGGTATTGAAAAATACAACAAACTGCTTGCTTTTCAACAGACCCCTGTGTACCCCGGTTGTCAGAAGACCGTTCTTGAAAGTGTGATGGACGTAATGAAGATTAAGGTTGAGACAAAATCGACCGTGAAGGCTGTTGATAATTATCTACAGTACACTGCTTCGATGCTGCCCCACGGTCATCGTCTTCCTACCACTCATCATAAGGTCCGATGTATCCTGAAAGATCTTGGGCTTTCCTACATCAAGATCCATGCATGCAGATATGACTGCGTTCTCTTCTGGGGTAAAGATCCATAAGGGAATGACCTTGGTGGCCTTGACGCATGTCCGGTATGTCACACCGACAGGTATAAGCTAACTCCTGCAGGCAATAGGAAACCTGTGAAGGAACTTCGGTATTTCCCGTTGAGGGATAGGCTGGAGCGGTTGTACATGTCTTCACACACGGCCAAAGCTATGAGATGGCACGCTGATAGAGAATTGCATGACGAAGATACCCTTATACACCCTGCTGACGGAGAGGCTTGGAAGCATATAGACAGTGAGTTTCCTCATTTTGCGTCAGAGGTCCGAAATGTGAGGCTGGGGCTCTCATCCGACGGGTTCAACCCTTTTGGCAACATGAGTCTTCAATACAGTGTATGGCCGGTGATTTTGGTACCGTACAACCTTCCTCCATGGATGTGCATGAAGAAGGAATACAATATGTTGAGTTTGTTGATTCCGGGGCCCGGTTATCCAGGGAAGTGTCTCGATGTGTATTTGAGACCTTTGATTGAAGAGCTTCAGTTTTTGTGGGAAGTTGGTCATCCCACTTATGACAAGTACATGCACGAGATGTTCCAGATGCATGTCATGGTTGTTGGTACCATCAGTGATTTTCCTGCCCGTGGGATGTTGTCGGGCAACGTTGTTAGGGGATACAAGGCTTGTCCAGAGTGCCTTAGCGATGAGGGGAGCAGCAGTCATTGCAACAAGATATGCAGATTGGGTCACCGTGCTTTCCTTCCATATAATCACGAATGACGGTTCGATGACAAGGCATTTGATGGGACCATAGAACACGGTGTGCCTCCCAGAAGATGGACGGGAGAAGAAATTTTAGCAGTGCTTAATGAGTACGATTTTGGGCAGCTCAGCAATCATCCCAATATTGTTGCGGCAATACCTGAAAGACCCGACAGGTACAAATTCTGGACACATAAGAGCATATTCTGGGAACTCTCATACTGGAGTAAGTTGTTGATCAGGCACTACCTAGATGTGATGCACATAGAAAAGAATGTTTGCGACAGTGTGGTGGGCGCAGTGCTGAACTTGGAGGGGAAGACGAAAGACGATCCTAAGGCACGCATTGATCTAATGGTCGAATTTTGCGTATCAAGACAGGAAGGCACGAACTCGAGATCACCGAAGACCAGGAAGAAGATGTTGCGTATCAAGAGCCCAACGCAATAGGTATTCCTAACTCCTCTACGTTCGCCTTAATATTTTAAAGCGGGTCGTTCGGTGCGAATTCGTGATGAAGAGCCAAGGCTTATTGATGTTGATCCAAATCAAGAAACAGACGAAGACTCTGGCGATGAGGAAATGCATAGATTACCAGAAATTAAATTGACACCGAAGAAGACTCATCGGATGATTCCGATTACGAGCCGTAATTTGTTTTAATTTAGATGATGTAATACATTAATTTGTAATAAAAAAGATTGTATTACCTTAATTTATAGTTTACATATAAATTATTCATATTTTTGTTATTTTATATGAATTTGGTGATATATGAACATGAAATTAGTATGATTTAAACCTTCTGTTTTAGGGTATGTACTTTTTTACTTAAGCCGACGAAATACAAAATAATTCGTCGGCCTAAACCATCTTAGCCGACGAATTATATTATATGTCGTCGGCTAAAATGACTTAAAGCCGACGAAGAATACTAGAAGTCGTCGGCTTAAAGGACTTATAGCCGACGAAGAATACCAGAAGTCGTCGGCTAAAACCATCTTAGCCGACGAATTATATTAGAAATCGTCGGCTAAAACCATCTAAGCCGACGAATACCCTAATATTTCGTCAGCTTTATGAATTTTTAATTTTTTATTACATACTATAGTCGACGAATGTATTAGGGTATTCGTCGGCTAAACCCTAAACTTTTTCTGTTACATACTATAGCCGTATTTTCAGTAGTTATTTACGTAAAATTTTTATACGACTTGTTGCGTTTCATCGGTTTGAAAATATTTTCAGTTGAAGGTCCGGCCAAAATACGAAATTTAGACGGTCCAACGACCTTTTCCGTGCGTTTAGGGGTTTGACTTAACGGATTGACCGTTCGGATCGAGCACTTAACCTTGTTGGATCAAGTTGAATTTTTTCCCATACATGTATTTTATCATGATTGTCAGATCTGACCGTCGGATTTCCGTTTCTCAAGTTTGATCATCACAATCACAATCACAGTTTGACGAATGTATAAAAAGTTATATAGCCGACGAATTTCAAAGGTTAAACCGACGAATTTATTGTTTACCCGACGAATTTCATAGGTTTAGCCGACGAGTTTCAAAGGTTTAGCCGACGAGTGAAAATGTTTAGCCGACGAGATTATTATGTTAGCCGACGAAATTATTATCTTTAGCCGACGAAATTATTATTTCGTCGGCTAAAGTTTTCGGGTATAAACCAGCGCTCGTCTGGTTGAAAGCCCTAGCCTCCGCCTCCGCCTCCTCTCCCTCTCTGAATTTCCCCTCCTCCGCCTCCGCTCCCTCTCTCGGTCGCCGCCCTCTCCTCTCCTCTCCCGGTCTCCGCCTCCTCTCCTTCTCCTCTCCCCGTCTCCTTCCCTTCCCGGTCTCCGCCTCCTCTCCCTCTCACTTCCCGGTCTCCGCCTCCTCTCCCTCTCCCTCTCCCGGTCCCGCCTCCTCTCCTCTCCCGGTCTCCGCCTCCGCCTCCGCTCCCTCTCCCTGTCCGGCCGGCCTCCTCCTCCTGCTGCTGCTCCGGCCTCCTCCTCCTGCTCCAGTCCTTCCTCCTCCTCCTCGAGTACATTTCTGAGCTTTAGTTTTATTTTGTGTTTGCTTTATTTCCGGTCAATTGCAATATTGTGGTGTTGTTAGGAAGTGTATATTTGTATTTAGGAAGTGTATATTTTTATTTAATAAGTGTATATTTGTATTTAGTATTTAGGAAATATATATATTTGTTTGTATTTTGTGTTTGTTTTGATTTTCCGGTCAATTGCAATGTTGTGGTGTTGTTAGGAAGTGTATATTTTTATTTATGAAGTGTATATTTGTATTTAGGAAGTGAAAATTTATATTTAGGAAGTGTATATTTTTTTTTGTTGACTAATTGAATGAGTGGTTTTTTGATTTTGTGGCCTTGATTCAAATTAATATTTTAAACAGGATAAGCGGTATATTAGATCAACGAAGGGTTCGAAGGGCAAAGGTCTGAATCGTCTGAGGGAACCTCTAGCAACCCTCAGACGTTGTTTCAGGGCCGCATGACAGCTAGACATGCGAGCCTATGCAGACGACACAGAGGCAGCCGGAGGTGCCCCCTTCTTCGAGGCAGCGGGGCTTCCCTCAATCCTCGAGGCAGTTGTTTGCTCACCCCAGACGGAGGAGGTGCTGCACCCCGTATGCCTGAGATACACCGGGCGCCCACTCCAGTACATGCATCTTCGGATAGTGGGTCATCTGGGGTACAGATGCCGCCGCCTCACCTATTCCTTCCGCAGATGATACCGACCATACCTACAGTCGATGACTCAGGGACACCGATTTATCCACTGCCCCGCCAGTGGCATCAGCGGCATACCGGTTCGTGCCTTTTGATACGCCTCTTATTTCCGCGAGGGTATCATCATCGGAGACGGAATCCGTCGCGTCCGCCGCATCGCCCTCAGGTAATGAAAGATGAATGATTTACTACATTATATGGTCGAAATTTAATAATCAATTTGGTTTATCATAAGGATAGGCACCGTCGGAGCGAAGCGGGCAAAAAAGAAGAGAGACCGTCACAGGAAGGCTCTCGAGAAGATCGTCGGTACCTCAGGATGATTGTCAGCGGTACTGAAGGGGGATGGCGACATAGTATGGGCGGGAAGTCGAGGACGTACTCCGCCCGCGTGGGAGAGCTCATTAGGGATAGAGTCCCTATGTTGTGGTCAGACTGGGGCGAGGTCCCGCAAGAGGTCAAGGACATAGTCCAACGCGATGTCGGTGAGTTTACAAAATTCCTCAATAATATTATGTATTACATTGTAGTTCTCGAAAAAACTAAACTATTAAACGGTTAAATGCAGGTGTGGTTTGAGGTTCCTGAGCCCTTGAAGAGCAGCTGGGCGGACGTTGTGCATGGGGGAGGTACGTTGGAAGTTAATGAAAAAAAAGGACTTATATGTGATATTAAAATATTTCTAATATTTTTGTTGTATCTGTAGGTACAAGGAGTGGAAGAACGAGTGCGGACCCATTGGACTACGCACGGGAACGCACGTTCTGGTACCCTGCTGAGTTCCAGTACAGAGAGTACAAGTGGCGTTGGCTTCTGACATCAGAATTCAACAACCCTCGTAAACAGGTATTTAATAAATTAATTAGTTAATTTGTCATTAAGTACGTGCGTTTTAAAATATTTTACTAATAGTTTAGTTTTTTCTTGAAGGCGGTTTCCGGGCGAACGCTCAGAACCGGCAACGCAACACAAGGAACCATCATGCCGGTCTCTAAACCGTTCGCTGTCTTCATGAACGAGGCGGCCAGGGAACACAGAGGTCAACCCGTACGTCTATACGTACGAGAAAGCATATCCTGACGCCCAAGAGGATATTTTAAGTCATCTTAACGTGTTAATTTTTAATTTTACTTATATATATGTTAAAATGTTAATTAATAATTTTTTCCTATCCAATTAGGCGAAGGTGAGGGAGGCTAGTGACGAGGGTGATGATGCTATAGTGAGGGAGACATGGCCGGACACGCAGGAGGAAGAGATGTCGAAGCCATGTCCCGGATCGACACTTCGGATCCGACGGTTGGGGCGAGGATCATGGGCACAGCCTTCCCACCGCGAGCAAACAACTTCTACTGCCGGGGTCTAGGAAAGAAGGGCGAGGGGGTCCTGAAGACCACTCCAGGATTTCAACGAAAGGCAGCCTCGACCAGCAGCAGGACCACGACCACCAGGACGACTCAGCTGCTACAGTCGGGATTTCAGAGACTACGGGAACAGCAAGCTGCTCATGTTGCCAATAATGCCGCGCAGGCAGCCCATTATGCGAGATACATGCCATCCAGCAGGCCCAGCAGCGGCAGATGTTCCAGTACATGCAGGACTTTACAGCTGCCCAGCTCTAGGGACTTCGGCTCCGCCCATGCCTCCGCCCATACCGCTACCCCAGCCACCGCAGCTCGCAGCATCCCCTAGAACCGGATATTAATTTAGACGATCTAGATTTTGTGTAGTTGATGAATTATATACTTTTATGTGCTTGTTGTTGGTTATATGGAATGTGTTTTTATGTTTTTGCAACTTGCTTGGAATGGTTAATTAGAAATTTCGAGTTTTTTTTTTATACTGAATGGACTTATAGCCGACGAAATACGCCATAATCGTCGGCTATAGTATTTTTAATTATTTTTTAATAGGTAAACCGACGAGTTATGGACTGTTCGTCGGCTAAACCATCAAAAGCCGACGAAATACGGTCGTTTTCGTCGGCTTTAGTATTTTTATTTTTTTTACATACTATAGCCGACGAATATATTAAGCTTTTCGTCGGCTAAAGGGAAAAAGCCGACGAGTTTTTCGTCGGCTATAGTAAGAGACTAGCCGACGAAATAACTCGTCGGCTAGTCCCTTACTAAAGCCGACGAAACAACTCGTCGGCTTTTTCTTAGCTTAAGCCGACGAGTAATTTCGTCGGCTATTATTAGTTTAAGCCGACGAGTTGTTTCGTCAGCTAAAGTCTGAGAGACTAGCGACGACGTCGACTGTGGTCGGCCATCTATGGGACAATAGCCGACGACGGGACATTGTTTCGTCGGCTAAAGTAAGTACCGACGACTCTTTACCGACGACACTATAGCCGACGAAGTCTCGTCGGCTAAGATATAGCCGACGAATTAAGCTAACAGGCCGACGAAAATTTTCGTCGGCTCTCTAAAGTGTTTGTCCTGGTAGTGTATTGATCAATACCCATGATTAAAACATCAATTTAATATAAGAAGTGCATCAGATTCAAATGGAAAATTATAAAAAATAAAACCAAGACATTAAATAAGGACATATACTAAAGCAAAAAAACAGATCTAACAAAGACATATGCAGAACTAAAAGAGGGGATCTTATTTCGTCAAATTCATTATACATGAAGTTAGGTTTTATGCCAAAAGTTCCTTTTTACAGTATAGTTGAACTATATATCTATTTGGTACCTAATCGTTTATTTTCTGTTACCCATTCATGTCTTAAGTTTTGGAAAAGTACAGCATGATTCAAAAGTCAGTGGTATCAAAGGGAAGATAGAAGAAAATCGGTGACATTATCTTATGTAAGAAGAGAAGAAATACTTAAATGTTTTGTATCAAGCTTTATTTGTTGAAGATAGAGCTCACCATCTAATTTTCCTGATTTGTATGCAGTCCATCTTCAAAATCTGCCGATGTTCCTTCAACATCCAAGTTCTGAAAAAATCTTTTTCTTGAGGACCTTTTGATTTCAGACATAGGGGCTGCAAAGTATATCATGAAGAGATAATAAAGACATAATAACTCGACTCGATAAAGAGATAATAAAGATTGAATGAGAATGTATGAATACTATTATATTTGGATTATCATTTGAGATAGTGTGATCAGTTCTTTGTTCGTTTTCCAAGTTCTGTAAATATGGTTCTCTTAAGAGTATCCGGTTCTGACGACCCATCTCTATTGTAAGTGAAACAAAAGGAAATGAGGAATATTGATAAAAAATTTAGCAAAATAAAAATTTAGCAAGATAGAAGAAAACCGGTGACATTATGTTATGTATTGAACTTTATTTGCATGAAAATAGAACTCACCATCTAATTCTCCTGATTGGTATGCACGTCCATCTTCAAAATATGTCGATGTTCCTTCTTGTGATGACCTGACTAGGCTGGCAAGCTAGTAGGGCATCGTTTCACATCGCCCGGGGGAGATAGGTTGCTATGCTTATATGTGCAGAGTAGCACCTTACATTGAGACGCGTTTGGGGGTGAAACCTCAAGAACAAAACCATGAGGGTCGTGGGCACAAAGCGGACATATCTCAATGGACTGGTCCGGGCTGTTACAGTTGGTATCAGAGCCTGTGCCCAGCCGGAAGTGTACCGACGCGGACGTCGGGCCCAAAGGTGGGGTGGATTGTGATGACCTGACTAAGCTGGCAAGTAGTAGGTGCATCCGTCTCCACATCGCCCGGGGGAGATAGGTTGCTATGCTTATATGTGCAGAGCTCACCTTACATTGAGACGCGTTTTGGGGTGAAACCTCAAGAACAAAACCATGAGGGTCGTTGGGCACAAAGCGGACAATATCTCAATGGACTGGTCCGGGCTGTTACACTTCTACATCCAAGTTCTGAAAAACCTTTTCTTAAGGACCTTCTGATTGCAGACAGAGGGGCTGCAAAGTATATGATGAAGAGATAATAAAGACATAATAGCTCGACTCAATAAAGAGATAATAAAGATAGAATGAGAATGTATGAATACCTATTATATTTGAATTATCATTTGAGATACTGTGATCAGTTCTTTGTTCGTTTTCCAAGTTCTGTAAATATTGTTCTCTTAAGAGTATCCGGTTCCGACGACCCATCTCTATTGTAAGTGAAACAAAAGGAAATGAGGAATATTCATTAAAAAATTATGGTTTTATAAAGGCAAAATAAAAATTTAGGAACAAATCACAAAAGAACTCTCATGAATGTAAAAGAAATCACACAGATCTAAGAATCTCAGAATATGATAAACATACTTCTACAGTTTGGTTATCATCTAATCAAGCAAGAATAACATCATGATTACCAAGACAAAAGAATAAGTAATCTCAAATTATTTAGAAGATAAATACAAGAAATAAGATCCTCTATGTGAAAGCAACAGATGAGCCTTAATTACAGGAATCATAAATTCACTAATCCACTATTTGGCTCTTCTATAGGGTGCAAATGCACTAAGAGTCAAGAATCATGTAATATAGGCGCAAACCATAGATGATATTGCTCCATAGTTATTCATATAACAGGCAATACAATATACTCATTAATTGAAATCATGTTGCCTTAACTACTGGGGAATATCATGTGAAGATCCTATTAGAATGTTGGTCTATACCACTCATCAATTGAAATCGTATAAAGTACATTTACACCTTAGCTTTGAGATTTGCATATTCAAGAGTTGAGCGGAATAAGTAATCTAGTAACACAAAAGCCAATGAGGATTCCAATTGACCATCATAATTGAAGTTTTGCAGTACATGGATTTTTTACCCTGCTGTTTCCTGTCATTAATATGAATAATATCCAATCTAGAGTTCTAGACAAAACCTCATTTGAAGATGACAGTAGTAAAGCAACGAAAGGAATACAAACTGTGCCCACCATACATCCTATAAGACAATATATACTTCACAATGTATATAACAGGTCCATCTTCCGTGGTACACGGTCTGAAACTTTTTACAGTGTTTCAATTTTTGAGGTTAACAGACTTAAATGAAAAACCAAATAAAGGATCAATAGCACAACACATATCAAGTAAGTAAACCCTGCTATGAAGAAGAAAGCGGTGAAGAAGGAGGAGAATGTTTTCAGTTGGGCATCGTTATGCTTCTCAATGATAAGAATCAATTCAGAAAATCAGGTAAAACAACACCTGCTATGCCTCTCTGATCTGAGATAACAAAATCAAAAACGATTTCAGAGAAGAGGAAGCTTACCAGATTCGCAGTCGCCGAATGTTTGGTAGGTATCCTCTAAGCGACGACCCTCTCTCTGAAGCTTACCTCGAGCCTAAATCTCACAAACTTCTGAAATTGCTTTCTTAGAATCCAGAAACTGCAGAAAGAAAGAGAGAAGGAAGAAAGAAGCGATCTTCGTTTTTCGAGACAGAAGAGAAAGAGAGGAAGGGAACGACTCTCTCGCCCATATATAATCTCAACCGACAAAAAAACAGGGCTCACCGACAGAAAAAAGCCCAACACTGTTCTTGAACAGTGCTTATGAACAGTGAATCACTGTTCATGAACAGTGATCAACGCATAGTTATATAGTAAATGTGAGAATTGTCAATTGACCATTCTCGCCCCCTTCTTCCTACGCCATGTCCAGATCGAGGGTAGATCCATGACTCATAAATGTAAGTCCACTGCACCCAAGACGTACGATCGCATGTAAGAGCAAATAAATTCAACTAAGGAAACGAGTTGCTGATAAAATCAGGTCTGATCGAGATAGAGTTTTGTCCAACTTTAGGTTCCAAATTCCAATCTTGCTTATTAACTCGACATAATTAGTTAATCACTTAATCTCATTTTTTGTTGATAAGTTCATAATCCCCATTTCAACGATTGTAATCGTGTATCTAATTAATCTATATATATGATACTGTTTACTGAGTTATTTCTTTCAAATGATCGAGTTAATGGGTTAAGTTTGCATAATGAAATAATGGGAAACTGTTGGCACTGGCGGAACTACATAGAGGGCTCTGGCCTTACAATCATTTTGAAAAATGGTGGAATATAATTGGTTCATTGTAATAATTAAGAGATTTTTAAGGTAAGATTAAGTTTTGGCCCCTCCAATAAGAAGTGTCAAGTTTCCCCTCTTAAACTTAAGAGGGGGTGGGGGTTGTAAGACTACAATGTATTCAACAGAAACACATCTAAACGGTTAAGATAGTTATTTGTCAAAAAATTTCAAATCGGGTATGACCATTGGTGAGCTGATCATCCGTTAAGCGCGTTCATCCATGCGTAGTTAACTCACCGTTGGTTTTGACCAAAAAAAAAACTCACCGTGGTGAGGCTTCAATGGGTGGATTGAAGAATCTCCGGAGGAACATCCCTAACAAAAGATAATAACTTTTTAAAAAAAAAAAAACTTTTTATTAATAACTCATACACCCTACATATGTAGGTGAGATTTGAACTCATCATGACCTCAAAGTTGTCAGTTAAACACCTTAACCAACCAAGTCACGGCTCAAAAAAATTTTATTAATAACTCACACACCATACACATGTCAATGAGGTTTGAACTCATAACCTCAAAGTTGTCAGTTAAACACCTTAACCAACCAAGCTACGGCTCACCGATAATATTGTTCCCTAACAAAAGAAAATTGTTCCCTAGGAAGCAGCATATCTCCTATGTCTGGGGATCGTGACACTGGTTTTGTCGTTACCGCGCGACCATTGGCGGATCCAGGATTTAAAGATGGGGGTGGGCTTGAATTTTGGCCAAAGGCCAAATTTTTTTTTTTTCCAGTACAACCATGCAAAGTGTAGAAGCTCAACCATAACTTACAATTTCATATTCTATATAAAAAGAAGGAGATTATGTCTAATTTCTATAGATGAGTGGAGGCGGAGGGCCGAAGGTGAGTCGTCGCTATCGGGGAGGACCGGAGGAGGCCGGGAAGAAGGAGATTATGGTGGAGCCGTGGAGGACTGGAGGAGAGTGGAGGCGGAGGGGAAGAGGGATAGCCGGATAGGTCATAGATGAGTGACTGAGTGGAGGCGGAGGGGAAGAGCAAGGAAGACTTTTAGACTTGGTGTTTAAGTTGATTAGTTGAAGGACTCTAGTGATGAGTGATGAGTGATGATTGTGGACTTGGGGTAGTTAGTGGGGTGGGTTGGGCTTGGTCACTTGGTGGCTGGGCATATATGATATAACACCCCCAAAAAAATATATCTATACCTAGGTTTTTTTTTGCCCCAATTTTCTTGGTTGGGCTTGAGCCCTACCCACTTGTGAACTGGATCTGCGCCTGCGCGCGACCACAACGCATCTCACCGTTGACTTTAAATTTGGGTCCACGATAGCAACACCACCGCCAACTCAACCATCGATTAACAACAGAAACCCTGTCGTTGTGAAAACTAGCCATGTCCAAAAACATTGACTACAGTCCACAACATAAACCATGTACGCCACCAACCATCTCAACAATAAGACGCGATTGAAAGCTGTTGATGCCCCAAACCATATCAAACTAAAACGAAAAGGTCCATATCTCTGTCGGGCATCATCTATCTCTAGATCGATGGTAGATTCATGACTCATGATGTAAGTCCACTGCACTGCATGCCAAGACGATTGCGCGCATGCGAGAGCAAAGAAATTCAACTAAGGAAACGAGCTGACTGATGAAATTAGATCCATGCTAGAGAATTGATTGTATTGTGGTGATGGTTTTTCCAACCTTAGGTTCCAAATTCCAACCTTGCATATTAACTCGACTAATTAGTTACTCACTTAATCTCATCTTTTGTTGGTACGTTTATAATGCCTATTTCAACAACTACTGTCCGATTGTAATCGAGTATCTAATTTAATATATGATACTTACTCAGTTATGATCGAGTTAATGGGTTACAAATTGCAAAATGAAATAATGGGAAACATGTTGGGTGGATCAAGCATATTGTCACGAGCTTCCTTTTTCCTAAGCTTCTCGTGCGTCCTTAGCAATTCCCTTATGCTAAGTCAGCCTTACTCACGCAAACACTTTGGCTATAACACTCGAATGAAGGGAGAAGATCTTTGAAAGAGAGAACTTGTATTAAGCTTGAAGAACTTTACAAGGCTTTACAAGTGAGCTTGAATGCTATCCAACTCTCTATGCTTCAAATGGGAGGGGTGCTTCCCTATTTATAGGCATCCTCCCCCCTTGCCTAAGGTTCTAGATAATTCTAGGACATTTACAAGTATAGAGGTTTCTAGAGTTTTCTATACAACTCTAAGTGTTGCCTTGAGTATTTTAGAGACTTCGGAGTAGCCTTGAGCCTTTAGCCTCTCTAGGGTTCTAGAGAGTTCCGGGTGTCCTAGAGACTCTTTAAGGTTCTAGAGAGTTCTAGAGTTGTCCGAATGCTTCCCGATCCTTCCGGATGCTTCCAAGACCTTCCATAATATTCTAGATGCTTCTAGAATGCTCTTGTGCTCTCCAAAACCTTTCTTTAGCCATGCTTGCATCAAAATGCTCAAGAAAATCCTTGTTAATTTGGCGGGGCGTGACACTCTCCCTCACCTAAGCACGCGATACCCATTGCGCCTTCGTTGTTGTAGCGCTGGATCTTGTCCTTGAATTACCATAGTATGTCCTCGGACTCCCAGCTGGCTTCCGTATCGGGCAGACCTCTCCACTTGATGAGGTACTCTTTATAGCTTGGTACACCTCGACGATGGATGACTCGGTCCGCGAGTATCTCATCTACTTCTCTGTCGAAAGAGGTGACAACTGCTGTTGGTGCCCGATGTGAAACTCTCATTGATGGGTCTGCCTCATCTTCATGATGAAAAGGCTTTAGCATGCTCACGTTGAAGACCGAATGAATCTTCAACTTGAGCGAGAGGTGAAGCTTGTATGAAACTTTGCCGATGCGTTTGATAACCTCAAACGCCCTTCATACTTGCGTACCAAGCCCTTATGCACCTTCCTAAGGGACTTGAATTGTTGCGGCAAGAGTTCATAAGTACAAGGTTGCGCCTTCTTGAACTCCACGTGCCTCCTCTTCTTGTCCGCCCACTTCTTCATCCTTGTAGCAGCCTTATGTAAAGCCGCTCGAGCTAACTCTATTTGCTCATGCCATGACTTGGCAAACTTGAAAGCGGTTGGGCTCTTCCCTTCGTAGTGAGTGGCAAGGGATATAGGGGTTGTCAATTGCTGTCCCAAGACGAATTCAAAAGGACTCCTGTTGGTGGCCTCGCTTTGTTGCAAGTTATATGAAAACTGTGCAACATCAAGAAGCTTGGCCCAGTCCTTTTGGTTGGCACTCACATAGTGCCGCAAGTACAACTCCAAAAGAGCATTGACGTGCTCCGTCTGACCGCGCTTTGTGGATGGAAGCTTGTTGAAAAGTTTAAGTCCGACCCGAGCATCTTGAACAACTCCATCCAAAATCTCCCAGTAAAGCGTGGGTCTCGATCGCTGACAATGTTCTTTGGCACTCCCTAAGTTTGACTACATTGCGTAGGAATAGCCTCGTTGTTTTCTCGCGGGTGCAGTCAGCTGATGTGGCCATGAAGGTTGCATACTTGCTAAATCGGTCCACCACGACAACGATGCTTCCAAACCCTTTAGACTTTGGTAGACAAGTGATGAAATCCATAGAGACACTTTCCCATGGGTCTCGAGAATGGGTAAGGGGTCAAGCAAGCCCCCTGGCTGCTGTTGTACCACCTTGTCTTGTTGACAAACAAGACATTCCTCACGTACTCTTCGACCCCATCTCGCATCCTTAGCCAATAGTAGGTGGACTTCAAGAGGGCAAGCGTGCGCCTTATACCAGGGTGGCCGGCCCATAAGGAATCAATGACATTCCTTAATTAGCTCCCTCCTTAAATTGCCCCACTTCGGTACATAGATGCGGCGACCCTGGTGTAGAGAAAGTCTCATCTAACCAAAACCTCCGCGTTTTGCCTTCCCTTATTAAGGCAATGACACTTTGAGCTTGTGGATCCGCCTTGAGTCCTTCCTTGATCTTGCTCAATAGAGGGCTAGTGACTTGAGAGATGCTTGCAAACTCTGCCTTTCGACTTAAGGCGTCGGCTACCACGTTCACCCTTCCCGGCTTATACTCCATGGCATAATCAAATTCGGCCAGGAAGTCTTGCCATCTAGCTTGCTTCGGACTTAGCTTTTTTTTGTTTAGAAGTAGCTAGTTGCAACGTTGTCGGTCATGATGACGAACATTGTCCCAAGCAAGTAGTGTCACCACACTCTAAGACAATGGATGATGACAGTCATCTCCTTTTCTTGCACTGTGTAGCGTCGCTCTGTTCATTGAGCTTCCGACTCTCATAAGCAATCGGATGCCCCTCTTGCATGAGTACACCACCAATAGCAAAGTCAAAAGCATCAGTGTGTACCTCATATGGCTTGGTGTGGTCGGGTTGGCTGAGTACGGGCTCCTCACATATCGCTTTCTTCAAGTCTTCAAAGGCCTCTTGACACCTTGTTGTCCACTCCCATGCCTTGTTTTTCTTAAGAAGGTCGGTCAATGGAGCAGCCCTCGCCGAATAGCCCTTAATGAAGCGGCAGTAGTAGTTCACTAGCCCAAGAAGAAGGACCTAACTCATGTACCTTGGTGGGTGGCTCCCATTCTCGAATGGAATGCACCTTGCAATCCTCCATCAATAGCTTGCCGTTCTTGATCTTGTGTCCTAAGAACAACACCTTCGGCTTAGCAAAGGAGCACTTCTCCTTTTTGATGTATAGCTTGTTCTCCCGTAGCACCTTGAACACTTATCTCAAGTGCTCTACATGCTCCTCCAAGGTCTTGCTATACACCACTATGTCGTCCAAGTAGACAACCACAAACCGATCAAGGTAGGGGTGGAATAACTTGTTCATCAAGGTGCAGAAGGTTGCCGGTGCGTTAGTTAGACAAAGGGCATAACCAAAAAACGTATAAACCGTACCTTGTGACACACGCGGTCTTCGGTTCGTCTCCTTCGGCTATGCGCACTTGATAATATCCCGAACGAATGTCTAACTTTGAGAAGAGTAGCGTGCATAACCAATTGATCGAATAGATCGGTAATAAGACGAATGGGGTATTTGTTCTTTACCATGATCTTGTTGAGCGCCCGATAGTCGATGCACATACTTAAAGAGCCATCTTTCTTCTTCTGGAACAATACCGGGGCACCAAATGGGGCCTTTGAAGGTCTAATGAATCCGGCATCTAAAAGCTCCTTCAGTTGCCTCCTTAGCTCCGCTAACTCGGGAGGTGCCATGCGATAAGCGGTCATGGAGGGTGGTTTGGTACCTGGTTCCAGCTCTATCTTGTGGTCTATTTCTCTCCTTGGAGGCAGTTTCTTAGGCAGCTCGGCTGGTGAAACATTTTTGAACTCCTCAACCATGATCTTGTTGAGCGCCCGATAGTCGATGCACATACTTAAAGAGCCATCTTTCTTCTTCTGGAACAATACCAGGGCACCAAATGGGGCCTTTGAAGGTCTAATGAATCCGGCATCTAAAAGCTCCTTCAGTTGCCTCCTTAGCTCCGCTAACTCGGGAGGTGCCATGCGATAAGCGGTCATGGAGGGTGGTTTGGTACCTGGTTCCAGCTCTATCTTGTGGTCTATTTCTCTCTTGGAGGCAGTTTCTTAGGCAGCTCGGCTGGTGAAACATTTTTGAACTCCTCAAGAACTGCTGCTACCTCCTTGGGCATGTCATCTTGGAGTCTTGGCTCATCATCGTCGAACTCACTAAGGATGGCCAAGTAGCTTTCCTCTTCCCTCTTGATGCCTTTCTTGAATTGCAATGCTGACAACATCTTCAAGTCTTGCTTTGTACCTCTAGTTGTTGGCACTACACAAGGCTTGTCGCCTTCCGTGATGCACAAACTGTTGGTGAATGGCACCGGGATTGTCTTGACTTGATCATGGAATTCCAACCCCAGGACGACTTTGAAGTCATCCATTGGAACAATCGAGAAGTCTAAGTTCCCACACCATGCTCCTACGCTGGTCTTGACTCCTCGAACTACACCATGAATGGGTCGAGCTGGTGAATTGACCGCTTTGATGGAGCCCCCTCCATTGTTTCCCTTAAGTCCTATCCTTTGGGCCTCCTCAACCACGATGAAGTTGTGGGTTGCACCGGTGTCAAGCATTGTCGTCGTTGGCTTCCCACCTATAGTGACATCGACAAAGAGCAAACCTTTAGCTTGGACCTCGGATTACATTCAACAGCTGCATAGACCCACGTGTGCACCATCATTGTCACCCTCGGCTTCCGTCTCGCTTTGATGACTTCCTAAGAGTGCGCTTAGAGCTCTTTTTATGGGAAATCTCTAGCCCAATGTGGACCATCGCAAAGGAAACATTTATTAATGTTGGGCTTACCCGAGCTCCTTGTCTCCTTTTGCTTGCCCTTATCCTTGCTCCTTGTCGAGTAGTTGTCTTGACGAGGCTCGTCTTTGCGTTGGCTTTTGTCTCCCCCAGCTTTGGCATAGCTACTCTTCTTTTCCTTCGACTTGCCCGTAGACTCCTTTGGGCTAGTGTAGTCGATTAGGCTTTCGGCCACAGCTATGACGGTAGTAAGGTCTTGCACCCCACATCGCCTTAGCTCGGTCTTAGCCCATGGTTGGAGACCGTCCATAAAATTGAAGAGAGCATCTTTGTCGGTTAAATCAGGAATCTCAAGCACTAAGTTGGTGAAGTCTTTAATATAATCCTGAATAGACCCTGAGTGCTTAAGCCTTCGCAAGCGAGCTCTTGCCTCATCCTCGGCATTCTCTAGATAGAATTGTCTTTTAAGCTCCTTTGTAAAGTCATCAAAGGTAGTCATGATACACGTACCTTTTTCGACATCTCCTCGCCTTCTCCTCCTCAGTGATGCCTACGGCTCCAAAGTATTGGTCTAGCCCCCATAAAAGTTATCTACTTCACGAGCGTTGCGCAATCCTTTGAAACTCTTAGGCTTTGGCACCTCGATGCGCTTAGCCTCCATAATACCGCTGGTGCCAGCTCCCGTAACCAATGCGCGCTTGCATAGGACGAAGTCCCCATGCATCTCCTCCATGCGTGCAAGCGTGTCATTCAACTCATTCTCGTGGACTTAACGCATTTTGGTGAGTTCTCCCATGAACTCCTCGCGAATCTTCGCCATCTCACCCTGCAAAGACTCTTCTAGCTGGGCCAACATGCCCTTGATCGCAATGTGGATGGCAGCATCCTCCGCCTCTAAGTCGTCTACCCGTTGGCTTCGATCATCCACCTGGGCCTCCATGCCACTCACGCCCTCCTCCACCTGAGATAGGCGTGAGTCAAAAGCAGAGATCATGTCCTTAGACCGTTCCCGTCTTGGAGCGTCAGGGTCGACATGTTCTTCGCAACCCCTTCTTTGCGTAACTTCCTCGGAATGGTTGGATCCTGATGCACCTTTGGTAGCACTGTGTTTACCATTATGTCGAGCGAGGTTCCGATCGAACTTCTGCTCTGATACCAACTGTCACGAGCTTCCTTTTCCTAAGCTTCTCGTGCGTCCTTAGCAATTCCCTTATGCTAAGTCAGCCTTACTCACGCAAACACTTTGGCTATAACACTCGAATGAAGGGAGAAGATCTTTGAAAGAGAGAACTTGTATTAAGCTTGAAGAACTTTACAAGGCTTTACAAGTGAGCTTGAATGCTATCCAACTCTCTATGCTTCAAATGGGAGGGGTGCTTCCCTATTTATAGGCATCCTCCCCCCTTGCCTAAGGTTCTAGATAATTCTAGGACATTTACAAGTATAGAGGTTTCTAGAGTTTTCTATACAACTCTAAGTGTTGCCTTGAGTATTCTAGAGACTTCCGGAGTAGCCTTGAGCCTTTAGCCTCTTTAGGGTTCTAGAGAGTTCCGGAGTGTCCTAGAGACTCTCTAAGGTCCTAGAGAGTTCTAGAGTTGTCCGAATGCTTCCCGATCCTTCCGGATGCTTCCAAGACCTTCCATAATATTCCGGATGCTTCTAGAATGCTCTTGTGCTCTCCAAAACCTTTCTTGAGCCATGCTTGCATCAAAATGCTCAAGGCTTGTTAATTTGGCGGGGCGTGACAATATGCTATCTTTAAGGATTGAGGGGTATAAGGCTACAACGTATTAAACAGTTAAAACTCGTCTAGACAGTTAAGATAGTTATTTGTCAAAAAAATTTCGATTATTAAGTTCTAATAGGCAAGAATTAATGACACATACACAAAGATATTAGAGATAAGGGAAAAAAACCGAAAGTTGCTATTTATAAATGTCCTCTCTCGACACAAAATGAGGGACAAAATTTGAAAACAAACAATTTATTTACACTACCGTAAGCAGTGCATGATCACACTACATTGATCTCACCTAAAGTCTCTCTTTCTTTTTTTTGGACGTGACACCTAAAGTCTCTTAGATCCATATTATTTCTAGCTGCTAATCAATATGATCAAGCCTTGGTAGCACAAGCAAGAGGCGGTGGCACTCGAGTAATCGTGGGTTGCACGTTTGCACAATGAGATGTAAGAGTTCCTTTGCCACATCTATGTCACTCAGTACCACTTGATCACATTGCAAGCCATTAGCGCGTACAATCTTCAAGGCCTCCGCAGTTGAAAATGTCCCTATAATGTTCTTGAAGCTCACATTGCTGATCTTAACTTTTGATGGAATCTTCGAACAAGAAACATCACTAATTAGATTTGTGTATAATTAATAAGATCATGGATAATATAATTTAGCAAATCACATATACATCCTCCAAAAAGATTTGAAACACAAATAAATCTACTTGTGTTGTTGTTAAAAATAAGGACAGTTTTTAACAATTAAGAACAATCTTTTATTTACATGCCATGTGTCATGGTTTAATTTACCAAACTAACCCTACACTAATTAAATATGCTTTTAGAAGAGAAAAGTCTCTCATTTTGAGATTTTCAGTAAATGGAATTCAGTAGCATGTTTTCAATAACTTATTGTAGTAGCAGTTAATTCCAGTTAACATCCCAATAGTAGTAGCAGGGGTTAACATCCCAATAGTAGTAGCAGTTAATTCCAGTATAAATAGATAGTATCATGGGTTAATCTTCTAGTAGAAAGTAGTAGCAAAGGTTAACATCCCAAGTAAAGAAGTAGTAGCAGGTTTTTAGTGGCTCAGCTAATGTAGTAGCATGTTTTGCTATAAATCTACACTTCCAACATATGTAGTAGCAGGGTTTTAGTGGTTTAGCTAGTGTAGTAGCAGCTTCAGTAAGTGCAGTAGCAGGTTTTTAGTGGCTCAGCTAATGTAGTAGCATGTTTTGCTGGAAAGCTACACTTCCAACAGATGTAGTAGCAGGGTTTTAGAGTGTTCAGCTAGTGTAGTAGCAGCTTTAGTAAGTGCAGTAGCAGGTTTTCAGTGGCTCAGCTAATGAAGTAGCAGTTATTTTCAATACGTACAGTAATAACAGGTTTTTAGTGGTTCAGCTAGTGTAGTAGCAGTTACTTCCAATAAATACAGTAGCAGCTATTTCCAATAAATGTAGTAGCATGTTTTCAGTGGCTCAGCCGATATAGTAGCAACTACTTCCAGTAAATGCAGTAGCAAAGCTATTTCTAGTAAATATAGTAGCAGGTTTTTAGTGACTTAGCTAATGTAGTAGCAGTTATTTTCAAAAAAATGCAGCAGCATGTTTTTAGTGGCTCAATTAGTTGGTAGCAAGACTAGCAACTATTTCCAAAAATGCAGTAACAAGGTATTACCAGTGGAGCAGTAGCAAGCTTTTAGTGACTCAGCTAGTGTTGTAGCATCAACTTTCAGAAAATACAGTAGCATGTATTTAGTGAAATCAATAAATAGTAGCTTAATTAACACATTAATATAAACTTCATTAGATTATCTTGTCTATAAATTGTTATTCTAATGTGCAAAAATGGATTTATTCTCACATCATGATTACTGAATCAGTAGCAATTAGATAATCAACATGTAAAAGGGTTTTGTATAACAAAACCTCATTGAGGACTTTCATCAAACACCTTATGTGCATAACTCCCATTGTGCTTAAAAACCCCAAAAAAGATAATCAAATCTTTTGAAACAAATACACCAATTTGCCTAAAATCAATACAAGTTTCCCAAACAAAATCATGATCATTATTGAATCAAATCAAACAGACCCAACTCTAATTTGGAAATGGGACATGGAGCAAATATGGAAAGAAAAAAAACGAACAGTAGCAGCCTCTCACTCCTTATTCCTTTTGGCTTGGGCGCGACAGCGGGCTTCTTCTTCACTGGAGCACCACAGGATGGAGCTGCGAGGGACTTAGTGGAGGGGATCTTGTAGGAGCTTTTGACTTGATGAGCTTATCGGAGCTGACAAGCTTCTTCAAATGGTAGAGCAGAAGCTTCTTGAAGTTCTGGGGGGAGAGAGAGAGGAGAGAGAGAGAGAGAGAAAGAAGAATCAAATCTGAAATCAGAGAAAGAGAGAGAAGATATTTTTAGTTAGGGTATTTTTAGTTGAGGCAGTGACAGTTTTGTAGATATTTAAAAAAGATTGTTTTTTTAGGTATTTTGTCTAAAAAGCTGACATGTGACGTGGGATACTATGTATTGTGGGCCTGGGCTTATGTCCTTATTTGTTTAAATCTGTTGCAAGGTGGTTTTTTTGTGTTTTGCAACTGTCTATAGTAGTGGGTTGTCATTTTCTCGTAATTTAATCAAGAAACCTGATAGACTATATCTATCATGAGGTACATCAGTAAACAAGACGCGAAAAAGAAGCTGATAAACTAAAAGGTTAACTCTAGAGTTAACCATACCGTATATATCTCGTACATTATTATGTAGCTTAGTAATTAAGATGCATGGATGATTACCTGTTTATTACACTGACCCCATGGGCAGTATTCTTGGTCAATGAGGACTGGGTTAGCAACATTATTCATTGCGATTTTCTCGAAGCGAATATCTGAGGCGATGGTAGCTTTAGGAGAAGCAGGAAATGTCTTGATTCTAACACCATTCAGTGTATTACTAAGGGTACAATCTTTAATATTGAGTCCACTGACGTGATCTTCGTTGTCGTACCTTCCGAGACTTCCAATGCTTATTCCATGACATGGTCCACAGCTTACCTTATTTACAGTTAGTTGCCTGGTACCATCACCAACTGATATGCAATCGTCTCCGGTTCCAATGTTCGTGTTTGTAACGTTAATTGAGCGCCTGATATGGATTTCATCTGTGTTAGGGGTGATATGTTGGAATGTAAGATGTTCACACCTTAAAACATTAAAGTGGAAGTTTTTGCTATTAAGTGATGTTTACATCCCTTATTAATGAATTTTTCACTTCGTCGAATCTCACATTCTGCACATAATGAGAAAGCAGTACGACATATATATCAATATATTAACAAATTAACATGAAATACAATTCATAAAAATAAAAAATAAAAAAAGAGAAGAGGGCTATATTAGCTTACAATGGCTAGACCTCCACAGTTTGGATTTTTATTGCAGTCGTTGTCTTTCCAAGAATTTTGTCCTTGACCATCAAATGTTCCAGTACCTGATACAGTGAGCCTCTCAACCTCTAAAAACTGGACCCAAAATTCTTTAGTTGCTAATTGAGCTTCATTTGGTGGCGCCTGCAGTATGCCATCAACCTTAACCGTAATAGGAGCCTTACAAGGACCTTTGAAAACTGCTCCTTTTAGTTGAAATGTCCCTTTTGGAACAATTAACTCTACTTGACGTTGTTGCTGCGCATGCATCTTTCCAAGCATTTGCCAAGGCTATGTACAAAGAAAAAGAAAAATGAAATCAACCATTCTATTTTTAAGTGTTTGTACGATTATAATATGTATAGTTAATATCAGTATTAGGCTTCCCACCGTATTTCGGACTTGTCACATCAAAGTCACCAGGAGCTAAAAACTGTGCGACTCTACTTGCATATGCTGAGGATAATAACAAAAATACCGAAAAGATAATCAAGACTAGATTGTGTCCCATCTTGATGCTTTCACTTCAAGTTTTTCGTTTAGAATGATGATGAAACTCCACTATAGTGTTGAGGTCATTTATAGTCTGGTTGGAAAGGTTAACACCAAACATCCTACTACAAATGCATATTACTTTCTATTTTAGTACTAGTAGAAGAAGTCGCAATCTTGGAATTGGTAATCACCAAATTAGTAGCGCTCGAGAGCTAAGCAGTTTATAGTGTGATTTGTAGGCTTCACGGCACTAAGACATCCTACAACGAATCTGTTATTTGCTATTTTTGTACCAGCAGGGCCGGCCCTGTGTCCATAAAAGCCCCAGGCTAAAAAAAATTTGAGGTCCCAAAAAAAAAAAAAAATCTCAAAATATTACAAAAAAATCATATCACATTCTTCTTTTTTCTTTGATTTCTAGTGAGACGCAATCTTCTTCTTTCTTTTTTTTTTTTTTTTTTGCTTTTGGACGGAACAGTCGTGATCTTCTTTTGTATTGATTTGGAAACTGAAAAGAATTAAAGAAAGAGTAAGAGACTAACAGACGGCAGGTCTTATATATACTCTTATTTTAATATTTTTTTTTTCACAGACCTATATAAAATTTTTGTGAGGCCCCCAAATTTTGAGGCCCTAGACCCAAGCCTGGTCCATCTTGCCCCAGGGCCGGGCCTGTGTACCAGTAGAAGAAGTTACAATGATGGAATTGGTAGTCACCGATAGAGTAGCGGTAATTGTTTGATTATAAATCTACAAATCTTTAAACCATTTAAAAAAACATAACTTGTTTGAATCATAATTTTCCAATTTTCTCTTATATTTGCACATCCCTACTTCTTCATAATTCCACTACTTCCTAATTGGTAGCCTATAACATATTTCATTTGTGGGATGTAGGTTATTCTGTGATAGCTCGGGTAAGAGAGTATCACCAAAATCCATCATATTTGAATGTTTCCCTCATCGGAGTCCCGAAACCATTATTGCTCTTCAAGCGGTGGTATCACCGAAATTCTTATAGACCAATATTTGTCCTTCATCATTATAATTTCCCTACATATATATCTACAATTACTCATCTTTTTACAGTAATGTTTGTAGAACATCGGTAATCAATTTGGATCAATTTTAGTTATCGGACTTCTTAGCCGGTAGCACAAGCAAGAGGCCGATTTTGCCGCATTGGTAATTGAGGGCTTGACATTAGTAGTACATTGAGACGTGAGTGCACCTTTGTCTCCGGTGTATTTCAGATCAATGTCACTCATTTCGACGCCGTCACATGGTACGCCCTTGCTGCATCCAAGCTGTTCGGGGCGAAAATAAATTTCCTTTGAACAATCGGCTTTGGTGATGGCGTGCCAACACTTCTGAGTTGGTGCAACTGTCTTGATCTTGATCTTGAACGTTCACGCGTCCTTTTTGTCTTCTCTTCAAACAATTGTGACCAGGAGCGGTCAATCCTGCTGCTAGGCTCTTTTTACCACCTAAGGAAATCCTTAGGATTTACTTCAACAACAAATAAAAGATATTTGCTAGAGAAGGAACTCTAACAATGGTTGCGGACTTATGCTCGTGATTGAGGCTTTATGAATCGGGGCGGTCTTTACTGACTGGCGGGTTTTAGTGAGTGAAGCGGGATTTGCCGACGGGATTTTGGTGGTGCTCCTGGAGAGGCTTTTTAGGGTAGATTGGGTGCTCCTGGAGAGGCGTCCCATTTGCAAGATGCAAAAGTTTGTTGATTCGTTTTCTCATTCGCTAAGAACCCCTTATATAGAGAATAGGTTCGCGAATGACTTACGTATGCGTATCAAAACAATCTAATCTCTAATCAAAGTATGGGAGAGATACTCTCCTAATCAAATCACAGAACTGAATCCTAAGATATCTTGAAATTTTCCGCCAATAATTACTCAATAGGATATAAAGATATTTACAAATATTTGGGCCAGATGTATCGGCCCTTGGACTAACTTATTACAAGATAACCATATATGAATCGGGGCTGAAACACAAGCTTCACAGCGAGTGAAGTATTAGATGTTCCGCACTTCCCCTAATGTTCTTGAACGTGATTTTGCTGAGCTTCACTTTTGATGGAGCTAGCCTGAGATATATGTAATGTAAGAAACAACAGACCGATCGACAGAACTTTCCGACAAAACTGGATTACTGAAGAGCTTGGTAATTTAAATTGTAACGCGCACCTAATCTTTACACTGATTGCATGGACAGTATGTATGGTCTATGAGAATTGGAGTACTGACGTTATTCATGGTAATGTCCTCAAAGTGAATATCTGAGGCAGTATTGTCTTTGTCTTGGCCATGTCGTGAATCTCACATCATTGGGCATTGGATTTGTTAAAGAGTGCAGTTCTTAATATTGACTCCCTTTTCATTTCTTCCCAGACTTCCGATGGCTATGCCATGTCCTGGTCCACACTTCAGGTTTGTCACCGTGATTTGTTGTTACATCGCTTATTGAAACGCAATCATATATCTCCGGTTCCGATGACCGCATCAAGAATGTTGATCGCAGTTGACTTCTCAATGTGGATTCCATATGTATTAATACTCTCACCGGGAGCCGATAAATTTACGTGTTTGAAAGTCTCACATTGTTTCCGCTAAAACATGAACTTGGAAATGTTTGTTGTTCATAGTAGTAACTCAATTTTGGCTCCAGGCCTTTGTAAATATACTTGGTTTTGAGAGAGCTTAGCATCGTCACCAAAACATTTTTGATCATATATCACAATTTCATGAGTCGAACTTACAACCTTTCACTTTCTAAAAGAAGACTATGCTGCTAAAACAAATGGTACTGCACTCATACGTAAAGTTAAACGCACGAGTATTTACTGTATGCTACATATATACTATATATACCACATGTAGTAACTTTTATTTTAAGAAATTAATTACTGCCATAAATTTCGAATATACGCTAATATGATTGAAGAGTAATTATTCTCTAGGACCATTTAATAATTTTCCTATGAGAGTATTGAACCGAAATACGGTATCTATATGCATGCTTAATTTATTCGCTATGAAGTGCGATTTCCAGAAATATATGGGTGCATGGTATAATTGTGACATCAGACGGGAAAGAAAAAGATTTTAAGACAAGATTCGATCTATAATTCTTTCTGCTTCCATAAGGTTTACCTAGCCCTGTAGTACATCGTCGATCACTATCTTAAAAAGAAAACCCTAATCCTAACACATGAGAGAAGCAGCGATCAACATCCCCACAGCTGCCATGAGACCTTCCACCAACACCAAGGACTCCACCAGCTCACCAACTTGCTTAAAACTTCTTTTATACCTGCTGATATGCATGACAATCGTGCTTTTCATACTGGTTCCAATAGTATATACGAATTGCCTGATCAATCCCTAGAGTTTCAGATCAACTCTCTTTCAGTCTCTCCCTTTCTAGTCTACTCCTCCTCCATCACTGCCAATTGGAACATCACTTTACTTGCTAGAAATCCTTATAAGGACAAGATCGTCTACTATGACGCCATTGAAGTTTCGGTTTTCTTTCACAAGCTGTTTCTAACTTCGTCGCATACAGCTATGAATGGATCCTTGTATCAAAGTCCCAAGAATGAGTCAATGCTGCAGGCGAACCTTGCAATCTCATCAGTGTATATGGGCGATTGGATGGAGGCGGCGGCCATGCTCGAGGAGTGGAGGAACAGAGTTGTAGGTTTGGTGTTAGAGCAGAGGCTATTGTCAGGTTAGGCGACAGCGAAAAGAATTTAAAGAGGAAGCTGGTAAGAGCCAACTGTGATTATCTGAAGGTTGGGATCTGGTAAGAGCCAACTGTGATTATCTGAAGGTTGGGATCTCAGAGAAAACCGAGGGAGTCTTGTTGGGTGGATCAAGAAACTGTGATGTCAAAGAAGTGTACTAGTAACTAGCTAGTAAGTATATTTCCATTATACAACTGTTATTTTCCATTGTCTGCAGTCTGCATTAATAAACCTCCCTAAGGGTGGCAGCAGGAACTGCTGGACTCTGGAGTCTAGAGATGGGACTGTTATATTCAATTTGGAGTGATTCTTTATCTCTTTTGCTGTTGCATAAAGTTTGTTGTGTTACTATTGGACGTGATAGGAAAAGCCCTACCTAAGAATTTTCCTTCGATTAAACAACAAATGTAATTTGAGTAATGTCAGGTGTACCACTTTTTGAGGAACCACCTTAGAGCTCACCTTAGGTGGCATCATATGTGGCATAGCCACATCATCAAAGTATTATTTGGTCTTTTATATTTTTATTTCTTCTTAATTACAAAAATTTCTTTTTCCTTTTTTCACTTTCAATAAGTAATCTTCGTCTATAAATTAGGTACAAGAATAACACGCTTGTATCCATGTATGTTCTTTCTTCCTCTGGTTGGTATATATTCTCCAGCACTGATTGTTATTTCATCAGTTTTGCAACAAGAAAATAGAACCTGAACTTGTATTCAAATTTCTCTATCGATCACATCTTTAGCTAGTATTTATCATACACCCGTAGACAAGATCACGCACACATAATACTTGCTTGATTTTATCTTTCAAACTCGGTTTCACCAATTGTTATAAGGAACTGGCACCTTCCAGCAAATTAAGAAAGATATATATGTAAAGAGTGCGGTTATTGGGACCTCCAAATTTGCTCACTAGACCTTATTCTATTTTGAATTATCAAATAACATATACATCCTCATACACAATGACTATTAAGACAATAATTATACAAGGAAATAATATATTTATTCTCTTTAGACTTTCCAATTCAATAATAATTGATTCCATTCTTTATTATTTTCCTTATATATTTTTTTTCCAATTTCTTTTTATTAAAGCATATATATAGTTTATAAGAGCTAAAAAACTAATTAATATTGATCTGTGACATAAAATTTTGTATTATCATACATGTTGAACTCATACAAGGTGCATAAAATTTTTACAAATTTTTTTAATATCTATCGATTATAGAAAATATATATTTATTGAAAAAATTATTATGAGGTACAAAATAGAGATCAAATTATTCAAAAGAAAAAAAAATGGAGAAAAAATACACGTATAAAAGAGAAAAATAATTAAAAAGATATATAGAATAGTTCATGATGAACATTTTCTTGCATGAAAAAAAAAATCAAAAAATGAAGGTAGGGATAATGGATGTTAAAAAACAAAAAGGGGGAAAAAAAAACAAAGAATGAGAGCTCTATTAAGTAAATAAGAGGTAATTAATTGATTGAAATATATGTTAATAAATAACTAAGGTTATGTCAGGAATTTGAAATGAGGTCTAGTGAGCAAATACTTATATTGGAAAGTAAATGGAGGTGTAGAGAGAATGAGAGGTATAATGAGCAAATTTGGAGGTCCCAATAGCTACACTCATATGTAAAATATAGCAAGCATTTTGTTCCAACCAGTGCACCAGGCACTCCATTCTGATCCATTATTTCCTATGTTCATCTTTGCCTCTTACGTACCACTCTTGTTACTGGGCAGTATATATGCATAATTGCCAAGGATGTCCTAATTGCAATTGAAGGCCTTCAAGAATCCCCATCTCCCAACAATAATGACGATGTACCATGGTCTAACTAGGAAAAGATCAGTGTTCGTTATCAACCCAACCTCACTGAATATTAATCCTCTACCCGGTCCTGGTGATCGAAAACCAATTTACAGAAGGAGTTTGTATACAAGGAATCGTAGTCACATAGATATCAAAGAAACCCATCCAACTCAACAATATATGACCATGAAATTCTAATAAGCATCATGTGATACTCTAATTCGATATGAGTTGATCATGGAAAATCAGATAATTAAGATGGTTGAGCAGAGGGTGAGAGGAGAAGGATGAAGACGGCAAATGAAAAAGAATAATAAAATTAGGGTTTATATGATTAAACTAAGAAAGTGTAAAAAAGAAAAAGGAAATTTTAGTAATCTCTATTAATGAAAATACAAAAGACATAAATAATGTTTTGATGATGTGGCACTGTCACATATACTGCCACATAAGGTGGGCTTTAAGAGCAAGTTCACTCGTTGGGTTAGAATGAACATAGTGACCTGGGTCACTCTGGGTTACTGTGACTGGGCAGTAGTTTCCACTCGTCTGAAATGTGAGATTGCTGCCATGTGGCAATGACTGTTTATTTAATTTTAAAAATCATTTTTAAGTGTGAATAATGGTTCAATCGTAAATAAATAGTGATTAAATAAAAATATGAATTATTGAATTTTTTTTATTCCATGACATTTAATTGACAAGACAAGCCTAGGAAATTAAAAAAAACACAATTATTTGAAATTTCCTAATGAAAAGCACACAAACATAATAAAAACAGACAATCTAGACATTTAAGTTGTCCTGAAATTGTTACAAATGCTCTATGAGATCTGCTTGAAGGTCGGAGTGCTCGTACGGACATCTAATTGCATTGTATCTCTCCATGAACCCATTGAAGGTATGACTATCTCTGCCAACTTCATCAAAGTCTCGACCGGTTGGTCCATCCCAAACTTCGGCTATTCTAGGCCTCATATTATTTTCCTCTTCTTCATCGGACTCCAAATCATCATCATTATCAACAGGGCGTTCGTCCTCCACTATCATGTTGTGTAAAATAATACAAACCAACATGATGTACCTGAGATCTTCTTTATCCCAACCGCGAGCAGCTCCTCTAATGATACTAAAATGTGATTGTAAAATACCAAAACACCTCTCCACATCCTTCTTATACCCCTCTTGGGCCTTGGAAAATGTAATATCCTTAGGACGGGTAGGATGTGGAATAGTTTTGACGAAAGTCGCCCACCTAGGATATATACCGTCGGCAAGATAGTAGCCCAACTTGTGGTCTCTATTATTCACTTGGAACTCGATCTTATGTGCTCGACCGGCAGTAAGCTCGTCAAACAACGGGGATTTTGCTAGGACATTGAGGTCGTTGCATGACCCGGGCATTCCAAAGAAAGCGTGTCATATCCAAGTGTCGTATGATGCGACCGCTTCAAGAATGATAGTGGGGATATGTTTTCTACCACTATATTCACCAGCCCAACCGGATGGACAATTCTTCCATTGCCAATGCATGCAGTCGATGCTCCCAATCATCCCTGGAAAGCCTCGTCTTTCACCTTTAGCGAGAAGTCTTTTTAGATTAGCTGGATTAGGAGCTCGAAGGTACTTTGCTGAGTAAAGAGCAACAATACCTCTTGTAAATCGTTGGAGGCACTCAATAGAGGTAGATTTTGCCATCCGACAATACTCAGCACATTGATCTGAGGATGCACCGTAGGCGAGCATCCGTAAAGAGGATGTCATCTTTTGCTGGGGAAGTAGACCGACCTTCTTGGTAGCATCGATTTTTTGAACAAAATATTGATCGTAGTTACAAAGGTCACCACATATGTGGTTGAAGACACCGTGGCTCATCCTGTAGCGAACTCGGAATTCCTCATCATTAAAAATAGGACGTTCGACAAAGTAATCTTCAAGCATACATTTGCCTCTGTCCTCTCTTTCTCGAGGTTGGTTTGGACGACGACCTGGACGAGATCCGCGACCTCGAGGTTGATTTTCAGCTTCAAGGTGAGCAACGGCTGCGATAAGAATGTTGTTAGTTGCTAGATCATCTTCGTCGTCTTCTTCTTGAGATTTTCGGATCCTTTCCCACAAATTATACATTATGAAGAGAGAGAATAAGAAGAGAGGGAATGAGAAATATAGTGTGGAAAGGAAAAACTAGTAATCAAAGTTGGAATTGTTTTTTGGTGTGACATATGTAAAATTGACTATGTATATATAGGAGATTTTTTTATGTTACCGTTAGAAATAATTGGATTTTTTTTTAGATTTATTCTCAACTTACCGTTTTTTTTTATTTATTCAAAACGGTCAGACTAAAAAAAAAAACCAACGGCTAGCTAATTACAGCCGTTAGATTGCTCCAGCAACGGCTCAGATCTTTTGACCGTTGCAGTCAAAATGAAAGTCAGCAGCGTCGGTGGCGTCAGGGGGGCAGGAAGCTCGCATGTCGTGACAAAAGGAGGAGACACAGGCGTCAGGTGGGGCTGCTGTTGGTTCATGTCTGGAACGCCAATGCCAGGCGCATGAAGAAGTGGCAGACACACCATGTGAAGAAGGGCAAGTGGGCTCGGCTGAGGTGTCACGAAGCAACCTGGGCTGGATTTCTCATCCAACCTGGGTCAATTCTCTCCCAAACAATCCAACCTGGGTTGGAAAATGAGATAGCCCATTTTATGGGTGGAAAGTGGGTTTTTTGCATTTGGGTGAGATTCTTATGTGGCATTCAACGTGGGTTGAATTTTTCTCTATGGGTGGACATGCTCTAAGGTGGTTTCTCTAAAAATAGTTCACCTAGCATTACTCTTTTCGGTTTTCCAATTTAAGCTTATTTCCTAATATTTGATGAGCAAGTGAATGGCGATGACAAGCTTGTTAGTTTGTTGCCTTCCTTGGCGGAGAGAATTCCAAGTCTTTCTTGATCTCAAGGGCAAACTTCTTGATGCATGTTCGCCTGTTACAAAGTACTTGCCACCTCCTCATCTTTAAGAAACGGTTAAACATGAAATGCAAGCACCATATATCTAGAACAAACTAGCAAGTACTCCACCCCCTGCTCTTTCTACTGTACTTTTCCCATTTAAACACATAAAATCCCAATTTAAGAAATTAAGCAATATAAATACTACGTACAGATGCATATAGAAGAGTACATGTAGTTGATTTTCACCACCCACCATCAAGAATAAACCATGGCGGGGCGCCTGCAAAATTGTTATCGATCATCTAAAACTTTGTTCCTATAGCTTAAACTGTCTTTCACTTTAAGGGTAATCGATCACGCTAATCATCTCAATTCATCGAGACTCAGTTATCACCTTACTTAAGCAACGTTCTTTGCACAAACTTGTGGATGATTAAATCCTGACACGGTAGGCTTCACGTTGGCACATTCAGATGTAGCAGTTCCATTTGTTCCCATTATATGTTAAGTTGATGTCAGCAACTTGCACATTCTGGCACGGTATCCCTCTGCTGCAAACGAGCTTCACAGCCACAAGGTCTTGAGTTGTGCCCCTAATGTTCTTGAAGCTCACATTGCTGATCTTGACTTTAGACGGTAACTTTGCTTGGCATTGACCATATGGGCAATATTGTTGGTCTATAAGTACAGGGTTGGTTTTGACGTTGTCCATAGAAATGTCCTCGAAATGCAAATCTGAGGCCACACCATTAGGAGAAGCTGGCTAAGTTTTAATCCTAACACCATTTCTGGTATTCGAAATCTGGCAGTATCTGACAGTGACTCCCTGAACAGGTTGCTCGTCGTGATATCTGTAGAAATTGAAAAAGTTTAGTGACACATAATTCACTAACAAACCCGAAAATCAATTGTGTAACATAATTGTTTTCTATTTCAGTCAGTACGTACGTACCTTCCCAGGCTACCGATACTGATGCCATGGCCAGAGCCGCAAGTCACCTTCTCGACATTTATGTTCTGGCTTCCATCACCTAGAGAGACACAATCATCCCCAGTCTTGATGTTGCATCGGTAACATTGATAAATGATGAGCGACCAATGTGAATTCCATCTGTGTTTAGGTTTTCTTGAGGTGCATCGATGGTGATACGTTGAAGGGTCAGGTGTTTGGAGTTGATGACGTTTAATTATGTGAAACAGCTTGCTGTTCAACGATGTTATGTCTTGAATGTGTGAAATAATTGATGTTATATTCTGTACGTGTACACAAAGCAACGGGAAGTATGTAACTATGTATGTTAGTATATTACTTTTGTAGAAATACATAAGCTTCAAAATGGCTATGTGAGACTTACGATAGGAAGTGAATTGCACTTTCCAGTTTTGGCACAATCGTTTCTGGACCAAGCTAATTTTCCTTGGCCGTCGAAAACTCCCCTCCGGACACAGATAAGTTGTCGACATTTTGGAAAACCACCCATCCATCCTGGGATTTGAGCTTCTCAGGTTCAGCTGGAGCCACTAGGGTTCCTGCAACCTTAATGCTAATGGGTGCCGTGCAGGGTCCTCTAAACCTGACCGGACCAACCAAATACTTTCCCTTCTCTATCACAACCGTGCTTTGACTCGTGGCTGCACATGCGTCTGTCCATGCTTTATTGATGGCCTGATATCAGAATGCCTATCTTATGTTGTCGGATTGTTAATGTGTCACTATATAATCAGTATAAGATAAGAATTAAAGCAAGCATGCATGTAAGTTTCGAAAGAGTAGAATAAGTTATTACCTGGTTGTCATCTGTCTTGCCATCAGCCTTGGCTCCATATTTCCTGACATCAAAATCTGCAGCATTGGCTGTTAAGGAGAATGCTACCAAGAACAAAACACACGTTCCTATGAAAGATTTTGAACCCATTTCAGACTTCTTCTTTGTTACAAATACTAGTTTGAGATTTGTTCAATGGATGTTTTCCAACTTGAGGTTCATTTTTATACTACAACAAAAGGAAGCTGAATACCACAAAAACTATAACCCAATATTAAGTGAACTATCTAAGGTCCCTGTGGTTCGGTGCTGATGTTTCTTATCTATCTCTCTGATTGGAGCCAAATTACCCTGCGATTTTAGGCTTTTGTGCTACGTGGTCACAAAAATTACCTTCCAACCATTCACATGTACAAGAAAGTACGTGTTGGATGTTTGTGTTGTAAGAAATTACGTGTTTGAATTAAGCTTATTGACCTTCAACACCAACACCTATTTATTACATGTTATGATTACATTTAGTATGAATGCATTGTAGAAAACTTTACATTAACACGCAAAATGGATATTTTGGTAACTGGATATTACGATTAGAGTACTCAAAAGGGTTTCGACATTTTGGAAACAATGTTAGGATACCGACCAAACAAAACAATTATGAGGTTGGGAATTAAACTCGTTTTTTCATCATATCGTCGCAGACCAAAACATATATCAGGTTGGTTAAAGATATCAAAAGCAACATGAAATTACAGTAAAAACAAACATCTGAAATGAGAGCCAAGAAGTATGAAGATTCAAAACTGTTTAATCGAACCATCCAAGAAGTATATACAAATACAAGAGTGCAGCCTATAGGCCTTCTGAAGTGAGACTAAATCTTCCAAGCTCTCTCAAAATCAAGCTCTAATGCAATGATAATCCATATCTGTACGCACTAAACAATATATGGGATACAATGTTGCTATGTTATAGAAACCTACAAATGTTATAAAACTGCCTTTACTTTCAAAATGATGTTCTGCTTTCAATGGCTGACTTGATTCTACTGACAAAATCATCAATCGACATGGTCCCTGGATCGTCACCAGACCTGGATCTTACTGTAACAGTTCCAGATTCAACTTCCTTGGCACCAACAACAGCCATTAGTGGAATTTTGAGCATCTCTGAATTCCTGATCAACTTTGGCAGTCGTTCGCCATGGCAAAGTTCACCCCGAATACCACTTGCTTTCAGTTTGTTGGTTAGCTCTTTGCAGTAATCCAGCTGCACAGAAATTTGAAATTTTGCTTTAGTGAAAACACAATCGTCTCATTTGCCTCGATTCCAAAACAATTAAATTAAAGGGAAAAAAAAGATAAGAATGTTTCTCTTTCTAAAACAAAAGTGCAAAAAGGCCCATGCAATGCACATATTCATAGTCTTAGCAGGATCCCACATTTCGTAAGTGTTGGGAATCTAAACAATCTTATATTAAAATAGAATAGGAGTTTAGAAGTCATAGCATGGAAAATCCTCTCTCATGTAATGGATTCAAAAGATATATGGAAACTGAACCATCAACAATTCAATATTTCATGAGACACTCAATTCCTATAGACTGTATGGGAACCTTCTTAATGTTTTTAAATATCAAATATGAAACTACGCTGGATACCTGAGTGTCTGTCACTGGTAAAACATGAGCTTGCACTGGAGACAGCCATAATGGAAAATCCCCAGCATAATGCTCTATAAGGACTCCAAAGAACCGCTCCAAGGACCCAAGAACAGCTCTATGAATCATGATAGGCCGCTTCTTTTCCGAATTTGAGTCAATATATGTTATGTCAAATCGCTGTGGTAGGTTAAAATCAACCTGTACAATTGGTAAAGAACATATTTAGAGGGAGGTAGGGAGACAGATCAAAACAAAGATTATTAACAATATCATTAACGTTCAGGACTTGCCTGTATAGTTGAGCACTGCCACTTCCTTCCAAGAGCGTCCTCAATCTTAAGATCAATTTTTGGGCCATAAAAAGCACCACCACCATCATCAATTTGATAGCTCCAACCCTTATCTTCCAAGGCATCTCTAAGGGCAGATGTTGCTTTCTCCCATATATCATCGTCTCCAACAGACTTCTCCGGCCTCGTGGAGAGATTAACTTCATATTTGCTGAAGCCAAATTTCAATAATAACTCTTCCGTAAGATCTAAGACACCCCTGATTTCATCTTTGATCTGGTCTTCTAGGCAAAATATGTGTGCATCATCCTGCAAAAAGATCATGAGGTTAATAGAGAAGACTTAAATGCTCCGGCAGAATAGATTAAGAAACTCAGTCATCAAGATTACCAATGAACATCAATTGCTCTAAGCAACAGCCATAAACCTATTTGTAAAATTGACAAAGAGTAACTTCTTCAATATTATAGGATTTCAGTCTCTAATAAAAAAGACAGAATAATTTAGAACAAAAATTTGTAACGCTCGGAAGTGTAACTGACTTGTTATTTTTTCTCCTGTGCCTGGAAAAATGAACAGTATTGCAGCAAGATATTATACCATACCTGAGTAAAACCTCTTACACGGAAAAGGCCATGTAAGCTTCCAGATAATTCATATCTATATACTGTTCCCAACTCAGCAACTCTAATAGGAAAGTCGTTGTAAGAGTGACGCCTCCTTTTGTAAATCAAAATATGATAAGGGCAGTTCATCGGTCGAAGTTGATAAAGTTCATCTTCAACATCCATCTGATTGTACATATTTTCTCTGTAGAAATCCAGATGACCACTTATCTGCCAAAGATCCGCCTTTGCAACATGTGGAGTATATAGCAGATCATAACCACGCTCTATGTGTGTCTTTTTCCACAAATCTTCTATTACATGCCTCACAATAGCACCCTTTGGATGCCAGAACACCAAACCTCCGCCAGCATCATTCTGTAGAAACTCAAATTAAAATGTTCAAAGCAGGAATAATTTAACTATGGCAATTCTAACATATAGATCGGCATAAATAGCATGCAGAACAGCAGTGCAATTCAATTTGAGTACCTGTATAGAAAAAAGATCAAGAACTTGACCAAGGCGCCTGTGATCTCGGCGTTTAGCCTCCTCCTTGAAATGAAGGTATGCCTGCAATTGTTCTTCGTTCTCCCATGCAGTGCCATAGATCCTCTGCAACATCGGTTTCTTTTCATCACCTCTCCAGTAAGCACCAGCAATGGACTCAAGTTCAACGGCTTTTCTGTTGATTTTTCCAGTATATTCCACATGAGGCCCCGCACAGAGATCCCACCATTCATTGCCAATGTGGTAGATGGTAATGGGATCTTCCTTAATACTATCCAAAATTTCAAGCTTGTATGGTTCATTGAGAGCACTTATTCTTCGCTGAGCTTCCTCTCGTGAAACTTCTTCTCTTACAAGTGGTAAATTTCTACAAATGATGCGATCCTACAGATGGCATACAGAGGCTGATGAACAGTTTGCAATGCTGTGATGGTTCCAAAACACTGATAAAAAATACTATAGTAACTCATACATAAATTGGCTTACCATCTCCTTCTTGATTCTCTTCAACTCTTTGTCCGTCAGAGGCTCCATATCAAAATCATAATAAAACCCATTCTCTATCCACGGCCCAATTGTCACCTTCGCATCTGGGTAGAGCTTCTGAACCGCCATGGCCATAACATGCGCACACTGCAGTTATACATATATAAAAACAGTTAATCTCCATCACAGCAAAAAAAAACACACCATCTATACCAAATTCTCAGAAAAGTCACTTATTAACAAACAGCAGACTGCCCCAACACTTCATCCAAAGACGAAACCGTCTATCTTCCCCGAAATAAAACATCTCCCCATCTTATCTACTATAAGACTCCCATTTTATCTAGTCCTAAACAATCAAATAACCAAAAAAGATATGATCTTTTATCTTCCTCCTCGTTTCCTCATTCTTCGCAATCGTAACAACACTGATCACAACTATTCTATCAGACATTTGGTAGCATACTATTGCAACCAAATGCACAAAAGCACACAAATTTCGACAAAGCAAGCTACTTTCTTTCAAACCCAACAACTAAAATCAACACACATCAAACTCAAGAAACACCATAAAAACGAAAACCCAGAACTCGAAAAATGCAATACCGTGTGTCGAATTCGGAGGAGCTTCTCCGATGACTCATTGGAAGGGAGCACAACTCTGTCGAGCTTATCAGTCTTCTCCTTCTGGGCCTCCTTCAGTTTGTCGTGTTGGGTCGAGACGTGAGGCTCTGTGGCGGCGACGGCGGCGGCGGAGGTGGAGAGTCCATTCCGGGAAAAGGCGAAAACGCGAAAGTCGGAGGTGGGTTGGGAAACGCAGCGTTTAAGAGGGGAGAGGAAAGAAGAGGGCTTTAGGAGAGGGGATGAGAGGAGAGAAGAGGAGGTGGTGGCCATTCTTTGAAGAATCAACATCTGGATTGGGAAGAAGACCAGGGAGTGTATAAGATCAGTGAGTGACTAACTCACTGTGTGTGGTGGAGGTTTGGCTTTGGGTTCTTGCTTTCTTTCTGGGACGCCGTGGATGTTGTGCTACTTCTTAGTTTTTGATAGGTCATATTTTAAAATAAATAAATAAGTAAATAAAAAATAACAAGAACGATGAAATAAGTTATTGTTACGGTGTTAATTTAACGACTTCGGACTCTAGAATTTTGAAAAACAATTTCAAACTTAAGAATTTTAATACTAAGATTGTTACCATTTAATAAAATATTACGGTAGTGGCTTATCTTATACAGATTGATTTACGAAAATCGATTGTGTCATGATTTATGAAAGAGGGAGGAGCATAATTATAGACAATTTTCTATACTATTGAAGGTGATATGAAATTCAAACAAATGATAAATAAATTAGTTATATGAAATTATGAATTTAATGATCATCATGTAACTCAAGTCATCGTGCTAATTAAAAGTTATAAACACCCGTACCCAATTACCTTGATAATTTACACAATTGAGTCATCTTAAAAATAGGTTAAAATGAGTGGTTAATACAAAGACCCCAAAACTAAAATGTTCTTACTATATGGTACATAGCTTACTTGATTATTGTCCAAAATAAAATTAAAAAAAATTATGATTTTATTGTCCAAAATAATGTGCACGTACTATTTTCGCTCTCCTTATCCTTCTGTAATTTTACTGCTAGGTGCTACTGTGTCTTTACTATTTTTAGGTCCCACAAAGCTGTAAAATCTACTTCTACTTTTCTCTAAAGAAGAATTACCCGGACGAATTGGGCCCCACAAAATTTAAATATTCCACGTGTATGACCTTAATTCGCAAGTGGAACACACGCGTTTAGGCGGGAAAGTCCTTTTTTGGCGGCTGGTTGCTATATTTGTAATAACAACTCTTGGTCATCCCAAAAAAAAAAAACCGTTAGCTCTAGAAATCGCAATCTCGATCCGATCTTGTTTTCCGCATTTCTTCATGAACCCTAAATTCTCTGAGGTGCCATCCCCAGATGCCAAGTAGGAAACGCAGGAGGAGGTACTGCGCGCTACTCTTGAATTTTGATCGATATGGCCAAATTGACGATGAAGGGTCTTCTCAAGAAATCCAAGTCACGCAAGCCGTCCGAGCTCCTCAAGAACACGCGTGAGCTTCTCATCTTCCTCAATGCCGATAAGGACGTCCGCGAGCAGAAGCGCAAGGAGAAGGTCGGATTGTTTGCTTGGTTTTATGACATTGCAGATACTGTGTCAATTAGTATCATGATATAGATGGATTTATATATACATACATGGATTATGATGTAACTATTTTACTTTGGATATGGTTATAGATGGAAGAATTAACAAAATCAATGCTGGAGATTAGAACACTTCTGTATGGGGATGGTGAATCAGAGCCGAATAAAGACACTTGTGCACAGCTTACTCAGGAATTTTTCAGAGAGGATATGTTCCGCCTTTTCATCGCTAGCCTTTCAAAGCTGAACCTAGAGGTAAGCAATTTGGCCACTATATAATATATATGCATCTTCTTAAATGAAACATTTGCTTGATGTCTTGCTGCTTAGTTTGTTTACGATCGAAGTTGTGTGGTTTAAGCTTTATGTTGCTGCAGACTCGTAAAAACGCAACGCATATTATTGCAAATCTGCAAAGGCAACAGGTTCAATCGCGATTGATTGCTTCCGAATACTTGGAGAAAAATATTGATGTTATGGATCTTCTGATACCTGGGTAAGATCAATTAGTTAGTGCCGTTGGCAAAGTTCTAAATGTGATGAATTGGCAGTAGAATCAAAATAGTTTGGCTTGTTTTGATTCAGTTACGAAGAAGGTGATATTGCTCTATCTTATGGTGCAATTTTAAGGGAATGCATTCGTCATCAGGTTGTTGCAAGGTAAAGCCGTCAATGTGTGCATCTCTAGATGAGTCAAGGTTTTCGCTTTTGTATTCTCAATGAGTTGAGTTTCACATATACTTGATAAGTTGGTAACTACAGGCCACTTTATCTTCAACTGGTTTACTTCACAGGTACGTCCTGGAATCAAACCACATGAAAAAGTTCTTTGATTATATACAAATTCTAAATTTTGAAATAGCATCGGATGCTGCAGCCACCTTCAAGGTTGAGTATGGTTTGATCATTATTCCGGATTGTAAAAACTGCGACAATCCGATGTGTCTGTGTACTAATTTTGCTTTCCTTGACACAACTCGCACAGGAGCTTATGACCAGGCATAAATCCACTGTTGCACAATTTCTGTCAAATAATTATGACTGGGTAAGATTGGCAATCTACAAGAGCTCGTCTAGTTATGGTTTACTTGTACTCTATAGATAGTACTCCAGGGACCAGGCTATCTCAAACAATAATGATTTCAGACTTTGCTTTTTGCATTTTGGTAAGAATAGAATGATCATTGTAATATCAAAATTGTTTCCTACTGTTGGCTGGTTGCAGTTTTTCCAAGAATATAATTCGCAGTTACTGGAGTCTCAGAATTACATCACCAAACGGCAGGCTGTCAAGGTAAGTTTCACATAGCTTTCGTAATATATTCGTTGCTGAGATTTATTTGACTAAAAGAACAAGAATAGTTGTTCTATATATTACACTGATATGTGCATGTTTAAACTTTGTTTCAGCTGTTAGGAAATATGTTACTGGATCGCTCAAACTCCAATGTGATGGTTCGATACGTTTGCTCTTTGGATAACATGAGAATCCTCATGAACCTTCTCAGGGTATAGACTTGCTCTCACAGACAGAGATGTGCATGCATTCTAATGCAAATGTTTAATTCAACTTTGGTTTTTTGTGCATATATATTTCATGTTTGCAGGATCCAAATAAGACGATCCAATTAGAGACCTTCCATGTCTTCAAGGTGTGCAGAATACCAAACTTTTAGTATCATAAAATGAAGCATTATACACAAGTCTGACTTCTTGTTTTTGTTATTTACAGCTATTTGTTGCAAACGAAAATAAGCCCCCTGAGATTACTAATGTACTAGTAACAAATAGGAGCAAGCTTCTCCGTTTCTTTGGCGACTTCAACATTGAGAAAGGTACGAATTCTGTCTCCAAATGAATTTTAGTCCATCTTTGTCGTCCGAACTCGCTATAACATCAGACCATATATGAACTTTGCTGCAGAGGATATGCAGTTTGAAGCAGACAAAGCTGAACTTATTAAAGAAATCTCTATTCTTGAACCCAAGGACATCAAGGACTTCTCTTCAGTCCTGAGCTTTAGAGAGCATTGTCAGATTGCATGTTAATTGTCCTCTTTAAATTTTGAAGGGGGGTTTTTGTATGAACTTTTCCTTGTGGGGTCCTAGAAACCAGTGATTATGCAAATTTTCTATCTCAAGAGTGTGAAGAATCACTGTAAATGAAATGGAAGATGAAGCCAAGATATATATATATATATATATATATATATATATATATATATATATATAGGCCGGATATGGAGTGGACGTCCGCACCGGCCTTAAAGTGCGGACGTCCGTCCGTTCTCCACCCTTCGGCGCCGGCGACGGCGCGCCTCCACCCCAGAAGACTCCAGCAGCGTCCCCGACCACCTTCCCTCCCCGGCGAGTCCGTTATTTTCCAGTTTTCCGGCGAGATCACCCAAAACTTCAAACAAAGTCGATCTCGCCGGAAAACTGGAAAAAAACGGACTCGTCGGGGAGGGAAGGTGGTCGGGGACGCTGCTGGAGTCTTCTGGGGTGGAGGCGCGTCGTCGCCGGCGCCGGAGGTGGAGAACGGACGGACGTCCGCACTGCGGACTTCCGCTTCTGATCCTCTATATATATATATATATAGGCTTATGTTCTTTGTCGTTTCTTACAGAAGTGCACCTTGTGTCTTTGTTTTGTTACTCAAAACTCTCACAGCTCCTTGTGTTCTGAACTTCTGAGTCACGAACGCCACCTAAAATCTAACTCATTTTCTTAAATGTAGTTTTTTATTTTGAGTGCACCTAGCGCAGAGCCAAAAAATGATACCTAGCTAAGGTTAAGGTTGGCAGTATCCACAAGCAGTAGATTCTAGATAGTAACAAACTGCAGAATGTTACAACCAGATCGCAACGTTTTGGATTCCTTACAAGTTGTTACATTTGTGCTATAGATTATTAAGATTTGATTGAGGCACCCGGATAGCCTGGGGTCTCAAGTGCTTTTTAAGATTTGATTAAGAATTGTTGGAACTAACGAGGATCGGCAAGGATGGCAACACATTTATTTTGCTTGGGTAGAACCCTCATCCAAGTTCGAGTCCTAATGTTGGTAAGTCCGTAATGAGTAGGTAGCTGAGTACCGAAAATCGCCAGGCATTCGTATCGTTATGCCATCGCTTGGACCATCGGTAAGCCTACAAGCCTACAGTTGCAGTGAGTCGTAGCAAACAGCAAAGCTTGTCGCTGATCAGTCCGGCCACATAGTGGAAGTCAGGGATCAATTTGGTGAGGGTGGAGGTCGGACTAAATCCTGGGTTGTGAGAACGTAGAAATCTAGTGAAACAGTAATACTGTTATTACTGATCATTTACATATCTTTGTGAGCGGTAACTTCCAAGACTACATGCATCAAAGGGAAAACTTCTTAGATGTGTTCTCACAAAGGGTATTGTTTCTGTCGATTTTATTTAGGCTTGCTAACTTCCAAGAAAGCTAATCCAGATCATAGTGGCTCTCGGACCCAAAAAAAAAAGATCTTAGTGGCTCTTGAGTCTTGGATCTCCAGAAATACTAACTTTGAGTACAGAAACATTTTAAGCATTCAGAATTCAGATCCTCGGACTTTTGGGCCGAAAAAAAACTCTCAAAGATTGTTTCTTCTCTCAAAAACTACCTCGACGACTAAAAATCGGAATATGCGAAAACTTATTCATGGGGGTCCCTAGATGGGTAACCCTTCAATGTTCACACTAGTAAATCAACAGTAATCTCCGGTACAAAAATAAAAGAAAAACAAACCAAATGATGGGACAAAAGAATAAGAAAAAAAAAAAAACCATTCCCTGACCAGGACCCATGACTTTGCCAGAGATGTTACAGATGAAATTCTAAAGTAGAAAAAAGAAAATATATATCAGTCTATCTCTTTTTGAGTTTTGTTTTTTGTTTTTTGTTCTTTTGGGTATCGCCGCCTCACCGGAGATGCATGATACACTTCTGACTATATCCGGCAATCTGATTTTACATCTCACTCAAAGATTAAAACAAAAAAGCCTAGAAGGGTGACTCAAAACAAAAGCATTAACACAAAATCCATTTTAACTTCTATCTCTAACTTTAATCCTTCAAAACAGGCACTCCCAGTTAGCTCTTACTAACCAAATTTCCTTTACTGAGATATATGAATGAGGTTGGTTTGCAAAATTCACAATTCACCTGCTTCACCAGATTATCTTCACCTACTATGACCTGATTTCGAAAATGATCCTATGCAGCAATTCCTGGAAAAAGTAATAAAGCAGCTGTTAGTACCAGCATACATGTACAACGGCTAAAAGGCATTACTGTATGATAACTAATTAAGCAAGGAAAACACACATATATACATCACTTGGAATCCACTTCCCACTTATCATCTATCTGAGAAAATTATAGCATAGACCTGTCAATAATTACCGGGAGCTTCCTTAGGATCAAATCTATGACAATAACTTCCCTGAAATTTTATGTGATGCAATATAATATTCCTCTGAAAACCAATGTGGACAGTAACTTAGAATTATTCAGAGACTTTCAAACATTCCAGGTAAATCCTAAATAACAGAAAATATCACTAACACTAGATCAACTATCTGATTCTGAGAGCCAATGCTAACAACACCATACTTTATCTTTCAACATTCTAAACAAGCAACATGCAGCAAGTACAGTATTATGACATTTATTTAATATGGAAATGACCTCAAAATTTGATGATCTGTAATAAAACATTTAAACGAATAACTGAATTCTCTGTCCTCTAGTTCGTTTATTACTTTTCCTTTTATACACTCCTTAATTACTGAGCTTAAATAGCTGAATATGTATCCCCATACTATTTAACCACTATATATTCTCTTTCCACCTCACACCAAGGGGATTTATGTTAGATTATCAAACTAAGGTCCCATAAAGTACAAAGAGTTTATGGAAAGGTCAAACTGAGGAAAACAGATGCAACTTGGTAGGAGATGTATAAAAAGACAAGAACTAAAAACACTATCACTAAGAAACACAACCAGACACAAGATATCGTGCAGGTCAAGCATAGGCCAAGCTCAAATTATTAAAGTGTATCTGAAAGCCAAAATTCTTCATCTTGGATTTCGTTAGATTTCTATATTTCTAAACCAATCGACAAGATACAAACAAACAAAAAAGAAAAAAAAAGAAGTATATCTCAGAGCATCACATTATACACTACAGTCAACTACAATGCAACAGTTGATTAAACTTATTTGGTTTACTCTGTGTGCAAGTGTAGCAAACCAAACCTTAAAACACAAGCAACAGCCATATGCTGAACTGTTTTTACTTTCCTTTTGTTATGCATTTACGACCAACCACTTTTCCCTGATATATATTCAGAAAGTGGAAAAGAAAAGAAAAAAAGCAACGTTTTATATGACAGAAAGGCTGAAATTCTGCAAAGATAATGTCAGCTCCTTGTAACACGGAGGGATGTACTTAATATGTCAACCATTAAGGGCCACACAAATGTCTGGTTTTGTTTTTCAGATTCTTTTTAGTTCAAAGGACGAGAGGAAAGATATGGAGGAAAGAGAAAATGTCTCTTTTCTCCCTCTTCTCTTACTTTTCCTTCCTCACTATGTAACTTCAAAGCACAAATAAAAAAGTTATGAGACGGGTCAACATAAGACTGAAACCACAGTTTTATGAAACAGGACACATGCCTGCGCGTGCACACACACAGAGACACAGGAGGAGGCAGAGAGGGAGAAGTAATCTACAAGAGCCATGAACCTGAGAGAACTTGAACATCTGCTGAGACAACATTTCAAGAAAGCAATCTCAATCCAAGGGAATACCAAAATACCAATCAAGGAGCGGTAGATTATTTGACATCACCTACACAAGAAAAGAGAGATCCCATAAAGCTCTACTTTTAGTTCCTTTTTTGTTAGAAAACCCAATAATATCCTATGAACACCATATCATAATGTAAGATTCAATTTTCTCTACAGCCCTGCACAAGCGAATCCCATTCGGGCATAGTCCTCTAGATTACCAAAATATTAGTAGTCATGACTAGCTAAATTGATGAAGTAGCCCAGACTACTTCATCATAAATGTCCAAGAATGTCGCAGGCTATCTCAAACATCCAGCAACACCAACAAAGCTAACTAAAAGATTTAACCAACATTACATCATTGCAAGTGTCTTCATGTAGTATTATGAAAGTTAAAAGCTACCATCTTTCGGTTCAAAGTCCACTTAACGATAAAGAATAATGAGAACACAAAGTAGAGAAGGAAGCAAAAACCATATAAGTATCCAGGTATTCAAATTCCAACTAACGTGTAAACATATCCACCCATTAAAGGGATTAATGGGTGGATATGTTTACACGTTAGTTGGAATTTGAATACCTGGATACTTATATGGTTTTTGCTTCCTTAATGGGTGGATATGTTGGGTTATGGTCAAGTTAATCAATATGATAAAGGATTTAATGAGTTCAGCTTCATGAATTGAGATGAGGACAACCTTCAGAGATACACAATTCTGCTTGACTAAATCTATGCAACAACTAACTAAAACCTGATCACCCAATTCAAAATAATTGAACTATGCAACAGACCACATGAACTTAATAATAGCATTTCCTATTTTCTTATATACCTACAATTAGTTCTGTAACACAAAGACCCCCCCCCCCCCCAACCCGAAAAACAAATTTCATGAAGCATTTCAACAAAGCAATGTTAAAAACTAGTTCAGGCATGTTGATGGATTGAAGAGACAGAAAAGTCAAGCAAGTTCAAGAAAGGGTGACACAAACTTTACCAATGTCAAATGCAAAATTTTAAACTCAGAAGGAGGAAGTTGTTTATAGACATCCATTATTCCAGTCCAAAGTATTAAATGAAGTACCTATATTTTAATAAAAGAAAAAGAATAACCGAAATAGAAAACAGAAGCTGCATGAAAGACAAACAAATTGGCTCTTACCTGTATTCGGCTGTCTCTTATTAACACTATAACCACCAACGAAACCAGGAGAACTTTTAGCTGAAACATCAGAAGCTGCACTGCCAAGCCCATACCCAAAGGGGCCAGACCCATCTCGCTCAGAATTTGATGATCTCCAAGTAGGATCTCCATACACTGAACCACCATTGTAGAAGTCAGCGAAGGCCCCCTCATAACCACCATTTGATGCAGCAAGAGAAGATGTAGGGCCCACAGTTGCACCACTGTTTCTTCCATACGCTCCGGTTCCCAAGCCATAACTGTTGTCACCAGCTCCATAGCCAAGTGTCCCACTATTGTTAGAGACATTATTTCCCCCACCTTGAGGTGAAATTGCTGAAGAACGCCAATTGACTCCAGCATTGCCAAATGTATTTCCTCCAATGCTACCACTTCCTGCTCCCATGTAAGCACTGGAATTTGCAGAATTTGTATTAAGACCCCCATTCCCCCACAAATTCCGAGTCACTGAGCTGAAAAATGATGAGCTTCCTCCATTACCACCATCATATCCAACGGGATTGCTAAACCTATTTGAATTATTGATATAGTAAGGGCTCAATCCCCGTCCATAGCTCACATTATTATTAAAATTTGCATTTCCTCCATAACTTGGGCTCAATCCTGGCTCAAAGTTCATTCCCATTCCATAACCAGAACCAAACGGAGGAAATCCACTTCGACCACCAGCAACTGGACTGAACCTACCAAGTCCATAACCTCCAACCGTACTTGGATTATACCCCTGAGTATAGCCAGTGAGGAAGCTATTGACCCTACTGAGACCGTAATTGTATCCACCAAGAGGACTGCGACTGGGACCAGGTGATAACTCTTTTGGAACAGCACGCTTGACCTCAACCATCTTCCCATTCAGTTCATGAAATGTCTTAAGCAAAACCTTGTCCACTGCTTCCTCTGAATCATAAGTGATAAATCCAAAGCCTCTTGGCCTCTGGGTGTTGTGATCATACATTACCACAACATCTGTAATTGTCCCAAACTGTTCAAAATACTTCTTGAAGTCACCTTCTGTAACAGTAGATGCTAAACCTCCAACAAATATTTTTCTTGTGCGTCCTGGACCTGGTGAACCATGGATGCTGCCACTGGTTCTACTCAAAGTGATCTGGTCATCCCTGGGAACAGCCTTTTTTGCCTCCACCTGAGAATACATAACGCAGTCATAAAGACAGAATCAAACTATACGGATCCGCAGATTACTGATCAACTTAGATGGATAAGTTACTGCAGAAAAATGATCTTGAAAAGTATAAGAGAATGAGGAGCATGATTTACTTTTCCTCGATTTGAAATTTACTTGAATACAGAACCACACAGTAAGAGACTTCCTGCAATTACAATGTCATACCCGTGACAGCTATAGGAAATGAATTTCACTTACATTTTATGCAAGTTAAACAGAAAAGCTTAATGATCCCCAGCCATGACTTCAACATAAACATAGAGACGGATAAGACTACATTCATTGAAATTACCATTCTTCCATCAATGTTGTGCTTTTCCATTATGACAGTGTCTGCAACAGCTGGGTCAGCAAAAACTACAAAACCAAATCCACGAGCTCGTCCTGTGGTCCGATCCTTCATGATCACTGCTTCTACCACCTCCCCAAAAGCACTAAAATACTCTTTCAGACGCTCTTCATTTGTGTCCCAAGATATGCCGCCAATGAATAACTTCCCACTATCGGACTGCATTTTTCCTAGGAGTAAACATGAATTCAATCTTAGAAAAGCTGCAAACGCAAATCAATATTGACTCAAACACAGAGCCAATCTTTATCAAAATCTCAAACCCAATTCAGAAAATTAAGGTCATATTCATGGATCCAACGCGATTCCTCATGGAACAGTAAAACTAAAACAACATCCAATCAAATCTCGAAACACCACCCTCAGCTGAAATATAACCTCTATCTTGATCCACAATCAAACATCCACCCAATCAAAACCAAATGCGACAATCACATAAATCACCAAACTAGAAAGAACAGTACCTTTTGCTAGAATGTTTCAAACAAACACACTGGATTCAATTTAGTGATATCCGATCCTTCACCGATCAAATACTGGACGCGCAATTCAGCAATCCTATAAAAAAAAATCCAGAAAGTTCTTCAATCAGAAAAAACTCACCAGGATCCAAATCCAACTCCCAAATCAGAAAAAAACACAAAAAGCAGATCAGATTCCAACCACACGCACCGATTAAGGAAAACCCAGATGGCAAACCTTGAAGAAAATTAAGATCTGAGAGGAGGCACTGTGAAAATAAGAACAGAGGGCATGTTCAACCTCCTCTCAAATATATTGCCCCCCTCCAAAACTTGGTATTGGTTTGTTTCAATGGTGTAAATTTGATCCCCAAATGCAAATTCAGTTACCTAACAAGATGAGTAGAGAGGATTGGAAAACAAAGAATGTGTATTTCTAGAGGGAGAAACACGAAGTAGAGAGAGAAGGGGAAGCTATTGGGGAGGTCTGTGAGGAATATATAGGCACTCTGTAAATGGGAAGATTGAAGATTTTCACTTTCTTTTTTTTAATTTTCGTGTGATTGTGAATTTGATTTGAAATTTTATAGAAATGTCAGTCTGAAATGCCCAACCAAAATTTATGAAAAAGAAAGGAGAGAAACTTGGTTCTGATAAATGAGCAGGATTACTTGTCCTCCGGGTCGCCGTTCATTCCTCGTATACTGAATTCACCCTTCTATTACAATTTGCCCGAGGCTTTGCATGAAAGCTAGCTCAAACCCACGTAGTAATGGGCCCAATCACTTGTCATCCGCCATTGATTTTCATGACTTTTACTCAAACCCTTCGAAAATGACATAAACCAGAGTAAATAAGATTCGAGTTTAGAACCTTTTACAGAGAAATACATATCAATGTTCGTGATTACTAGAGTTAAATTACATAACATCATCATCTTTAGTTTTCAGTTTTCACAGAGTTAACAGTTATTGCCCTCGAAATGGCTAAACTCCAACTCATTAAAACTTCAACCATGTTCTAGCTATCAATGACGACACATTGAGAAACAATATTAACTTCATTATGCTCCTAATTTGTGGTGTTTGACTTGCACTTCGGAGGAAGTGTAGGGTCATCACTCGCCTCGCTCATCACTTGGTGTCGGATTTTCTAGTGGAAACCGATCAGTTGTGAGCTCTTCTTCATGCAATCGTGTCTTGAAGCATATCGATTGGATCTTGAACTCGTCATTGTGGATCCTCTGTTAGGAAATTTCAAAGATTTTACCATATTTGTGTGGCGATAACACGAATATTTAACTTTGTAATATGTAGATAATTCGGAAACTTTGGTTTAGTTATCAATATAACAAATCGAGCCATTATTTACGTGAAACGAAACTATCTAATTACCTGAGAGAAACGAAATTATCTTGACGTCCTAAATAAGATAACTAATATTTTATTTAAGTTTTCTTTATGTATGGAACTAAAGTCAATAGAACAACACTGCACACACCCTTTGATCTTTCAAGTTATAGTATTTATTGTTTTTCTTTTCTAATCACATTAGACACCACTCCAACTCCATGACCAAATCTGTTCATCGAAAGAAAAAAAAATTTGTTTACTTTTAAATACCATCCAACTTTTTAAATTAAAACTATCAAGCTTAAGAGCATCTTTAGCAATGTTAGCCATTTTAAGTTAAATTTTAGTCAAATTAGCTAAAATGTCATTTTGTCTACCACTTTAGAAATGTAGTTGCATCAATGCTCTATATTTTAGCTAACATTACATCAACATTATTCTTCAAATAGAAATTAAATAGTTTAAATATATTTATATATCACATAAAATATCTTACAAGGAATGTATTAAATTATAGCTAGTCTCATCTGAGTCATCTCGCTCTCTATATTTTGCTAACGAGATAACTAAAAGTTATAATAGCTAAACTTTGGCTATTCTGCTGGAGCTCTAAAAATATCAAAAAAAAACTAAACACATTTACTAAAATAACTAAAAGTTAAAATAGAAAGTCTATAATAAAACATCATTCAGAAAGGTGGAGTCAGCAACATGGAGTTGGTAATAGCTATCATTCACACCATATCTTTTCTTTACAACGTTTGCTAGTGTGGTCATTCAAAATTTCGAATCCTAAATATAAAAATTACTCATTCTTAATTTTAAAAGTAAAAACCCAAATTCTAAAAATAAAAACCCCAAACTTATTTCATAAAAGCACATGAACACTTGCTATTACACTATGAATCTTTTGGTCACAGGTGTACACTGCTCTTTATACACTATTCTCCTCTTTGACATGCCTTTTTTACAAATACAGACAGTTGGTGACCATTTGTTTGAAAGTTTGGTCATGAATATTCTCCCCTTCAAGCTTAAATACAACTAATTTATAGCTAACCAAAGTAATTATTCAATTATTACGGATTTAATTATTTACCATTTTACATTTATCACATCGTCTACCAAACAGGCAAGAGCAGTACTACCAACCACCTATATTAGGGAAGGGTAAAAATGTAAATAAGAAGAAAGAAAAAGATTGAGTGTCAGTGAGTTAAGTCTGGGTTCGCATTCGCTCTCAGAAATCCCTGGATTTCACTGCAGTCTGGATGCGTCGCATTCACACAAAAAAGTAATTTAGTTTTTTGGTAAATAATCAATTCAATTAAAATCAGGACCATATATGGAAAGAATATGAGTAGCAATCGGCATCTTTCTTCGTGCTCTCCACGAAAGGGACCTTGCCCTTTACAGACACTATAATCACACGTTTTTCTTCACATTTCCAATTTGACCACTCTGCCCTTTTGGCCCTTGACTTGGATTCTAAGCAAGTGTAGTTACTAGCGTCACTGGGTCACCATTTTCACAACAAGAAACACCGTTGGCTTTAGATCAGTTTGGCCGGCGGATTAGACTCGACGGTGAGGCCAAGTACTGAAGTACATCGAAATATATTCGGATTCTAGTCCAGATTTGGTTGGAGTACCCAATCTGGCTATATCCAGATTCTAGTCGGATTTTGGGTCAATTTGCATATGCATAGGTTAACTACTGCTGAATGAGGTGGATTACATATGCATACATAGGTTGGAATTGGTATTGGGTAGGAAAATAATACATTACTAGGAAACAAGACAAAACAGAACTCAAAGGTGGAGACTTTAAGGGAAAACAAAGAGCAGTCTTGAGATTAGTTTTCCTCCTACCTGTTGTAAACTGGCTGGTTGAACCAGTGAACTAACTCTTGACCCAAACCAGTCCACATTTCAATGATGAGATCACCATACTTACAATACCTACAAGATCAAAATTTCTTACAGAACAAACCCAAGTTTCTTGGATCATTACTGTTGCCCTTCGCAACTGTTTACGCAATGCCTATTATCAGTGTCAACCCTTCAATGCAAGCAAGAGGCTCTTAGCTTTAGAGGTCTCAAACAACTCTGCTGAATATGCCAATACAGAGAGATGACTGTTTGCTGTTCTTGGTCCATTAGATGGTGACACTACGGTCAATAATGTCCAGCAGGCTAAGAATTCAGTTGGAAACAATGTCCTTCAGAATCACCCAACTTGAGGGCAAAATACTGAATCAAGCAAATTTCTGCGAGGATAGGAACCAAAGGATTCGACAACTTTGTAGCATCGATAGAGTCGAGATAAGAGGTTGAAATCTTACACGTTCTCGATCACAATAATCTACCATATTGTCGAACCCCATAAGGTTTTTCCAAATACAATAGAACACAACTAGAATCTCCGGAAGATGAGAAAATTTAACAATAGCAAACAGACCAGCAAGAGTAAGGAAATAAGTAAATAAAATAAGGGTGAAAAATATATAAGAGACACCAGTTAATTGATCTTCAATATGTGATTTAATGTTAGATTAGCATTAATGTTTATGTCAAGTCTTCAAATCCTTTTGGCATACAAAGCACAAGGGTGGCAGTTGATTTGATAATGATACGGGATAATAGCCTGAATAAGTAGGTTACTGACAGTTAGGTATGGGTAACCAAGCTACCCATCAAATGCAGTAGCTCCTCATGCTTGGCCTTTGTTACATGTAGCTCCGATGTTACCTATATGTCCAGAAAATATGTTAAAATGGATAGACAGAGCTCCAAGACTGAATCAGTTTACAAAACCAAACTTGTAAGAAGTTTTTCTCTTCCAGGACATTCTCCACCCTTTGCAGGTTTCAAAGAAATCAGACACAAACCAATTGCTAAAATTAGCAAATATGTATTTGAGGAAGACTTTGATGACCAGAAACTGATACGACTTCACCCCTATACTCTATGATTCATATTCTTTTCAAAACGAAGACCGGGGTTCTTCAGAACAACACAAAGCTATTGATAAAGTTTTAATTGTACTGTAAAAGATGTCCACTATCGCATTACCCTGAGCCATTCCAAGGTTAGAATTGAAGTAAGAGTATTAAAATGAGTATTCCCTTAACGATCCAAATTCCAGAGACACAAGAATTAACAGGCCTAAGTCCACATAGACATCCCTCCAAACAACAAGAGTCTACATAGATTCATACGCTAACCAAAGCCAGTGAACATTTGTAAAGAAAAAAATCACCTCTTTGAAGATTTCACTACGAGAAGTCTCCTCAAATCCCTATACCAACCATAGGCGAGTTTAGTAAAACAAGTCCAAATCTACTTAAAGCATTTATACTACAAGAGGACAACATTGCATCATAATTTGTAGCTGTTTAAGAGAAACATAGACAGAGAAATACCAGTTTCTGGAACAAGCTAAGAGATGCGCCATTTGATTCTCCAATTTTAACACGGAAAAGGTGAATTCCCAAATTCACAACTGCAAATGCCATCATCATCAAGACAGATTCCTTCCCATGTCCTTTACCACGACTATGCTAGCAAGAGCAAAAAGCTCAATAATTAGATCAAGATGGAAGGGATATAGTTCCACAAGTGAAAACAAGAAAGGACTCGGTAGTTGTACATCCAGATGACGACATTGATATAAATAGTATCCACAAAAACAAGTAGAAAACCAAGGTCAATAAATCAAGAACTTCAGGCAGGTACCTTTTAGGTTCAGCTACCATTATTTCGACCTCTCCCATTTGGGGATCATCCAGGTCATTCATATATAAATTCACATCACCTACCATGGCTGGCACAGAGCACACCGTTACTCATAAATCAAAATGCAAAACAAAGTCCACCGTGCAAGTAAACTTATCAAATGTATAAGATGTTTACAGCTACAACCATACAAATCATTCAAACATATCTTCTTTCTCTGTGCTTTTCTGTTGAGGCATTGAGCTTCTAACACACAACAACTGACAAACATGTCTCAACAGCCAAAGCAGGTAGTAGTAATTTCATGAAAAAGACAACACAATTCGTCTAACCTTCCTCATGAGCCTCTCCATGTTTGAACTCTCCCACAATCAATTGTTTATCTAACACAATGAAAGTCTGCTCTGCAAACACAAAGTTCAACTCTTTAATCCTTCATCAGGCCAGGAATACCAAGTAGTCAACAATGCAATCATACATATAATCCTCAATCATTATTCACTATTTTCCTAAAAGATCAAACCTTTACATTTTGTTTTGAATAAAGATCAAAACTTTACTAACCCAACATTGAATTATGAACATTTCTACCAAAACCAAGATGACCCAGTTCAGCAATTGTTATGAAAATACAAATCAATCACAAACCCAGAAATATGAGAGAGAGAGAGAGAGAGAGAGAGAGAGAGAGAGAGAGAGAGAAGTAACTGTTGGGGTCTTGGGTCCAGGTGAGCTGCATCTGGTACTCCTGGTCGAGAGTGAGGGGCTCAGAGCCGGTGGCTTGAAGCAGAGCTGGGTCTTGCATCCATTCATGGTATTTGGGAACGTGTTCTTTCATGTAAGGTACTAGTATCACTTTCTTTCCTTCCAAGCTCACACTCTCCTTCTCTTTCATCATCTTCCTTTCCTCTGCTCTTTCTTTCTGAGTTTCTGTCAGTGTTCCCCTAATTCCCTTGCACAAAGCCACTGAACTAGAGACATTAACAATGAAACGACGTCGTGCAGGGAATTGGTTGTCAATAAAAATTCCACCCTAATCCCCTTTCTATTAGAACCCTAATGAATTTGTTAACATAAAAGTTTACTTTACCTTTTAACTGTTGTGCTAGTTGCTCCAAAAGTCTTGTACGTATTGAGAGATGAAACACATTACTATAAAGATTGTGCATCTTTAGCTAAGGAGCTAGTGCTAGGAAGGTTCTTTTTCTTCAAACCCATGCCAAAATTTAAGATTGTGTCAATTCTAGCTTGATGGTGAGTATGGGTATACATTCTTAATTACAACGGATGGTACATTAATTGTTCGAACTCAAGAAGTAAAATCTATTGCGTCTTTTATAACTAATGTATAGAATAAATGGATTCGATCACATCACCTATTTAGTTACTTCGATTAGTGTAAAATTATGAATGTAAATATCCGAACTTACTTTCTAGTAATAATTGTCATCTCCTTGTAAGCCGTTGATATTAATTTGATCTAATCAGCTAGAACCATAAAAAACATCATGTACTTCAGTTCTTTGCTAGTCATTGCTGAAGTAACTTAAGAAGAGATATGCTACAAAGAGAATATGTCTCCTTACTAAAGCAAGGTCTTCACTCTTGGCTTATAGCTCAAAAACGTCAAACGCCTTCTCCATTTAGATAGTGCTAATCACTTTACAGTGATGTCCTTTAGATTAAACTAATCTAAAGCTGCATTAGTCTTTCCCTTTGCTTCAAAGCCAAGCACAATCTTACAAAGTTACAAAAATCTCTCTTATCTTCTTAAAACAAAAAACCCCAATCTATGATGAAAATGTGCCAAATAATTCATCACACTTCCCAAACGACATTTACATTTCCACCATAAACCTTCATTTTACTACTCCACCAAACAAAAGACTCAGCCTTGCCTTGCCTTCGAAGCTAAGCACACACTATCAGCCATGATGAAACATTAGCCTCATCACATCATTACCGAACCCCTTACATGTTAACAAAAGCCTTCCAACCAATTCAAGCTCTCCTTCTCATACTCTCATTAGTCTCACTAGCTCCTCTTCCAACCATCAATATGCTCTTCCTCTTCTGCCTCTTCTTTCTCTTTTCCCTCCCCAATGTCACATTTTGTGCCCATTGTACCACCTCCACACCCACTAAAACCTTTGAAAAATGTATCACTCTCCCAACCCAACAAGCCTCCATAGCATGGACATACCATTCCCACAACTCAACCCTAGACCTCGTCTTCTTGGGAGCCTTCATATCGCCTTCCGGCTGGGTAGGGTGGGGCATCAACCCTACCTCAGCCGAAATGACAGGTACTCGTGCCCTAATCGCCTTCCCTGACCCTAACACAGGCCAAATAGTCCTACTACCTTACATCATAGACCCAACAGTCAAACTCCAACGTACCCCTCTCCTCTCCCGCCCTCTCGACATCCACCTCATCTCCTCCTCCGCCACCCTATACGGCGGAAAACTAGCCACCGTCCACGACGGCGCAGCCGTCCAAATCTTCGCTACATTGAAGCTTGCAACAAACAAGACAAAGCTCAACCACGTGTGGAACCGCGGGCTCTATGTCCAAGGCTACTCCCCAACCGTACACCCAACTAACCCCAACGACCTCTCCTCCATAACAACCTTTGACGTCAGGTCAGGCTCAACCGCCACACGCCACACCAACATTCTGACCCTCCGATCAGCCCATGGCATCATCAATGCTGTTTCTTGGGGGATAATGCTACCCATCGGAGCAGTCACAGCTCGCTACCTTCGACACATCCAATCACTTGGTCCTACGTGGTTCTACGTCCACGCTGCGATTCAGCTCTTTGGTTTTGTGTTAGGGACTATAGGGTTTGCTATTGGGGTCAGGCTTGGTGATATGTCACCTGGGGTACAATATGGTCTGCACAGGAAGCTAGGGTTTGCTGCATTCTGCTTGGGAGGGCTTCAGACTCTGGCGTTATTGTTCCGGCCGAAGACGACGAACAAGTTCAGGAAGTACTGGAAGTCTTACCACCATTTTGTAGGGTATGCTTGTGTGGTGCTTGGGGTTGTGAATGTGTTTCAGGGTTTTGAGGTGATGGGAGCAGAAAGGTCGTATGCTAAGTTGGCTTATTGTTTGGGGCTTTCAACATTGATTGGTGTTTGCATAGCATTGGAGGTGAATTCTTGGGTGGTGTTCTGTAGGAAATCCAAGGAGGAGAAGCTGAGGAGGGAAGGTTTGATTGGAGGGTCTGATAAAGGCAGTGGAATCATCTACAGTTGATACACATATATATAGTTACTTTCTTGGCTACAGTATGGTTTAGGGAAATATAGGATTTCAGAACCATTTGTTTGGGAACTATGCTGTGTTCAAAGGAACTAAAGTTTTGGTTTGCATCTTTCATGCTTTGTGTAGGGCTTGTGATGATTCAAAAGCAAATATGTATTAATTATGTTTTGTTTTGAATTAGTACTTTTCCAATGATGACTTCATGGATTTGATGGCAAATTGACAATGATGTTTTTTTTAAAGTAATAAATTATTTATATATCGAAAGTCAGAATGACGAGGTTATAATGATCACAAGGATCACAATATTACCATTACATTAGACATTTAACGCTCACTTATTGTGAGCTTAGCAAATGATAAAACTAGTTACACACAAGATACTACAGAAACATAAAACTAGAGGCAAAGTGCTCAATTACGGTACTCCAAGTTCCATGAGACCATCTCGCTGCATCTAGCTCGCACAGTCTGCCAAGCTATCCATGTACTAACACTTGCTCAATTTTGTATTTGCCCTTTTGGATTAGGGCTTAGAAGAGTGTTAGAGCAAGACCCAATGACCCAAGCCCAAGTTTGAGCTTGTTTTGGAGTGAGCCTTGGCCAAGGCCCAATGACCCAAGCCCACACCCAAACCCTAGGATCTTGGTGCTGCCCCTTTCCAGCAGCCATCTATTCCGGCGAAGGCACCATCATCCCACCAGCGCCGCCATAGTTCACGACCTCATCATCGCCATCGATGACAAGCATATCCCTGCCATAGTTCACGATTTCCATGCTGCTATCAAGCATCTTGCTGGCCGCAAATAGCATTGGAGCATAAGAAGAAATCTGCTCTCGACTCCACCAGGATTTTGGGAATTCAGACAATTCCCTTTACCCTCTTCGTCTGAATTTCGCCGGCATCATCCTCAAATGAGCAAGAGGACGGATACAGGCCGAGGTGGCTCGGCTTGGCATCGACTTTGAGTGGCATAGAATTGACGCAAAAAGCTTGGTATCAGCGACAAGCGCCTTAGAATTGACGACGAGCGCCTTAGAATTGGCGATGAGCGCTTGTTGGCGCCGAACACCATAGTTGGGTGACCCCGTTAGGGTTTGGGAGAGAATTGGAGAGTTGGGAGATGAGAGGGAGGCGCAGAGCCATCTCTCCCGTTAGGGTTTTTGACAATGATGTTGTTCCTACAGGAAAATAGATTAATGATAGAACAATGGAGAGAAAAAATTGATGCCAAATTGACAAAAAAAACATATAACAAGAGAAAATAGCAAAACAAAAACACAAACTATGTAACAAGAAAACTAGATAAAAAAATAACAAAACAAAAAAAACACACCGACTGTGTAACAAGAAAAACTAGGAAGAAAATAAAAAATGTCAAGAATGGGATTCGAACCCATGCCCTTTCGGACCAGTACCTGAAACTGGCGCCTTAGACCAACTCGGCCATCTTGACTCTGTTGATAAGTCATCAACTAACAAAACTATATATTAGTTTTAAAAAATTTTATAATACGTCTGGCTTGGGTAATAAAGAGAAGTCAAAACTTTCGCCATGGTCTTCAACTGTCCCAGCTACTATACAAGTGATGTTATTATTTGGATAACCGGTAAAGCTTGGACTTTAAGAAACCAAACCAATTTTCTCATTTATTACAGATTCACATTCTCTTTACCAAACTAGCAGAACCCTTTTGCATGCTAAGCCAGTTTAAATCAAGGATTACATGCTTTGCTACAATGAAATTTGCATCTTGAATATATATTTACTGCAGCTCGTAAAGGTTGAAATAGATTAGGCACCACCAGCTCTACGTAAATGTCTACAAAATTCTAAATGTCTCAATTCTACTTTGAACTTTTTGCCTGTTGTATTCGAGTCTCCAGGTATCTCCACTATTCCCATCAGGGAATGATATAAAGCAAAAAAGGAGCAAATGAGAGCAGCAGGAATTTTGGTCTGTCTTTAAGAGTTCACTATCATACAAGAAGAGGCTTTCAGAGTTGGATCATAGCTTCCATTTATAGTGCTTTCATGATAGTTCAACTCATGTTCTTAATTTGCCTGGCCACTATCTATCCACTTGGACATATTCTTGATGGGAAAAAAGAGTACTGTTGCCCTCACTGTTATCCTCTGAGGAATTGGTGGATGGTGGACATGATTCTACTTACAGAATGAACTGATATGCATTTATTTACGTTCGTTGGTCCGTCGAGTTAAAGCCTCCCCAAAGAAGAAAGCAAGAATCAAACACTTGTTGGACAGAGAAATAAGTGCTCTATGACTTCATTCCAGTGAAATTCAAGTCGTCTCGAGAAAAGATGTAGCTACTAACTGATTAATACTAAACCTACTGAAAAGGAAGTTGCGGACTAACCTTCCTTCTCTCTTCATTTGAGAACTGCTGATTTCTAGAATAAGTGAATAAGCTACGAGTCTTTAGACATGTTAACCGAAAGAAGCTAAGAACTTGATGTTTCTAATCTATTTCTAGTGAGGATGTGACAACGTGTCAACAAGAACCTTAAACACTAAATATCACCAGCCATTAGCACAGCGATATTATCAGTAAGACGACTAGAATGAATGCCAGCACCCCTTCGGTGTAAGGAAAAAAGGCTTTATATACATAGTTACATACTATCTCACCAAAGAAAAGCCGAAACAGAAAGAAAAGATTAATATGTTGCATACAGAATCCTCAAAGACTAAGAATCAGAATATGCATCACTTATTAGGGGTCCCTAGATGGGTAAACCCTTGAATGTTTCACACTAATAAATCAACAGTATTCTCAGGTACAAAGAACAAACCAGATTGATGGGAGAAAAGAATTTTAAAAAGCATTCCCTGACTAGGACTCACAGCTTTGCCAGAAATGTTACAGATAAAAATCTAAGGAAAAAAGATATATATCAGTCTATTTCTTTTTCTTTTTTTTCTTTTTCTTTTTTTTCCTTTTTGGTATCGCCGCCTCACCGGAGATGCATGATACACTTCTGACTATATCCCGCAATCTGATTTTACATCTCACTCAAAGACCAAAACGAAAAAATAAAATAAAAAACCTAAAATGATAACTCAAAACTCAAGCATTGACACAAAATCCATTTTAACTTCTACTCTAATTTTAATTCTTCAAACGGGCAACTCCAGTTAGCTCTTACTAACCAAATTTCTCTTATCTGAGCTATATGAATGAGGGTGGTGTGCAAAATTCACAATTCACCTGCTTCACCAGATTATCTTCACCTACAATATCGTGATATCAGAAATGATGATCCTAGGCAGCAATTCCTGAAAGAAAAAGGAAAGGAGTTTTTAAGTCACCATATTGACAATTAATCCAGTGAGCAACACATTTTCAGTTATAATTTAAACTAACACATTAATCAAGGCCCAGTTGAAAACATTGAATAAGGAGCCACAGTTGCAATTTTGGCGAAATGTATCATATGTGAGAAAATGTACAGAAAGAAACCCGCTGTAACAATCAAACAATACACTTCGCTGACAGAATCACTAGTCTTTGTTTTGGAATTCTTATATTTCTAGGTTTCTCTCATTATATTCCTCAAATGAATTAGAAAGAGATAAATATTGGTGAATCGTGCTAGACAGCAGTCAACTTAAATTCACCATTGATTATAACTGTATGTGTCTTGTGTATTCTATTGTGTGTATGTCTAAAAAGTACAAACAAAGCTTCCGGTTAAACATGCACTGTCAGGATGAAATAATGAAAACCAAAGAACAATTTACTACTAAAACTATTCTAGAAGGGAGAACCAAAAAAACAATTTCTGGCTTTCAAAAGCATATGCTGTGATTCTGTGAAAAAGAAAATATATATATATATACAGTTCCTATCCAGAGCGAAGCTTCGCTTTGAAATTAAAGTGTGATGTTCCTTATTTGACTCACTTTTCGGTTATATTTCCACATCTCCAACTTTCAGTTTGTAGATCTTATTGCATAGATCACTTCTGCAAAGTTTCATCAAATTTGAAGATCATTTGGGTTTTCGTAATCATTATTTACATAGACAGTTCGGTTATATATATATATTGCTAGATATAACAGTTGCATATACAAAAACAACTTTTATAAGAGATAAAATATGTACAAATCTTCCTATCACAAAGAGTCAAATAAAAAACATTTGGTCAAAAATGTGAAATCTTCCTATCAGAAACCAAGGAGCACAAAAAAACTCTGTGAACACAGGAGACACCATATTTCCCCATTAACACTTAGTGACTACATGAACATGGTCGAACGACTCAACCAGACAAGAAGACCACTGCCCAGCTGCAACTTCCTTAACACCTTAAAGTGTCGAATCAAATGATTGCACCAATACACACTCCAAGTCATTTTATTGTATGACAATGTCCCACTGTTTCTTCATTCATCAATAAGCTCACATACTCATAATGTTAGATCTCTTAATTAAACTGAACTAAGCTCGGCTCAATCTTCTACTATAACAGGGTTGAGCTCAAAACAATTAACGGAACCTACCATATGATGTATACGTCTTTTAAAACAAGGAACTGGCTGTGAAAGAGTTCTCTATAAAAGATGTAAAAAAAGCTAAAAGCCACCATCCATGTGGTAAGAAATTCAACATTCATATAAGTGTGGACAATGCATGTGGTAAATAACCATCTAAGTGGTCGTGCAACAATCTAAACTCTATCAATGTCATGTAACAATCTAATCTATACCAATATAACATCAAAAACACGTTCTGGTCAATGTGATCGTTTGAACACTTGATAAAATTAGGCTTAAATAATTAGATGAGCACAAACTTCAGAATGTGCAATATAACCCCTGATCCAGTTACAATGATCAACAACTTATATAGCACACAAGAATTTAACAATACTTTTCTTGTTACAGTTACAACAAGAACCACAACCCAAAAAACTTGTGTACTAGGACTTGTGAAATTAAACATCCAATGGTATAGTAGTAAACTTCATGGATTAAAAACTGAGTATAAAATATTAACATGAACTATTACTTAGATGCAGCATTTCCTCATGCTTGTGATGCAGAGCAGAGACACTGCACAGCAAGCGACTTCAAGGAAAGGTTTGGACTATCTCACAAATCATCAGTGTAAGATGGGGGAAGTGAAATCCACACCCATTTTACAATCAACATTCCTTTCCTTTCTTCAAACTATTTTAAATTCTTTGCTTTTTTTTCTTGTGACTTCAGCACAATAGAGGAAAGGAGTGTGAAATGGATCCAGATTATTCTACACAAATTTAAATTTTCAACACTCGACCATTTCAGAAACTAAAAAGATTCTATGGAAAATATAACTATGAACTATCTATATCTTTCAACTAGACAATGGAAGCACAGAATGTTGAGTGAGATATTAGGCAGTTACGTTGCTATTACCTGTATTTGACTGTCTCTTATTAACACTATATCCACCAACATAACCAGGAGAGCTTTTAGCTGAAACGTCAGAAGCTGCACTGCCAAGTCCATAACCAAAGGGTCCAGGACCATCTCGCTCGGAATTTGATGACCGCCAAGTGGGATCTCCATAAACTGAACCACTACTGTAAAAGTCATTGAAGGCTCCATCAAACCCACCATTTGATGCAGCAAACGATGACGCAGGGGCTGTACCACTGTTCCTTCCATACCCTCCCGTTCCCAAACCGTAACTGTTGTCACCGGCTCCATATCCAAGATTCCCACTATTGTTAGAAACATTATTTCCTCCACCTTGAGGTGAAATTGCCGAAGACCGCCAGTTAACTCCAGTATTGCCAAATGTGCTTCCTCCAATGCTGCCACTTCCTGAACCCATGTAAGCATTGGAATTTGAAGAATTTGTATTGAGCCCCCCATTCCCCCACAAACTCCGTGTCACGGAGCTGAAAAAGGATGAGTTTCCTCCATTACCACCATCATATCCAATGGGACTGCTAAACCTATTTGAATTATTGATATAATAAGGGCTCACTCCGCGCCCATAGCTGACATTACTATTATAATTTGCACTTCCTCCAAAACCTGGGTTCAGACCAGGCTCAAAGTTCATTCCCACTCCATAACCTGAACTAAATGGAGGAAACCCACTTCGACCACCAGAAACTGGACTAAATCTACCAAGACCATAGCCTCCAACTGTACTTGGAGTATATCCCTGAGTATAGCCATTAAGGAAGCTGTTGACCCTGCTCAGACCATAGTTATATCCTCCAAGTGGGCTGCGACTGGGTCCAGGCGATAACTCTTTAGGAACTGCACGCTTGACTTCAACCATCTTCCCATTCAGTTCATGAAAAGTCTTAAGCAAAACCTTATCCACTGCTTCCTCTGAGTCATAAGTGATGAAACCAAAGCCTCTAGGCCTCTGCGTGTTATGATCATACATCACTACAACATCTGTGATTGTCCCAAACTGTTCAAAGTAACTCTTGAAGTCACCCTCTGTGACAGTGGATGCTAAACCTCCAACAAAAATCTTTCTTGTTCGGCCTGGACCTGGAGAACCTTGGATGCTCACAGTGCTTCTACTCAAAATGTTCTGGTCATCCCTAGGGACAGCCTTTTTAGCCTCAACCTGAGAACAGAGATCAAATAACATAAGATCTGGGATTAACTAATCAGCTTACATGAATACGTAATGCATTTACCAATCTTACTTTCAAGAAAAGAAACTGAAATATTAATATCAGACCCTAACTCCTATAAAACATTGTACTATCCTTCACATTTGGAGTGCTTCAGACAAAAATGTTTAATCAGGCATTCATTTCTGTGAACATAAAACCACAACTGAATTATAAAACTACATTCATTCATAAATCTAAAGAACGTCGTTTTGATTACCATCCTTCCGTCAATGTTGTGCTTCTCCATTATGACAGTGTCCGCAACGGTAGGGTCAGCAAAAACTACAAAACCAAAACCACGAGCACGGCCTGTAGTCCGATCCTTCATGATCACTGCTTCTACCACCTCCCCAAAAGTACTAAAATACTCTTTCAGACGATCTTCATTTGTGTCCCAAGATATGCCACCAATAAACAATTTACCACTGTCGGATTGCATTTTCTCTGCAATACAAGCCAGACGAATTCAAAGTGAGCAAAATTCACGAATGCCAACCAAAACACGAATCCAACTCAAACAAAAGTTGCAAACTTTATCAAAATCTTACAACCAATTCAAATAAAGACCCCATCTTTATTATTTAATCATTGATCCAACAAAACTCAGTCACAAACACAAAACTTCTAATGAATTCAAAACAATCAATGCAGACAAATATCCAATCCAATCCAATCCAATCCGGTAGCTAGCTGAAGTCAAATGCGGATTGATACATATCAAAAGCTAGAAAGAACACTACCTTAATCTGAAGAATTACAAACACAGATTGTAATCCGATTCAAGAAACAGAGCAATCCTGGATTCAATTACGAAGCATCCGATCCTTCACCGATCAAACACTGCACCCTGAATTAAGTACAAACAAGAAAACCCAGAAACAATATCAATCAGAAAAGTTGAGCAGGATCCAAATCTACACACAATTAGAAAGAAATAAACAAATCAAGAATCCAAGAAATACGAACCGGTTAAAGGAAAACCCAGATGCGAAATCTTGGAAGGAAACTAAGATCTGAGAGGAGGCAGTGTAGGAATAAGAACAGAGGGCATGCTCAAACCTCCTCTCTATATATTGTCCTTGCCCCCTCCTACCTTTTTTATTTGTTCTTTCAATGGTGTTTATTTGATTACCAAATGCAAATTCAGTTACCAAACAGATGGGTAGGAGATTATAAAAAAAAAATTATACAAAAAGAAAAAAGAATGTGTATTTCTAGAGGGAGAGACAGGAATTTGTAGAGAGAGAAAGATAAGGTGTTTTGGGAGGTCTGGAAGGAATATATAGGAGGCAACTCTCTGTAAAATCAGGAAGACGAATATTTTCACCCCTCCTTCATATATTTCCTATTTTTTAACCTTTTGGGATTTTGTAAAATGTGGGTTGAATTTGAGCAAACTTGTACACTGAAAATGCCCCAAACATAGAGAAATCAGAGAGGTTTTGGCAATGAAAAATGTGGGTTTTCTCTGATCTGATCAAATGGGAAGATTTACTGGACCTTCATTTCCCCCCTCTGTTGCTTTTATACTGGATGGAAAAGCATCACCATTGTAGCCGCATATAGGGTGTCATGTATCACATGAGACTGCATGAAATTTGAAACCAGCTTAGCCCTTGATTCCATCGCTTTTTTATTTAGTTTTGGTGTGTAGAATGTAGAATGCATGTGATCAAGTTATGATTCATTATTTCAGTTTTAGTGGTGCCATTAAAACCAATAAAAGAAAAGGATATGGGTAGAGCTAGTACCATCCTTGGCCAAACAAACAAACTTGGTAGTTAATTAGTAGCATCCATCTCTTTTAGTGGTTTAACCCTAATTTTGCTTTGTCAAAGAGAATGGTATCATAAAAAATAGCCAAAAGACAAATCTCTTGAGCGAAGCAAGAGAAAAGTATCACAAGTATTATCCAAACTTATTTATTCGTTACAACTAAAATAAAATAACTCGAGTTGTCTTTTAGAGAAATATAATACGCAATAGTTATTTTTTTATTGTGGATAAATATTGGTGCAACTTGGATTAAACTCTAACCTAATTGACTTCCATATAAAGACATCCACTATATGTACCGAATTAATCTAACTTGAGTTATGCCCGCCCACCCCCCCCCCCCCCCCTCCTAACTTGTTACTAGAAGGTTGAGCCTAATAACCTGTTGGTCCACTCAATAGCCCAAACTTGCAGGCTGTTGGAAGCCCACCAATCACTCGGTATATTCAAAGCAATTGGGTCTCAAAACTAATTGGTCATCCAAAGAGGTTTGGGCCTCCCAATATGTCTTGCCATCAAGTCCGTGAACATCTTTGCTCTGCTTGCCGTCATGATTCCACCATTGTGCGAACGCTCGACAACAGCAAAAAAACTTATGGTTTGACAATGCCATATTTTAGCCAAGGGGTCAAGCCCAATAACATGTTGGTCCACACAATAACTCAAACTTGCAAGCTGTTGGAAGCCCACCAATAAGCATGTTCAAAACTAATTTGGCCTTTCAAAGAGGTTTGGGCCTCCCAATATGTCTTGGCATCAAGTCCATGAGCATATTTGCTCCTCCAACCGTCAGGATTCCACCAATGTGCGAGCGCTCGACGACGACAAAAAAAACTTATGGTCTGGCAAAGCCAGATTTTAGCCCACGGGTCAAGCCCAATAACCTGTTAGTCCACGCAATAGCCCAAACTTGCAGGCTACGGGAAGCCCACCAATCGGTATGTTCAAAACTAATTTGGCCTTCCAAAGACCTCCAAGGACCTCCAAGTATGTCTTGGCATCAGGACTTTGAGCATCTTTGCTCTGTCAGCAATCATGATTTCACCACTATGTAAGCGCTCGACGACGGCAACAAAACTTATGGTCTGGCAAAGCCAGGTTTCAGCCATAGCAGAACCATGTCCAGACCCCCAGTGCAAAATGACTTCAATTGTTTTCACTTTCCTCCACCTCATATCCGACAAGCCAAAATCATCTTGGCCATTCCTTTCTATTGTCGCCTTTTTCACGCCCAAGCGAAACTCCTAAGTGCCATATCCGAACGCCGAATACTCTGCTCTAACCCGGATCCCACATATCCTGACATCCATCAACACACATGAACATACCTTCATGCCTTGAAAGCCAATAACAACTTGAGCATGAGAAGTTGGTGATGGTGAAGGATTTCTTCTAAATTTTATTTTGGTGCGGGGTTATGGCCGGATAGGGAACCCTAGAGAAAGAGAATCTTTGCTTGGAAACCAGTCAAAAAGAATTTACGTTGATAGCTTGCTACATAAAGGCAAGGAGAGGCAGTAAGAGATATGCTTAGTGATGGCATCGACGCCATGGGTGGATCTCCAAACCTAGACGGTTAGGGTTTAGGAATAGTGAGCTCTCGCTGAGATAGTCTAAAAAAATTCATAGATCATCCCTCGAGTCCCTAGATCCTCCCTCTCCATACCCTATGCAATCGCTGCTACCAACCTCGCCTTTGTCGCCATTATCAGCATAATTATGACAAACCTGACCTTATTTTTGTTGTCATTCAGTATATCGCCTCCAACACTCACCTTTAGCACCATGACCCGTTGTTGTCAAACACGTCCATCTTTATCCCAACCCTCATCATTGAAACCCATGATGGGTGGATTTCGGGAAGATAAAATTAGGCGCACATTCGGCAAGGGAGAGAGAAATCCATTATTGACGTCACAAAACAAGTGCAAACCAGTTACAAGCTTTGCTAAAGGAGAGATCGGTTCACCCACAAGCTTGTTGCCCTTGACCAGGAGAGAAGTCGATAGGGACCATCTGATCAAATATGTACTGGAACAAATTAAGTATGGCTACCTAGAAGTCAAATTTTGATCCAACCAAAAGTTAGGGTTCCCATTGAAATTAGTCGTTGTCACCCTTCAAATCCAAGTTACATAGCCACATCCGCTATATAACTAGGGCACCTCTCTACCAAGACACAAGTAAATTACATAACTATCACCACCAATCAAGGTAGGTTTCTGTGACAACTTAGATTTTTTTGAAAATAATATTAATATCTAAAATAGTATATATATTTATATATACATACATATATTTTCTTTTAAACTGTTGGTATTTAGTGTTTTGTGTGTGAATATATATACATATAGTTTTATATATATGCTGAAATTGTTTTAATTGTTTTTAGACTTGTCTTTATTTTATTTTAGTAGGAAAGTTCTTACCCCATAAACCAAAACCTTGACCCAATAGTAAACCCAAGATACCTTAACCCAAGCCAAACTTAGAGCACTTTTCAGGAAACATGTTGTCTCACAACGACGGACAAACCTCGACATCCAAACGCAAAGCATTGTCTCTCTTCTTCATCGTTTTCTTCTCCTCCAGATTCTTCCCAAATTGAATCTTTAATCAAATTCATCAGAAACCTTGCTAAGCCTCCCTCAAACCCAGAAAATATCATAGGAAAATATTAAATATTAGCAGCCGACCTTGCAAGCAGGAGGTGTCAAATTCTCATAGCTCGATCAATGACTCCTTCAAGCTATTTTGCAAGAGCTAGAACCCTAGGAGCCTAGAGGTGGCGGGTCTAGGAGCTAAACGGGTAAGTACTCAGTTGAACAAATCAATTTTGCTTCTTGTGTTCATATCTTAGGGATTAAGTTCCTAGACTCTATAAATAGTTGTGTTCAGTATTTTGGAGATAAGTCTTCTAGCAATCCCCATACTTAGAGTGAGGGACATATACCTTGGTGTAAGAACTCAAGTGTGATTCTATTTTGGTTTGTTTGTGAAATTAGATTGAGATAACTTTGAGATTTGTGTATGATTGTTTCTTTGATTTGAAAAGTTGTAATTGAGCATTGGTTCTGATTTTGTTGTTGTGAAAAACTATGTGTGGTAAGCATGATCATTGAATTCCTTGGCTAGCCAAATAAGTTCTCTATTGTAGAAAATCAAGTTATGCAGTGGTTGTTGTTGTTAGGATCCCAGATCTTGGAAATTTGTCTTAAAATTTGAGTCAAAAACTGTAATTTTCTGATTCTGGTCTTCTAATTTTGAAAATCATAAGTATTTGTAGAAAATTCCTTTTGCTGCAATTTTAGTTCCAAATTGTTCTTTGGGATGTCTATTTCAAATGTTGTGAAGACACCGTATTTAAATTCCTAGCCAAACTATGTCGTTTTTAGCCTGAAAGTTTACTGGACAGAAAGTCAAGAAGTTATTTTGTGATATCAGAATTTTGTTGTTTTCAGTTGCACTTTTTGTTTCTTTGTAATCTTTGTTGTTATGCAATCATAGATGTATTGATTTAGAATCTCATGTTTGTGATTTGTTTATGAAATCAAAGGTAAAAACTAAAGGTCGAGGATGCTTAAAACTAGTTATTAGATTTATAATTACTTTTATTGCTTCTATAAGTAGTGGTGTGGATGATGCTCGAGTATGTTTCTTTACTTATAAGTTTGTGATTTTTGTTTGTTTAACACCAAAGTGTCTATATTAGAAGTTTAGTTTTGCATACAGTCCATGCATATCTAGAAGTAATTAACGTTACCGTCATCAGTTCATCACCATCTATGACTGCCATATCCAACAACTACTTTCAACAGTGAAATTAATGAAAAAAGAGAAAATAATGAATCGATGGTTAAACAAAAACAACATATATAAACAAGCTAGATATGCAACGGATCGTCCATTCTTTTTTGTAAGTTAGGATGGCATTTAGGGCATGTCGATAAATACCACTATTACATGCAGTTCCCCGTTACTGGAGATCGACGCTATCGCGTATCCGATCCGACCTTTTCCATCCGAACTGTAGCTCTCATAAATCTGGTAATTTGTGGATGCATGATTCATGGAAGCTAGGTGATTAACATGAATCGTGCCCTCCACGAAAAGAGGGGTTTTGGTCTTCCCACACTCTTTGGCTAAGGTAGCTGGCGTAGTAGAAACTGTCAGCCTTGAGCTACTTCTCACCTACATTTGTTTATTACATTTCTGCATTTGTCCTACGTACGTACTCTATTAACCTTTGCCCAATTTTTACACAAAACACCAGTTACACTTGCACCATCCCATTTGTTACAAGTTACAAGGGGATCGAGCTAGATAGGTGTGTTTGGTCCTCATCATCTTATCCAGAGATCTTTGATGTAATGGTTTAGGTGAGGGGATTAGATCGATCCATGCATATATATAAGTATATATGATCATATATATATGGTTGGTCTGTGCAGCTAGCTAGCTGGGCTGTAAGTCTATAACCACTAGTTGGTGTGCATGTGCTGATCATGATCACGGAGGAGCTAGCTAGATCGATCGAAATTAGGAGGCATCATGCTTTCACATGCAGCTTATAATTAGTTTTTGTAGTTCAAAGAGGAATATATATGCATGCCCTTCTGTTGCACTGTCCCCTTCATCCAATCGATCACCTTTCATTTTAATCATCCAAATCATCTTCTGGTGAATCTGGTCTAATTACTTGCTGTTTACTTTTCTGTCAACAACGAGTTTATACCAAGAGACTTATTCTCCTTATAAGAGCTAGGAGAAGATACAATTGAACTGCTATCTATGTAAATCAGAAAATAAATAGAGCCAAGTCAGCCAACAATCCTTGACTATGAATACATCATCCTATTCATTTGTATGCTTATTGTCACTTCTCGTCAATTGGTCTTTTTAGATACGTAAACAAAATATTAAGTTTCAATCATAAATTTAGACGAACTGAGCGTGATCATATATATAGCCCGCTTGCCAATCTATTTAGTCCCACATATTTTTTTAGGATTGAAATTCGTACTCCTCATTTTACAATCCATACTCATTATTTTCTTTTATAGTAACTTTAATTTTATTTTTACTCATATGTGTTTTGATTTTTCGTAAACACTAAATCAAAAACAAAACCTACATTTTTAGGACAAATTATTCATTTCTAAAAATAGAAAGAAAATAAAGAAAATGCTGAATATGCGGGAATTTACGAAGTGTGCCGAACAATTTAAATTCAAGACTGAAATTTGAAGAAGTGTACTGAGCAATCTAACTTTACCTCCAAAACCCAAAAATTTCAAGTTCCCTCCGACCCTTTCAAACTCAAAAACCCCTTCTCCTCCTTCTCTATTTATTCCCACCCATGAAATCCCTTCACTTCACTTCCCATCTCCTCTCTCCTTCTCTTCCCTACTTCCAAATCCCTCTTCTCACTCTCTAACTCCAAACCCATGGCTTCCTTCAAACCCTCCATCCCCTCTGGCGAGGTCCACGTCATCATGGGTCCCATGTTCGCCGGCAAGACCACCGCTCTCCTCCGCCGGATCAAGTCCGAGGGGGCCAGCGGCAGGTAAAGTTTGCATCTTTGCTAAAAATTCGAGTAGATGTGATTGAAGTTTTGAACTTTGACTCGAATTGTTTTCAATTTCAGAAATGTGGTGATGATAAAATCGAGCAAGGATAACAGATATGCTGTTGATTCGGTTGTGACTCATGATGGGGCCAAGTTTCCGTGCTGGGCTTTGCCGGATCTGTCCTCGTTTAGGCTCAAATTTGGAGGAGATGCTTATGATAAGGTACTTTTTTGAGCTGGGTCGTCTTGGGTTTTAGTCAAGTTTTAATTTTTTCGAAGAAATTTTAGTATATGATGTTGATCTGGGTATTGGGTTTTTGATAGTTTTGGATGATGTGATACATGTTATGGAAACCGGGTCTAAGGAAATTGTTTAGTTACTGAAGGAATTATGTTTGTGGTGATGTTATGGGTGGTCATGGACTCATGGGTACTGAAGATTTTGGGAAATTGAAGGTTGTGTATTTGATTTGGTGTATTAGAGGATCTGATTGTGTTATTGTTATTGATGTGTGTTTGCAGCTTGATGTTATTGGTATCGACGAGGCTCAGTTTTTCGAAGATCTATATGATTTCTGCTGCACAGCTGCTGATCATGATGGGAAGACTGTGATTGTTGCAGGCTTGGATGGTGATTACTTGAGGTGATATTTTTGTTTAGGAGTAACATATTGTGTTTGGTCGTGTTGCTAATCATTGTGTTTGCTATGTTAGAGTGCTGAAGTTGGTTGTAATGGTGTATCTGATCTTATTGACAGGAGGAGCTTTGGCTCGGTGCTTGATGTAGTGCCTCTTGCTGATACAGTGACCAAGCTGACAGCTCGATGTGAAATGTGTGGCAAACGAGCTTTCTTTACCCTGAGGAAGACTGAGGAGACAAAGACTGAACTGATTGGCGGTGCTGATGTCTACATGCCTGTTTGTCGCCAACACTATGTCAACGGACAAGTTCTTATCAAAGCTGCAAGAACTGTCATGGAGTCTCATAAATTTAAGAGTGGCACCATGTCAGAAGTAGCTCCAATCTTTTAGAAAACAGCAGTTGCTGTTTTCACTACCTATTATCTATTTCTTTAGGTCTGCCAATCTGCTATGTATTATAAGAGGCAAAAGTAGCTGATTGCCTGCAGTTGTAGTTTGAAGTCCAAACATGGGAATTGGGAAGTCTGAACCTTAAATGGTTTCCTTGGCTTGGACTGTAGTCATGAACTCTGATGTATCTCCTCTTTATGTCAATACAAGAAGTTCCTTTCTGAAAACATCTACAGTAGTTGAGTTTGAGCTAGGATTCAGATCATTTATTACAAATATCAGTATCTCTTAGTTCTCTAAACCATTTTTATCCCTGATGTTATTCAACAACTATACATGCTGAACATTTGAACATGTAAGTATGGTTCAAGTATTCTTGGCTAAAAGCATGCGTACAAGTAAACTTTTTCCAAGAAAATTTGACACAAGAAATTATTGTCACCATGTGTATGATCATTGCTGGTTCTAATTTCCATACACAGATTATGCTGATGAGTATTCCGCTGCTCTAGAACCTGGTTTTCTCTTTAGTTTTCTGCTTCGAAACAAGGAAATTCTGCGAAAGACCTTCAGTAGTTGACTTGCATACCTTCTTTGAGAAGCAAAATTCACAGAGCCAATGCAACCCGTTGCATGTACAAGTGGGTTGCCCTTTCTGCTCATCGATCTGCTTTCCTTACCATATGGCTTCATGCTTGGTACTGTGGTTGAAACTGGTTCTTGTTTCTTCGAAATGCTCTGCCATTGAAGGCTTCGCTTCAGTGTCATGAGCTCTTGTTCAAGATTCTGAATTCTGAAGCTTGTTGACTCATATTCTTTCCTTGACAGCTCAGGTCTCTGATTGACCAGGTCCTTTTGTAGCAAAAAGCTCAAGGGTCTGCTGCTAGCTGGCTCTGCTCCATCTGTATATGTACTAGGACTATCCCCAAGATTCTGGCTTTTAGAGTTTGGGCACCTAGAGCTTGAGAGACTCCCAGAAAACTCTCCACAGTGTACATATCGGAACGAATCTGAGCATTCTTTGAAAGCTTGGTGTGTGCTGAGCTGCTGCACAAAAAGTGCTTGAACAATCAAACGCAGCGGCATCAGCTCATTTTGAACAGCATCAATGCATGCCTCTTGTGACAGCTTTTGGCAGCTAAGGTACTTGCACACTGCCCACTTCTCTTCTTGGCAGATAGTTGGGTGTGCCTGAACAAAAAAAATAAAATGTCACCAATAAGTTTAGAGTAATTTTAAGAAGATATGAAGGTCCAATGGTAATGTTTACCTGCAAGAAGGTGTTCATTGCCCTGTAGAGTTTGTCATGACAGTGTCTGTAGGATATAGGTAATCTTTCGATGAGTTCCATGAATCTTTTAGGCTGCATGTTGGTATCAGTAGCTATGTGAGTAAGATATGCATCCCACAATTCTGCAACAATTGAGTTCCCTGCTGAGAGGCTATGATCCTTATCCAAATTAGCTGATACGTATGCTGAAATTATGCTCTCCATTGTAGCCAGCTCTATGCTAGAAGATATTGACTCGGTTCCACTTTTCGGAAGATAAAGTCTTCCAGTTGGGCAAAGTGTAGTTGAGATACAATCTGCTCTTGCAACTTTGCCTTGCTATCACCTCTCAGACCTTCTTCAAGGGATGTAGAGAGAATTGCAAAGTAAAACCCGACGGGGATTGCTCGACAAGCCTTCTCCCCCTTGGGAAGCAAATCAAGAACACCTTGAAGGATAACTGAAACTTTATGATCATCCCCAATTTTGTGACCAGAGTTTTCCCAAAATTGGATTGTCTTTTTTGAAAGTACCCATTTGTTAGCATATAAAACAATAATGGGAGTCAAATACTTTTCTTTCATACCTTGTCTTCTCAAGGACCCTATTATCCTCTTAAAGAATCCAAATGGTAGAGCAATGAGATCTTTGATCCAAAGGTCCTGACTCATAATCTCCTTTCCCATTTCACAGCTCCAATTTCGGATGCACAATGTGTCCAATGTGAGTACCGGTGTGTCACGCCTTCTCTCCGGATCAAGAATCTCCATACAAGCCATGAATGCTAGGCACTCAATGCAGCGGCTCACGATTAACAAGTCTTCAGACCATGGAAGCAAAGTTTGGCACTTCTGGAGTACTATTAGGGTGTCATTCCAACTCTGCATGACTACTTGGTTTAAGTAGAGATCAAAGCGCTCACAGAGGTTGCCAGAAGAGTATTCTTCTGTCATTTCAAGAAACTCAGCTGCACATCTCAGGGCTACCACATTGAAAGGGTCAATCAATGTGGAGGAGCCATAGATGAACAACGCAATCATCTCAAAGGTTTCTGGCCCTCCTGGGAAGTCTGGTGGTAGCTCAACCTCAGCTGATTCATTCAGCCTTTTCTTGAAATAACCACTTTTTGAAAATATTGGGTACTGAAAAATCACAAAAATGCAAAAGACAGTTAAAATAGGACAGTTTAGAAGTTGAAAACATAAGATCCATCTACAACCTCTTAAGATTCATTTTCTTACCTTGTGAAGGTTAAAGGTCTTACCGCCAACTCGAACACTAACAGAAACAGGCAAACCAGTCTCTTGAGTCCTGAAAAAAGAACCCCACATCAGTAAAAACATCTTGCATAATGCATACCATAAACAATGCTCCGTGAAAGTAAAATAACCATCTTACCATGAAATGATCTTAATCTTGAGCAAGGCTCCAACGTTTGGAGAAGAGAAAGGACTTGATGCTAAAGGACTACTATCTTTTAGTGGGCTTGCAACTTTCATTTCCAGAGCTCATAAACTGCTCCAGAGACTGAAACTTACAGGAACTGAAACTTCAGACTTCAGAAAGCAATGGGGAGTTGATTTAAATCCTCAAGCACAAACAAGTACTTTATAATATAATGCTTTCTGTCTACCAGTTGCCACAAAATGCTCTAAACTTGTCTGAAGGAAACGAAGAAAATAGTAAAGCTTCTAGATTTGATGACAAAGCCAGGAAAGAATGATGAAAAAGAGGTGGTTTTTGGAAATTTTGTTCACAAATACATTCGTGCAGCTTAGTTTTTTTTCTGGTCAAAGTCAAATGCACACGAGTGAAACACTGATCAACATCCAAATTTTAAGGCTTCAAAAACGTTCTCGAATGATGAGACTTGGGTCACTACAACAGTAGAGCATGGTAATTTTTTCACTCCCTTCAATGTGTGTTGCTTGCTTTACAAGTCTTTTGCTTATGCATGTATTGGACCACAACATGTATACCATCAAAAATTGATTGGAAATCCTGATTCATTTTATGTCCATTGAATTAGAAAGATACACCATCGATTCGGTTCCATTGAATTAGAAAAGTACACTATCGATTCGGTTCTTATGTATTATCTTTCAACGTTCTCTTGTCAGACAATCTAACATGTTACGTTGTTAGTATGCATAGTTTTAGTGAATATTGTTACATATACATAGTCGATAATTTCGGTGAAAAAGATGGTTAATTACATTGGACGGCTATTGTCCAATTTCAGTGGCTCAAAAAAAATAAAGGCCATATTGAATTATTGATGATATGGGGTTAAAGCTTTTAGTAGACTAGAAGATTCATATAACAAATGGCATTGAACCAGGGAGCTCCTTGAAGCTCCTTGAACCAGTCCCTATGAAAAGTCTACTTAATTGGAGATGGAGATCTGCAAAAAGGATGTGTTGGGAAATAGAAAAGGAAGATTGAGACATGTAAACTAGAAAAACTAGTAGTTGAGACTTGAGAGAAAAAACCTAGAATATGATAAAGGGGGAAGATGGAGTGAGGGTGAAGCTTGGAGTTTACAAATGATGTGTAGCAACACAAACACCCAAGACGGCACGTTTACTTAATTTTGTGGTGCTTTGGATGAAGGGGCATTGCTTGCTTTCTCCCAACAACTTCAATCCCAATAACGACTTTTGCTTAGTGTACCCCTTGCAAGTTTATACTTCATTCTATACATCAATTTGTTAAACCATAACCTAATCTTGAAAGCTTAAATAGTTTTCATTGAGCCAACAACAATGTAATACTTCATTTAATCTTTAGCATCTGTTCCTAATCTTTACAATTATATGATTATCGAATGGTAAAATTCGATTCCCAGAAATGAAACTTTCAATTTCCCCAGTCTGCGATCCAACACAAAATTACCCCTACAATCTTCAAGAACCATGAAAGACCGGTAAATAGACTGGAAAGGGAGCAGACTACGCCTCACAGTTCCTACGAATGTTAACAATGTATACCAGGATAATGTAATGTTATATGTATAATTGAATAATCTCAGCAGACAGCAAATTCTCAAGGACTGAAGGACAGCTATGGAAAACAAAAACAAAAGAAAGTACAGCTATATTCCTTTTGGCTCAAGCAATACATTCGTTTAAAGTTGCAGAAATATATATTTTTTTTGTCTGTCAAGGGATTGCTGCTTTATTCTCAACCAGAAAGTATTAAAGTGATGTGATAAATTCATGTGGGAAGTAACATGGGAGTCACTGGTTTTGCTCTAACACTAAAGTACTTCTGGCTTCAACGTTTATAAAAAATTTGTGAAATAAACCTCTACAGAAATAAATAGATTCAATTTTAGTGAAATGCAACTATAGGGGGTTAACAATTAATGTTTGCAATACTACCATCATTTACCTCAGCCTAGAGAGAAGGACAGGCATATAGTCAGAATAGAAAAACCTCTTCTGCTAGTTCAGAAATGAGAGATAAGCCCCACATCCCAAGCATTTTTCGTCTCAAAACACCAGAAGTTTCAAAAAGCCATCAAGAGGTGGATCTGGCTCTTCAGCAACAACTTCAGAAAAGAAGGGGTCTCTCAGTAGCTCAGAGGCTGAAGGTCTTGCCCTTGGCTGGCCTAAGGATTTCTCAATAAATGCCTTCACCTCTGGATCAGCCACCTTGGCTAGGGAGTCAGGCCTTATACCAGCTGAGACCTTCCTGTATATCTTGACAACAGAGTCGCATTCACTGTATGGTATCTCCCTTGTTACCATCTCCAGCAAGCACATCCCAAACGAGTATATGTCCACCATCTCATTATAATCCTCCTCATAGAGCTCAGGTGCCATAAACTCGGGTGTCCCTAGAACAGTATGTGCTTTGTGGCTCCTCCCCAGTATTGCTGCAAATCCCAGATCACCGAGCTTCACCTGTAAATGAAAATCATCATGGTTAGAGGGTCATAAACATATGCATGGTAAGCCAAAAGTGATTTGGATATATTGTTCTATTGCTTACATTAGAGGTTGAACTCTTCAGTCAAAACAAGCAAAGGGACTACATGTTTTTCAGGAAAACTAGATATCGGAATGAATATCAAAGACCCTAAGTTACAATCGATGCTGTGCAGAATGTAAACATACTGATATAGGAATGATAGTTTTCAATGTTAAGATGCAATAGTCTGTCAACCAAACATACAGAATTCTACCTCATTATTCCCCAATTAATTTTTAATCTGAGAAAACTAGGCCTAAGTAATAACCCTGAAGTTCATGGCAGAGCTAGGTTTGCAGAAGTAATTTCTAGAAAGTATAGTATATCGAGGCTTGGGGGGACCAGGACAACCTTAGGCCCCTATATAGCTCTGCCACTGCTCCTCTTACTTATAACCTAGTGCTTGTCATGTTACATGCAACCAAACAATTGAAACACCACCAAGGATTAGGAGCGACCAGTTAAGTAAAACTACTTCAATTGCTAAACAAATTCTAGCCTAGTTCAGGAATAGAACATCAATTTCCACACTCCAATGCACTTGTAAAATTCGTATGATCTATTTTAACCTGTCCGTTATTCCCATTGACAAAAATGTTGCTGCAATTGAGATCTCTGTGAATGATGCACGGCTCATGTGTATGGAGGTACTCCAATCCCTCAAGCACCTGCTTTGACCACTTCTTCAAAGCCTTAATATTCACACGCCTATGCTTCTTCCTGTAATCCCTCAAATTCCCAGAATTGCACACTTCCGTAACAAAATTCAAAGCGTGACGCTCCACATCCTTCCAAACACTGTAACACTCTATAATGTACTTGTTCTCCAACTCGCTCAGTAGCTTAACCTCGGCGTAAAGATGATTCAACAGCATTGGATCATCACTGAAGTTCCTCAACCGCACCTTATTCCACGCCACCTCGGTACCTTGCTGCTGATCAAACGCCCTATAAACCTTCTTCACAGCACCCTGACCAAGCAGCACATCATACCTCCCAAACCGCCCCGTCGGATCAACCTCCACATACGTCTCGGATTCTGGATCAAAATTACTAGTATCCTTCACTGCCATCTCCAAAAATCAATCTGAAACCGTGTACAAAATCCAGTTAAAAGCTAACTTTGACAACATTCAACAGAAATATTGACCAACCCTAAATTTTCCAACAAATCATTGATTCAATACTATTACTAGAACCTAAAAACAAAAAAACAAAAATTCTCTGTGAAATTGAAAAAAGCAGGAGACACAAAATGTGATAATAAAAATTGAATCTTGAGCATCATGAGTAACAGATAGACAGTAAATTTCAAAACTTTAAGCGATTAAACGTCGAAAAACAAGGAATTACAGACGCCCAGAAGCAGAATTCAGCGAAAGAACTAAGCTAAGCATACGTTTGAGTACTACAAGATTGAGATTACGTCGGAAAATTTAGGAGCTTACAACAGCAGAATGTGAATGAATTAAGGTGAGAGAGAGAGAGTACCTGAGTTAGTAAACGCGAGTCAAAACTCTTGGAACGTAATCGATTTTTGCCCAAACCAGAATTTGTGTTTGATTGGGAGACGAAAATGGAGAATAAACAAGGGCGCTATTTATAGGAACCACGGCGGTCAGTTTAGTCAAAAACGACGCCGTCAACATTTGCTGACGTCATTCCAAGTTTCAAGGTTGTTTGCACATAGGAGCTACGTATCCCGAATGAATACGGATACGGATACCTCCGGATACGCCAACGAAATGCAGCTTACAATCGAGCTAGGTATCTCCTGACAAGTTCGTACCAGTTTCCCAATGCTAGCAGGAAACTGTGTCCTTCAAAATGGTTGTTCGAAAGATTAAGAGACAGAGCTAGATTTGAAAAACAACCTTCCATCTCTGCAGGAAGCTATGGGTTCCTTTGATCTTGCCAATTGAGTGTTGGTTTTCTTTGTGGGTCGTTTTTCTTTGTTTTCCTTGATCCATTTTCTAAGCATGACGATTCACCAAGTTTTTGTGGAAGTAAACAATATAGAGGAATCCATTGTTTTCTCGGCTTGGCTATTTGAATTATTCTTCTTATTTATAATCATGTTGTTAAGCTATGTTGCATGGACATTCTACATGGGTGGAGTGTCGGACACTCCCGACACGGCGACACGCCGCCATCATGGCCGACACGTGTGGTGTGTCGGAAAATGTTGACTTTTCTGACACGTTGACTAACTCGTCACGTCATCTTACGACACGTCACGTCAGTTTTTGTCAAATTTTAAAAAAGAAGAAAGAAAAATAGAACAAAAACCTAAATGGGCGGTAGAGGTCTCGTAGTTGCATACAAACAAAGAAAGGAAACGACGTAGACGAAGGAAAGGACGAAGATGTTGCCCATTCGATCTCTTCTTTCTTCGCCCATTAGTTGATCTTCTTGTCTATTAGGTGCTAGAGGTTGGTGGTTCTTTAGTTGTTACTGCCCAGTTTTGAAAGCAAGCTATTGCTCAGTTTATGAAAGCACGTTACTGCCCAGTTTGAAAACAACTTACTGCTCATTTTGTTTTTATTTAATATTATGTTTTAAGTGCAAGAGGTCTCCTATTTTTAGTGTTGTTAGTTATGCACTTTTATCATTTACATTAGACTCTCTTTAATGTTATTGTTTATGGTTACACAATGGATTGAATTTAAAATATTATTTGATAATGTAATGAACTTATTTCATATTTTAGTATATATATTTTTATTATTAAAAATACATAAATATATAATTCTATTTGCCGTGTTCAAGCCGTGTCGAAAACTCAATTTTTGAGTTTTGCCGTGTCCGTGCAACAACTTATTTGCTAAGTAAAGACGCACTGCAAGTATGTTCCAGTGGGATACCAAACGATATCTTATTCCTTAGTTGGGAAGGCGAACAATATCTTATTCCTTAGGAAGGCGTTGAATCAAATGGTAATTGTACTGTGAAGATTATGAAAGCGTCAAAGTGTCAACCAATATACAGCAGTTTGCAGTTGGAAGGTTCAAGATTATTTGAGATTGGTCCATGGTTGCTCATCAAGTGCTTGAATTAATGAGCCTCAACTTCATATACTACCCGTGTCAAAATCAAAAATCTGCAACTCCCTAGATACACCACTCTTCTTTTCTATGACCTTGTGAAACACATGACTATGATCTTGTATCTCAATGGCAGGGGTTTCTTTCTCTGTAATACTGACAAACACAGCTTGACATGAAAGCAGATTTTTCAAAAAAAGAAAAAAAAGAAAAAAAAAAAGTCATACAGATCATAGCAGAGGATCCAAGTCCAGATTTACTGAATGCAGATGGGGATAGCACAGATCCGAATTATTTGTAGATAGGGACAACTGGAGGCAAGCTCATTGTAGACGAGAACCTAAAAGATCAACTTGAAAACATGCCAAGATGAAACATAAATTTTCTCAATGAAGGCATTCCCTATTCTACTGTTGGAGCAAAGAAAGCACCTCAACAAAGGGTTAGAGTCTAGTGGCTTCAATACAGGCTAACACCTTAATGTCTAGGAATCACATCTAACATGATGTATAAACCAGTCTTTCCAGGTAATTGACCTTAAAAGCAACCAGTGAGGAAGCATGTGAAAAGAATCTATACTTTAGTAAACCTGTAAAAGACTTGGACACACGAGTAGCAAATGCAATCTCCAATTTCCAGTTCATGCAAATAAATGATTTAAACATCGACTACCAATTTCTAGAACTAATTTCCTATTTGATGGTACGGTTATGTTGTGCTCTGAATATATACAGACTGACAAAAAAAAGTTCATATCACTAAAATGAGCTCCCTGGACAGATGCAACTACTTTTTATATGCACCTAAATGAATCCCAGCCAGTTATGGCTATCCCATCAACCAATCCACTATAAGTAGCCAAAGATTCAATGGGAGACCAATCTATATCAACGAATAAGAATAAAAAAGTTAAAAACCAACAATACTGCTGAATTCAATGCAGAGATCCTAGGGCAGAGATTGTGGAACTACATCCACTACAACTTGTAATTCATGCTGCAAAATAGAGAAGGTGTATGCGATGCTTACGTTCAATGTCTAAGAAAGCAAATAACAACATAAGTTCAGAATCAGGTAGGAATGCAACAACTGATATAAGGGTCTTGTGTGACACAAGTAGTGAATTATGGAGTAGCAACAGAGCAACTCAATACTGTTAAACAGCTTAAAACCAGACAATGAGCTCCTTGTCAATAAAAGGAAAAACAGTTGAATTTTTACATATGTAGTTCAAAACAGAAGGCTTATTTAATGCCAAATACAAGAGTAATTGCTGATATGAAACATCAAACAAAGAGAACTACAAATTACCAAGGTGAGCCCTCCCTTGCAGAAGGTGATCTTGATTTCATAGTACTAAACCTTGATACACTCCTACCACCTTTAGGGGTAGCTAAACCAGGACTTGCACCTCGGTAACTGGCCCGAAGAGTTTCATCAACAGTAGAGGAAGACTTGGCAATTGCATTCCTTACAAACTTCTGGGCAGCAGGAGAGAGTGTCCGTACACTTGGACTGGCACTGCCAGCTCTAGAAGGCGATGGCAATGGAGGCTTCGGAAACAATCTTTCCCTTTCCCTCAATTTCCGTGCAGCTACTCTTGACAGTGAGTAAGCTTTCTCGTCTCTTGAAGCTGGGCATGGAATTCTATAATGAGGTCCTCCACTCCCACCAATATCAAGAGGAGTGTCCTCAGGCTCCAACCTCAGAGGCGTCCCTTCAATCTCACCCCACGTTATAAACGGCGATTCATCAACACCTGGTGCAGGGGACGGCGTCTTCACAAAACTATACCCATTGTCTGCTTTCTTCTCCGACTCCACATAAAACGGATTCGGAGTCTTCCTCAAATCATCCAAATCATACTTCTTCAACTTATCCCCATCTCTATCCATAATAACCGGAGTTCCCCCCACAACCGGAGCATACAGCACCTCAAAGCTCCCTTCCTCTTTCGGCCTGTCCATCATCTTCCCATGAAACCTCGTATTCGTCCGACTAATCTCCTTCTCCAAGCTCTTCATCCTCACCGCCCGCTCCTCCAACGTCAACGGAGCCTCGCCCCTATCAGCAGGATGGTACATTAACAGATTCTTGGCCGTATAGTTCCACCCTTCCAATGTACTCGGCGGCTGATCCGAAGTCCCGTAACCATCCGTAATCCTATCCCTCTTTACATCCTCAATGGCCTTCACATCCGAATTTTCGCCTTCCAACAAATAATCATACCTCTCCTTCCTCTTCCTATTCTCCTTCTCTAGAATCTTCGAAAAGCTATCATTATCCTCACTGGTGTACCTCCTAACAAACTGGTCCAAACTCAACGAGTCCTCAATCGCGGCTTCACCAGAATCAACCGCGGCGGGAATCGCGGCGGGGGTTTGGGGGGTTTTGTTATCGAAATCATCTAGAGGAGTGCAGCTACGGAGGAAAGTGGAGCCGGGGGTTTTGGTGGCGCTAGGGTTTGAAGAGCGGGTTACCTTGTTGCCGCGGCGCTCGATGATCTGTAACTGGGCGTCTCGGATCCGGACCGGGTCGCGGGTCTTGACGGCCTCCAGCCAGTCGTGGCGGTCGCGGAGCTTGGCGAGGTCGGGGAAGAAGTCGCGCTCGATGATGCGCTCGATGACGGCGACGTAGGTGTCTTCGTCGAGGACCTTGGGGTAGGCGGTTGCAGGGTTTTTGGGGGCGGCGGCGGAGGAGGAGGAGGAGGGTGTGGGGGTTTGGAGGGTGTAATCGGAAATTGCGGAGGGGGAAGGGGAGGAGAGGTGGCGCGGGGAGCGACCTGGAGTGCCGAGCATTGTTGGTGATGTGGGATTGGGAGGAGGGAGAGGTTGGGGCTGAAATTGAGAGGGGAATTGGGGGGATTGGGATTAAAGGAGGAAAATTTGGGATTTTAGGGTTTGCCTCGCTGTGAGAGTAATTGGGATTGGAATCAGAGACTGATTTTCACGAGAGGGGATTATGTGAAGCGCATATGGGATATTACAGGAGTCGTTACGACGACCACTTGAGGATTAGTTAAAAAAAAGGTTAATTAATCGTTTATTATATTTATTTTTTGATAATATTTTTTCACGTTAACCGTTTGGTTTATAGGTCTATATGAGTATATCATTTTAATAAATTTTTAACCAAATTAATGATCGTTAAAAAATTAAACTAAATCAAACCAATGGACGACCGTTTGAGTTTATGATTAGTAAATTACATTTATAAATGTCTTAACGATTTTTAATGTGGATGAAAATTTGTAAAGATTATCTACTCATATATATATATATATTTATAAACTAGACGGTCGAGATGTAAATATGCGATCGGAAAATAAGTGAAACGAATAAGTCCTCAACTTAATGGTCCTCATTAAAACCACTCTCGGTATATATATATATATATATATATATATACAGTCCCTATCCAGAGCGAAGCTTCGCTTTGGAATTAACGTGCGAAGGTCCTTATTTGACTCACTTTTCGGTCATATTTTTCGATCATACCCGGTCAGTGTCTAGATACATATCGTATGATCATCCTTACAAAGTTTCATCCAGTTTGGTGATCGTTTGCACACCGAATCAGATAAAATAAATCAATAGAACAAAATCTGTCCAAGTAGAACCGTTGGAGTGAATCATGATTATGGAGGCTTAAACGGTCACCAAATTAGATGAAATTTTGTAAGAATAATCATACGATATGTATCTAGACACTGACCGGATATGATCAAAAAATATGACCGAAAAGTGAGTCAAATAAGGACCTTCGCACGTTAATTCCAGAGCGAAGCTTCGCTCTGATAGGGACTGTATATATATATATATATATATATACCCTAAACCATTACTGCAATGATGGTACAATAATCATTGCACTTGTACAGTAATCAATAAAAGGATAAGAGGGTTAGATTATATGACTTTTATAGTATCACTAATTTTACACCATAACAAATTAATATAGGAAAATGACCTGCATAAGGAACTATGCTGAGCTTTGACTCAGGTGATTCGTGTTATGGTGTAAAAGTGCAAGTTGTAAAAGTGCAATGGTCTCTCACCATAATTCTTATATATATTTACACCAATTCTTGGAATGTCTTTAGGGTATGAATTTCAAGGTTAGAAAGAAAAGTAAATTTAACTGGTTCATCAAAAAGGTAATGTAACGTCCCAAACTGCACTTCCTCAGTTTAGGCACACCACAGTGCCGCGAGTCTCAAAAGGAGAAACGCAAGGCATTAATAAGAAAAAAATTTAAGAAAAAGACAGCAAAAGCGTAAAATTATATTTTGAGGTGTAAAATCATTATTTTTCTCAAAGTACTTTAATTCACCAAGAACATGATATAAGGGATGTTTAAAAATAATGAACCCAAAGGAATACAGTTTCCCAATAAGAGTATCACAACACAAACTAATAACAGGATTGAACACTTTCAGTCCTCTCAAACTTAATTTAAGAAATTAACAAATATTAACGAACTTCAAGAAATAGAATTACGAATGAGAATACAACAAGGCCAACATAATAGAATTTTGGAACAAGAAACTCAAGTATAAAAATATAAGGTAAGCATCAAAACAAGATACTGATCATAAACATGCACACCCAACTCTTCGCCACTATCCCGTCCCAGTGCACAGTACCTACATCCACAAACTGTTGTATGGGTGAGCTTTCGTCCTCGCTGCTCAAGGAAACTACCCATGACTAGGTTTGAAAACATAGAGTGGAGCTCAAGTATGAAAATATGCTTAAAACCAAATTTATAATGAACGACAAACACTTGAAAAGAATATTTCATTTTCAAATAAATGTGGCGCCATAATTCTGTACCTGATGGCCGGTCCTCCTCTGGACCCACTATCCAACTTACCTTACTATATATGTGTACAACAGGTAAGTGTAGCGAGAGTGTCCACTCACGCCATATCACCTAGAGGAAGTGCCACACCTCAAAGCATGTTAAACACTCCTCAGTCCATACAGCCCCTCCGGAGGTTTAGGGAATCGAAGACTAAGAAAGTCACTGTGCCCCTCTCACTCTCAAGCCATCAATAACTCATATAACCGTTACCATATTTCTGATAACCAAATCATGCAATCTCATATATGCATTTAACATTTTATTAAACAATAAAATCACTAATCAAGGGAGTTCCGGGTCCCCTACCTGTAATCCGAGGTTTTCCTTACGAACTCCGAGAATCACAAGCATTCCACTCCTCGGGTAACTGGAGTCCCTAATGTTCGACATATAATTGTCAATAACTCATCGAACACGTATATTATAAAGTCATCAAGGCTAAATAAATATCCGACCAACTTTGCCCCGTGTTTGACCAATCAATATCAATAATCATTTTTGACCAACTTCGCATCTATAACCCATTTGGTTCTCATTTCCAAGCTTTAACTTGAGATCAAAATATCATTCAACTTCCATTCATTTAGCATATCAACCAACATATCTCACAAATTCGTCAAATAGAATTTGAAAGTAAAATTGCATAATTACTATGGACACCCATAGTCATACTTCGGGCATTTCTCAACATCAACTTGATACAGTTTTGTATCTTTAATCACCTTATCAAGACCAATGTAACTAAGTGATCATCTTCTTAGTATAACCAATTCTATTTATCACAATAAAACCAAATTCACATGAAGTGCACTCAATACACTAAAGGTACCCCATAATATAATCATTATTTTCCTTCTTTTCACCCTAGTTCTCACGTTTCTTTACAACCAACTTAATCACTTACAAAACACTACCTTTCTGATCAACAATTAAGCTTGATCACATTCAGTGTAACCAAAAAGAAATGGCCATTCTGGACATATACCACAAAAGCAAGAGTCCAAAACCAAATACCTCCGGTAGCTAACTTCTTCTATTTTCAAAGTCACAACACATTATTTCAATTTCCCATTAACTAGTTATTCAAGAATGGAACCAATTCCAATTCACCCATTTTCAGTGCATAACTCGCAAATACACAGAACCCAACTACAAAATAATCTTACTAACCGTTCAGACATTCAAATCCCAGCAAAACAACTATAATTAACCAAGAGCAAAGCCTGATGCATGCACTCCAACTTTTTGATCAACAAAGGGATCACATTGTCAAGCAAACTACAATTAAACATGATTTTTACCTCTTCTAATTCCAACGTTGTAATTGGAACTCAGGTTGGCTGGCCTAGCTTCTAAGCCAACCACTTCCTTTGCCCGTGACCCCTGAGTAATTCCAATTTTTAAACTTTGTGCACCACTGCAGATTAAACTGACCAGGAATTCATTTGTACTCGAGGATAGGATCCAAGAAGCTGGAAAAGCCGCTGGCAGTAACTCGGCAGCAATGTCCAACAAACCCAGAAACTAAAACTCATTAGATCCCATTTTAAATTGAAAACTGAATTAACCCAGAACGTGAAGGAGGACAAGAGGTAATTTCTCTCACCACAAACATGGATGGTGCCCTTTGTTGATCGCCAGATTATGCAGAAACTCTCGAAGCTCCAAATCTTCAATTCGTCGTTCCCATCTAGTGCAAGTGTGGTCGAAGGCTAGGGGAAGATCAACGTCAGCAAAGGGAGTCAAATAAAACTAGTTGGTTGGCCTAAGGCAGTTACGGTGCCGAGTCGAGACAGGTCGGTGGGTCGAGAGCTCGACCTTGAGAGCTCTGTTTCTCTCTCGATCCTTCTGGGTTGTCCAACTGCTCAAATGCCTATATATTTAGGTAGCTGTAACTAGTTGAGTGACGGCTCAGATGAAGCCATGGAATTTGTACGGCTCAAATTGCACTTAAACAAATCCTTTTTATTTTGGTTATTTCCTACAATTTCTAGGAAATCATAAAGATTAGCTCGAATAGTTGTAAAATCTCCGAAAGTACCCATAAACTCGTCTTGTCGTATACTTTATTATCCAACTCTTAAATCAAGGACTTGGCTTCGTAAAAATTTCTGAAAGTCTCATCGATCACATTTTAAGACCACCAAGGTCGATAAGCTATTTACCGAACTACCTCAAATTAAGCTAGTCAAATTTCCGGGGTCTCGCAGGTAGGTAATAATACCACCATATTCGGTTTTGAAGGGGTAAATTAAAGTAATGAAAGAAAGTCATAAAATTACTTTATCGGTTAAATTTTTTACTAAGACAAATGGAGTTTTAAAACAAACATTATTTTGGCATATATGGGCTTTAGGAATTTCATATTTAATATCCATTTTTGTTCCATTGGCTGACCGTAAAGATTCTTTTGTTTTTTTAAAATATTTTGAAGGTATTAAGCCTTCTTGGATGCAGTTAAGATCTGCATCGGAATCAATAAGGGCTGTTATTGTTATTTGAAAATCTTTTATTTTGAGTTGGATATTAGTGTACCATTTTTTAAGCTGGATTTGACGTATGGTACTAATAGTATTGTTTTCAGAAATTTCAGCTTCATTATTTTCAGGGAAAGGATCTGGAAAAGGATTTTCGGGGGGATCTTGTAATTTAAGAAATTGATTATTTATTTTTAGTAAGTTTAATTCTTGTTTAATTTCTTTATTGTCATTTGTAAGTTCTAAATGCGTTTGTTGTAAAGTATGTATTTGACTCTTGATTGTTTTGACTTCATGTTGCAAATCTTGGATTGTTATTTCCTTTGACTAGTAGAAAATTTATCAAAAGTTGTAGTAAGGCTAATTTTTTGAGGGGAGGATTGACTATATTTTCTTGGGTAATTAATTTTTTTAATATTTTAAGGTACTCAGCTTTAAGCTCAGGATTATCTATTTTACTTATTAAATCAATTAACAGTTCTTCTTGTTCTTCCTGCTTTGAAAGAACATTTATTGTTTTACAATTACATGCATCCTTACACCCAAAACTAATATCTGGGGAAAAATGTTCATTGGATTCAGAGGAAGAGGATTCCATCAATGTGATGTCGTCTTCGCTCATTTCATTTTCTGAATCAGTATTTCGTAATTCTAAAGTTTGTATAAGTTTCTTTTTTCTTCTTGACTGATTTTTAGTTGATTAATAGTATTTTTAACTGGACAGTTATTTGCAAAGTGACCAGTCTTATTACATTTAAAACATTTGGTTTTACTTTTATCGAAAGATTTTCTTTTTAGTTGGTGATTTGGTTTCTTGGACCAATTTTTTCGAAATTTGTTTTTGGAATAAAATTTGTTTGGCTCAAAATTACTTTTATAAGGTGTAAATTTTCTTTTTGAATGATATGGAGTAAATTTATTACTTGCCTTTTTTCTCCTTGAAGGAGGTAAGGGAGGTAAGCTATATTGTTCACAAAAATTTCCTAATTCATATTTAGCTGTTTTCTTATCTGATTTCATTTGAGCATTTAGTTTCATATCTATACACATTTTTAATCCTTCTTTTTGGATAACTGTAATTATATTTTCATAAGTTAAAGAATCGTAGTTAATGTGACCAGTTTCATTACTAAAGACTTGCCTGATTTTATGAGCAAATAATTTGGAAGACCATTTATGAATTTTTTTTTTCCAAAATGGTTGGTTACTATCGTCTCTAAGCATAACTCGAGAAATAAAAACATTTTTGTACCATTTAAAATCATTTAAGGTTGGACACCTAAGGTTACTGAGTTGATCATGAATTCTGGATGTAATGTGACTAGGGGTCCCTATGAAATGTTGGATGATTGTGTAAAATAAGGTATTAACAGCATCAGAAATGCCCATTCATGTACGATCGTCAAAGATGGGGGTTCCATCTTCATCACGTTTGATGACATGTTTAATGGATGATCTAGAATCAGGAGTGAGATGTTTTTCCCACCAAGAATGAAGCAACCTGTAAATCCTGTTGAAAGTATGTCAATGATTTCAGGCTGGCTGAAATTATGATTAGTGACATAGCTATTGGCTGCCATAGACATGTGATGTAATTTATTTTTATCAGAAGAAACTGAGAATTGATTATTAAGATGATTACTAGGTTGTATATCTAAAGGGAGATGACATTTTTTCCAAGTTTTAAAAAGTCGCTTTCTGTCTATATTTAAAGTTTGAAGTATTTGGTTTAATTCTGTAATTTGGCTAATGTTACTAGAATTGCTATCGGATGAAATGGATGAAGAGGTTTGTTGGGTATGAATTACTGCAATTCTACTGGATTCAGGTGTTTCAGCTTTTAAATTTTGTAACATCTGTTCGATTTTTTGGATCGAAGAAGTAGGCTTCATGATAGATTTATTTAATTCACTGAAATGAACTAAAAGAGTTTCTAGTTTAGGTTGTGGTAGAATATTGACTTTAGAGGATATGTTGTCAACCTTTGTTTCTATTTTATCTAACTGTGCTCCTATGGTTACTAGGCTTTGGTTTGTGTAATTATTTTGTTCAATAATTTTTTAGTTTCTTAGTTAATTTTCTTAGTCTCGGTCTCTTCTACATCGATTTTAAAAGGTGAGGCTATGATTGGACTGTTAAAATGATCAATTATTGTTTCAACCGGAGGATGACTAGAAACGACAGAGCTAGTGGAGGTTTTCCATCTTGCTTTTGTTAATGTTTGAATAATTTTTGGGTTGTCTAGTTGATCTATAAAATCAAAGAAGAATATTTCAGATTTTGTTTCAAGCATAAATGTTTGCCAATCATGAAATAATTGTTTTCGTTGATTTATAAAAGGAAACTTCATCCTATAAAAGTTTCTCCTAAGGATATTTTCTGTTAATTCAAGATGTTTGTCTAATCTATTATAGTTGATTACGAAAGGTTGGGTAAGTGTGCTTAATTGAGGATTCAAAGGGGGAGTAACTAAAAAATCAGAAGCAGTTGGAGAAGTTTGATCTTCATATGTGGCTGAAATATTTTAAGATTCATTTTCTGTATAATTTGGGTAACTAACTTGGGAAGTAGTTATAATGTGTTTAATTTTGAGTTTTTGCAATTTTCCTCGAGTTCTCTTATTCTAATGTTTTTAATTTCTTTATCCAAATCATAATCTTGTTTAGACATTGTTTCAGCTGTAGTAGAGCCAGCAAATGAATGTCTAGCAGTGACGAAATAATGTCTGGAGGAATTTCCTATTTCTTGGATTCTTAAGTTTTGACTTATCCTAGAGTTGTGAAAATTAATTCTTACTGTACCATCATTAAATTGTTGGATGCAATTTAAATCAGAAAGGCTATGTTGCGCATTGGATGGCTGGTTCTCACTAGTGAGAGACCATTCAGAAGGAAGATGGACATCTAACCATCTGATTGTGTGTGGAACGCTAATATTAGCGTTTTCTTGACTGCTTTGAATTAAGAGAGTCTGGTTTTTGGGGCTTTTACTAATAGCTTGGAAATTCATATTTGTGTCAGTGACTTTATAATGGATTCTATATATTAAGGCTAAAAGTTGGGTTCCTTCAAGAACATTATAGCCTGAAGTTTTAACATTTAGGGTTAAAGCTTTTAGGATATGAGGGTCACTAAGGCTAATGGTAAAATCTAGGAAACAATTGAAATGAACTGGACCATTAAACATACTTGACTCAATTAATCCAAGGGTATTGTCATTAAAATCAGTAAACCTTGCATCTCTTAAACATAAAAGAATGGAGTCATTAAGACATTTTCTAGTTAAAGGTTTAACACCGATCTTGACTAATCCAATATGAAGGAAATCATGACCATCTTTTCTATGTTTCTTAATTGATTCAGGACTAAAATGTTGGCAAGTTTCATGATGTTTACTAAAGGCATAAACTTGTTCTACAGTTTTAATATGGTGTTCACTTTTGAATGAAGAAGTACTCCATTTTTTTTAAAATTTCATGACTAGGAATTCTGGGAATATTCCAGTCATTTATGTCTATGTTATCGTTTGACTGAAACTCTATTTGTTCTTGTTAACTATATCTGAGATTCTGTTGAGGGAGGACCTAGACGAATTAGAAGTGACTGAGCTTGATCTAAATAGTCTACTCATTTTGGGAAGAGAAGAGAAAACTGGGCCGAAACTAAAAGGATAGGAGAATTTAAGATCCTTGGTTTAAGACCTTAAAGACTAATACTCACTCTACACCGCTCATGCCGCATCCGCTCATGCCTCACCTGGGACTTAGTGTTTGGACTTGGTCTTATTGTTTGGTTGAAGTGAATAACAGGCTTAAAAGGAAGATAAGGAAAAGAGAATAAAACCGAAATCCTTAAAATTAAGGGACAAGTAATTAAAACACTTCACAAAATAAGTAAAGAAAATAGATCAACTCAAGATCCACTCCTAGACGGTAGTCCGCCACCTGGGGATTGAGAAGTTAATATAAATAATGGGAGATAAACTCCAGAGCCAAATCGGCCTGATATAGTTAATCATCAATAACTGTAATTTTCACCATAACAAATTACTATTGCACTTGTAATAGTAGGATAACACCATAACAAACAGGAATGATTTTCCGGAGATAGATTATATGACTTTTATAGTATCACTAATTTAACACTAACACTAACCCTCCTATCCTTTTATTAATTCTTACGTCATATATATATACAAGACTTTTCCACTAAGGGATCTCTTATTATGACTTATATGAGGGATTGAGCATTAGCCCAACTTTTTGATCACATATCAACATCTCCACCATTCAACCTCTAGGTATATATGAGTATATCATTTCTGGAAACTTTCAGCCAAATTGGTGATCTTTAAGGCTTTGAACTAGTTTAAATCAATGGACGGTTCAAATCTGCCAATCATGAACCGTTCATGAAAATTGCAGTTTTGAGCACCTTAACGATCACCAATTTGGATGAAATTTTACAGAAGTGATCTACATATTAGGACCTAAAAACTGAATGGTTAAGATTGAAAAATGTGATCGAAAAGTTAGTTTAATGCTCAATCCCTCATATAAGACCTAATAAGGGATCCCTTAGTGGAAGGGCCCTGTATATATATAAGGGACCATTTCTCATCACATAGCCATATATATATATATATATATATTTATATATAAGTTAGATACATGGTTTGGTTCGTGGCAATCAGAAATTGATTTGTTCGTCCTACACGACTGGAGAGAGCATACAACTTTGTAAAGCAATGCAAGTATTGTATATCATCAAGGGTTGTATTGCACGTTTTGTTATATTGACAAACTATATTATTGGCTAAATTGGAAAGAAACATTTCCATTGAAATCGATAAAAACGTGATTAAATACTTGGATTTATATTTGAATCACTATGACACAATCTCTCTTTATAGGGATATGGGGTTATTATAATTCTCCAAACAATAATTTCTCTCAAGTACAATGTACATATAGTTGTTATATGGGCGATAGACTTATGGCAAATTGTCTTGTTTTATTATGAATATGTTAAAGGCACATTAGTAAACGCGTACCCCTAAATTTTATATGTCATTATAATCATATTGCCTGATCAAATCCTTAAAGGGTTGATATTACCAAAGGCTCCATGAATGATTACTAAAGCATTAAGGTCACTCATAGAATCATATAGTCTAAAGCTTATATACCTATTCCATTATAGTCAAGTGACTTATTGCCTCAATGAGTATTATGTACGGCAAGACTAAGAAATTGAATTCGTATCACAATATTGCAATATATTCTAATTATGCTCCTATGAGATTATTAATTTTACAAGTTCATACATATGGTTAAAGTTTACTATACATGATACATGTAATTGATCAAATACATGATATTGGAGCTTGCATCAATCAATCAAAGGGAGATTCTCATTAGAGGGAGCATTCAAGATTATGCTACCTAAAATTCTCAACAAAAAAAAATTAATAATAATACATAAATAAATTATACTACCTAAACATATGCACGTTATACTCTTTTTTCCTTCGACAAAGATTGTTTTTATCCCACAAAATTTTTACCTGGCAAGGTTTTTTTTTTTTTTTTTTAAAAACAAAGAGCTGGTGCGGCTGCCTTCAAGCCTTCATTTAATGAAACCGTCGAATAGAGGGGGCGACATGAAACCTAAATCCTTGATTAAAAAGACTCGAAATAATATCAAGAATCTCTACAACATACTTGTATTCTAACAAGCACTAACTAGCAAAGAATATCTGTAATGACGACTCTATTTGCTTTGTTACAACGGTGACATAATGGAAATATCAGTAGCATTGTTTCACAATTACATATCCTAATGTCAAATAGTTCAGCTTTCATACTATGTTGCCCCCGGAGAATAAATTCGACGATGCTTAGTTTTATCCTACCACTAGAAGGTTGCGAACATTTGATCAAACAAAACACGCGTATCCCACCTATAGCAGCTAAGACACACAAGGTGCATAGACCGGCACAAGACCCTTCGCGTCCTACCCAAAGAAAACCAGGACTTATTTGCAACAGAAAAACTACTGTAATAGAAAAACTAAAAATAAAATAACTAGAAAATAAATAACTAGTAATTAAAATCCACCAACAAGGCCTAAAAGCAAAGGCTTGGCCCAACCACCTCTCACCCCAACATGCCAAAGCATCAAGTCTCCAGCCTCGATGTCGACGTCTTTCGTTGTGAACACTCATCTTCGTTTTTAGGTATATATGAGTAGATCATCTCTATAAATTTTCAGCCAAATTGATAATCGTTAAGACATTTTAAAACTGTGATTTAGAACTAAGAAAACAAACGGTTCAGGTTGAATAATTTTAATTCGTTCATTGATTTAATTCATTTTCGATACCCTAACGAGATTAAACACCCTACTCACAAAAGCTGTAATTTCCCTCTTCATATTCGGCCACCAATAAAAATCATTCAAAGTCCGATACATTTTTGTACTACCTGGATGAGCAACATATGCCGAACTATGAGCTTCCTCTATTATCTCATTCTTTAACTCTTCATTCCTCTTTGGAACACAAAGCCTATTCTTGAACAATAAAGTTTCATCTCTTCCAGCTGAAAAATCAACGGTGGTTCCATTCGATATCCTTTCTATTAATTGAACTATGGAAGGGTCATTATACTGTGTCTCCCGCACTCTATCTACCAAAATTGGCCTCACATGAAAACTAGCTACCAAAGCACCAACCTCATCTACCGATAAATCCACCCCTGAAGCTCGCAACTTATAAAGAAGTGGAACTCGAACCGTCTTTATATGAGATAAAGATATGGAGGGATTTCGACTAAGAGCATCCGCTACTACATTAGCTTTTCCAGGATGATACTCGATAGTGCAATCATAATCATTGATCAACTCCATCCACATTCTCTGTCTTAAGTTTAGCTCTCTCTCTGAGTGAACACATACCGAAGACTCTTGTGATCGGTGAAAGTCTGACACTTAGCCCCATAAAAGTAGTGTCTCCATAATTTGAGAGCAAAAATTACCGCTGCAAGCTCTAGATCATGAGTGGGATAATTCCCCTCATGCGGCTTCAATTGCCTAGAAGCGTAGGCAATCACTCGATCATGCTGCATTAACACCCCACCTAGACCACGTCTAGAAGCATCACAAAAGACCACATACTCCCCACTATCATCCGAAAGTGCCAAAACAGGAGCACTAGTCAAACGATTCTTCAATTCTTGAAAACTTTGCTCACACTGATCTGACCATTCAAACTTAACACTTTTCTTGGTCAATTTTGTAAGAGGAGCAGCAATCTTTGAAAAATCTTGCACAAAGCGCCGATAATAACCTGCTAATCCCAAGAAACTCCGAATCTCCGTCACAGTGGTGGGTCTTCTCCAATTTGACACTGCTTCCACCTTTTGGGGATCCACACCAACTCCTTCTACCGAAATCACATGACCCAAGAACCCCACTTTATCAAGCCAAAACTCACACTTGCTAAACTTAGCATATAACTGAGAATTTCTCAAAGTCCGCAATATTATTCTTGGATGCTTGGCATGCTCATTCTCACTACTTGAGTAAACCACGATGTCATCTATGAATACGATCACGAAACGATCAAGATATGGACTAAACACCCTATTCATAAGATCCATGAACGTTGTGGGTGCATTAGTAAGTCCAAAAGGCATCACCACAAATTCATAATGACCATAACGTGATCGAAAAGCAGTCTTGGCTATGTCACTCTCTCAATCCGTAGCTGATGATAACCAGATCTTAAGTCAACCTTGGAGAAAACTGAAGCACCTCTCAACTGATCAAATAAATCATCAATGCGGGGCAATAGATATTTATTCTTCATTGTGACTTGATTTAGCTTCCTATAATCAATGCATAGTCTCATGGTGTCATCTTTCTTCTTAACAAACAACACCGGAGCACCCCATGGAGACATGTTAGGCCGAATAAAACCCTTATCAACCAACTCCTGCAATTGAGTCTTCAATTCCTTCAATTTCACTAGAGCCATTTTGTAAGGTGCCTGAGAGATAGGCGTAGTTCCAAGAAGTAATTCAATAGAGAAGTCTATCTCCCTTACATGAGGCAAACCAGGAAACTCCTCAGGAAAAACATCTGGAAACTCTCTTACTACATGAATATCTTCTACTCCCAAAACTCCCATACTTGTATCCACAATGTGAGCTAAAAAAGCCTAACAGCCTTTGTTTAATAATTTCCTAGCATCAACAGCGAAAATTAGGCAACTCGAAATAACATCTCTTTCCTTTTGAAATGCAACCTCAAATCCACTTGGACTTCGAAGCACCACTACTTTTTGAAAAAAAATCTACCATAGCTCTATATGCTTCTAAAAAGTCCATTCCAAGATCACATCAAACTCCACTATATCTAAAGGAATTAAATCAGCTTTGAAATTAACCTCTTCTACCAAAACTTCACAACCACTAAACACCCAATTTATTCTCATCACCTCACCAGAGGGCAGAGACACATGCCACTTGCCTGGAAGAGACGATGATGGCACATTGGCATAGAGGGAAAATCTACTAGACACAAATGAATGCGTGGCTTCGGGATCAATTAAAGTAAAAGCAGGCTGGCCAAAAATTAATAACGTACCAATTATGACATCTGGAGAAGCACGACCCTCTGCTGGGTCATAGCATGCAGTCTAGCGCGAGTCATAGGACGTCCACGTTGACCACCACTCTGTCGAGAGCTACCACTGGCCGATGCACTGCCCTGGGTACCACTACAGAGCCCCTAGCTGAAGACTAGCCAACTGGTTGAGTAGGGATGGGGGTGGTCCTCTGAGCTAACAACGGACAATCTCTCCTGAAGTGGTCCTGACCACCACACTCAAAGCACCCAGAAAACTGCTGTTGACCAAAAAAAAAGTCTGACCACCAGATGATCCACCATGGAAGCTGCCACCAGAACCAAACTGACCAGACAGCTGCCTACCCAAATGACTCCGAGAAGGTCTCCTGTGATTTCCTCTAACCCTGAACCGAGAACTAGAACTCGATCCACCACTACTGCCACTACTAGCTGAAGACCCTGAAGCGGAAGATGAAACAGCCTTCTTGGATGGACCCTGACTAGGGCCACTGAAGTCACGGGGCCGTGCACCATAAGTCCCCCTGGACTCAATGGCCATGGCTACACTAACTGCATCCATAAAGGTCGGGTAAATTACACCCGTCATCTTGTCTGCATACACTCCACCAAGTGCCCCAATGAACATCTCAATCCTGGTCCTCTCATCATGAACCAAATATGACACATGGTAGCTAAGGGAAGTGAATCTCTGCTCGAACTCTATGACACCCTTATCATCCCTATTCTGAATGTGCAAAAAGTATGACTGAATCCTACTATGGTGGGCATGACTGAAATACTGCCCCAAGAAAAGAGTCTTAAACTGCTCCCAAGACATATTCTGAGCATCCTCATATTCCTGTTGGCAAACGACCACCAATGGTATGCTGAATCATCTAGAAAAGTCACTGTCATCTTCACTTTCTTATCTTCCGAAAAATCTGTGCTCACAAAAGCCTTTTCCATCTTGTCTACCTAAGTATAAGCATCAAGGGGTCCCTTGGCACCCTTGAACTCCCTTGCACCAGCCTCATGAACAGCCTTCTTCTTCACAGTCCGAGGGTTCTGAGTCCGATCCAGAACACCCCTCAGCATATTCCCTATAGAATCCACTAACTCCCTGACCTCATTGCCCTCATTGGCGTTGGTCAAACCAGTCTCACGGGGTTGGCGTTGGCGTCTAGGAGGCATAGTACCTGAGGAAGAAGATATTTAGTAGTCTATAAACAAGACTAACACAACTATCACACCTACCCAATAACAAATAGCATCCAAAGCATAAACTGCCAATGAATCCGCCGCGGTCGGATCATCACTCTATAGACGCTACATGCTACTTTGGCAAATATGATAGTAATAAGGACGCAGGAAATGAAACCTAAAGCTCTGATACCAACTGTCAAGACCCACCCCGAATTTCACCCTGAAACTCGAAGTAAGTCTTGCGGGGTCCACTTCCAAGGAAAATTTACTGAAGAACTCAGTAAACCTCCCTTGAAAATGAACAACCTAACCTATAGAATTCAAGAATTTACCCTTTTAGACGAAACAAACAACTTCCACTTCATCAAAATGAAGATAGCAAACATCATCCTTAGAATATCTCTCAAATTAATAAATAAGGACTTAGCACACAACCGAAGTAATAAACAATATCCCAAGGTAATCAGAGCTACTAAACATTAGCGGAAGCAAGAAAATATGCCAGTAGATTAACAAGTAACCTATTGATGAAAGGTGTAAGAGATGTGGGTAACTATGCCTCGCCTCGATCTAGTGCCAACCCGAACTCTGCAGACTGGGCATTTTTAAAACGAATGACCCAAGGAAAAACATTCGAAAAATAAATAAATAAACATATTTATGCTTTCCTAATTTATTTTTCAAAGAAAAATGAATGCATGCCTCAAGCGATAAAACTTTCATCTCTCAAATTTCGAGCTTCTCAAGCTCTAAAATATATATGTATGTATTTACACACGTCCATACTCCCTATAAAAATTTTATGGATTTATATAGGGCTACTACGCTCGCGTCCAACGCTCACGTCACACCTTAATGCGGTGCTACACTACGCCATTAAGGTGGACAAACGGGTATATAAATATGTGTCCATACCCCATATATGAATTAAACACTCATATAGGGCTACTACGCTCACGTCCAACGCTCACGTCACACCATAATACGGCTATATGCTACGCCATTAAGGTGGACAGATACATATGACTAGCTAGCATTTATATACATACTCTCCTCATAAATACATATTTATATTCACCGAAAATCTCATTTTCGGTAACTCTCCAAGAGAAATAAAATTGTCAAAATTAAAATGACATCAAATGCACCAACCAAAATTTATTGTCCAACCATGAACCATATCATGCGTAATATTTAAAACAAAAGTCCACTCACAAAATAGACCTAAGCCTGATGTCGATCTAGGGCCTCGTCTGCTCGAGCCTCCTCATGTACTTATCCAAATATAATATTAATTTCCCAACTAAAAGTCTAATATTTAAACAAAATAGGCAAAATTAAATGTGAGCCTCCTACACACTCATCCTTACCCAACTTCGCCATTCTTAACTCAATATGGCCCAAACTTCACTGAACAAACCGGCAGCCTTAAATCAACCTTTTACAAAAATTATACGACTTAAATCCAACGGCCGGATTCTACCTCATTAATCCGCCAAAATTACCAAACTTTAAAAATTCCCAAACCTATCCAAAACTTCTCCAAAAATCCTAAAATTCACATCAAAAACTCCCCTTAATATTACCAATCTAAAACCATGAAAATCCCCTACACAGCGGCGGCGCCGCCGTCTACTCCGCCGGCAGCGGCGGCCGGCGACCGGCTCTGGCGACCTCCAATGTCTACCAAATTTTAACAGCAGCTTCCCCTCAACCCTCTTTACAACTTTCCTAACTAGCACAAACACCAATTCCAAGCTTAACTAGGTCAATCGAACGAAAACACCTAAAAAGCCCTAGAATTTCAACTCCACATTTCTCCTTACCTAGCTCAAGAGAGGGTGAGACCTTTGGAGGGATGAACGTACGGGAGGAAGGCTTTCTTTTGAGCCTAGCAGCTCCGGCTATGGCGGCCGGAGGAGGAAGTTCCGGCGACGGGAAGTTTTGGACAGTCGGGGGTTTCGGGCGGCAACTCTCCCTCACGACGGCGCTAGGGGGGCTCTCACCGGTCTAGGATGGAAGCTGGGTCGGAGGCCGACTGATCGGGACCGGTGCAGTGGTCTCAGGCGGCCGAACGACGACGGACGGACATCCGGAAGTTTGACGGGGAGAGGGCTCGGGAGGGAGAGAGAAGGGAGAGAGAGAGAAATGGTTTGGGCTTTTTGCCCCAAACCGGTCCACTACCCTTTTTACTCATATTGCCACACCATGTGCATCCATGGTGGAATTATTTTTTTCTTTCGAACCATACCATAATAAGACAATATGTCATTGCAGCAATAAAATTTGAATTGAGCTCAAATCTTAGATGAATTCGAAACTCTATTAATATGCCAACGTACATCGAGGTTTTGTAATCAAAATCTAATCCAAAATAAGAGCTATGACAAATTGTCATTTATTTATTAAGGCATAGAAGTTTATACAAAATATTCTTGGAAAGTAAATGCTCCAATCAAAATCTGCAACATTAATGTGTTTCTTGCCAGATTTGAAGTATGTAAAAATAAGATTGGCATCACTACCATCAGCTGCATGATGAGTTTGCTCTCTTATATATTTTTATACTTTATATTATGAAGCTAGTTTAGCACTTGTCTTGCATTGCCCAAAATTAATGCTTATTAGATTCATGTCTATAGCATATATACCTCATCTTCAAATGCCAAGTCATGGCAGTGAGGTGGTTCTCGATGTCAGTCACCTATTGAATATCATTGCAGTACAATATTGCAAATTCCGAGCATTTTTTTCTTTTATTTTCTTTGTCCCCTTTTTTTCTCTGACATCTTGAGAAAACAAGAAGAAGAATTAGTGTCGTAGTCCCAAAGACTTCCTCGACAACTACTATTTCCAAGAAATTTGGATTAGACCAAAACCATTATGTTTAAATGGTCGTTTTGAGACTCATGAATTTTTTTCATAGCCATAATTTTGTTTTCGATGCCCATAGCATATGAACCCCCACGATTCAATTTATTCTCAAAAGTCCCACGCCGTAAGAGAGGTCGGGATGTAGAGGAAGGAAAGTTGGAAAAATCCCCGATTGGAAAATCCTCGATAAAAACACAAGAGCAGGAATTTTAATATAAAGCTTATTTGGACAAAACTAAGCTTGATATTCTTAATACACACACGTGCCTATATAGACGTGTATATCTCTTGAAAATTGTCGCGTGCTTATCTTAAGTAATCCAAGATTTCAGAAGTTGCTTCGATCTCCAACAATCACCTTTTGCAAGGCAAAGAAACTCTCCCTTCTTAACATAAGATGAAATATATGATTAGCACCTCGTTCATGTAAGCAAGACTATTATATGTGTGCAATGAAAATTTCACCTCACAGTATCACACTTTTTGATATGTGGTACAATATTTGGAGCATAGCAGAACATGAAACAAAAGGAAACGTAACAAGTATTATTTCAGTGGTCATATCCTTTATTTGCAAGGGCTAGGTCATGCTTAAACATAATTACATAAATCATAGAATATATATATAGTTCCCTTCCAGAGTGGTGTCCCATTTTGAAATTAAAGTGTGGACCTCCTTATTTCGCTCATTTTTTGGTCGCATTTCAACATCTTAACCGTATAATGTTTAGAACATAGTGTGTAGATCATTTATGTAAAGTTTCATCTAATTTGAAGATCATTTGAGATTCCATAATCGTGATTTACACGAACGGTTCTGTTTGAACAACTTTTGTTCTCGTGATTTATTTAATCTAATTTGGTACCCAAATGATCTCCAAACTGTGCATGAATGATCTACACACTATGTTGAGATGCGGAAATGCGTCCTAAAAGTGAGCGAAATTAGGAGGTCCACACTTTAATTTCAAAGCGGGACACCGCTCTGGAAGGAAACTGTATATATATATATATATATATATGCTCTGCCACGGACTCATGAATATATATATATATATATATATATATATATATACAGGCCTTTTCAGAACGGACCTTCGTATTTATTCAAAAGGTACGGATTTCCTTAATTGACATACTTTTCGATTATATTTTCTCATCTTAACATTCATCTTTTAGGTATATATGTGTAGATTATCTCTACAAAATTTTAGCCAAATTGATAATTATTAAGGTATTTAAAATTGTGAATTACACGAACGGTTCATGTTGAACAGATTTGGTTCGTTCATTGTAATCATATAGTTTTGATACCTTAATGATTATCAATTTGGTTGAAAATTTGTAGAGATGATCTACTCATATATACCTACAATATGAATGGTTAAGATGAGAAAATATGATCTAAAAGTGGGTCAATTAAGAAAATCTGTACCTTTTGAATAAATACAGATATTTAGACCTGATAATATATATATGTCTAGTTCAAGGGACATTAAATTCGACACAAATTTTAACACTAATTTTTAACTATTAGATTTAAAAATAATGAATGGTCTAGATCAATCATAAATATGATGTCAACATATAACTAATTGATATGGCAAATGACGTGGCATTACATAATTTAATAACAAATCAAATTAAAAAAAAAGAAAAAGAAAAATCACACCTTAAAATCTGGAAAACGAATCCAATTTGCTCAATAAAAAGGAGTATAAAAATCAACAGAACTCCAAAGACGTAGAAGAACAAACCCAAAGGATCTGGGCATGAAAATGAAGCCTTTCGATCAACGCACAAAAATAAATCCAACCTCACTTTCAATTGTCTAGGTAAATTTCCTTTCGGAAATGCAGTGCTTTCAATTACGGTTGTTGATTAAAGTGTAACTGAGTGAACATGCGAGGCAACGTTTGCATCATTAATATGAACACCAATATTACTCTAACATGAGAAGCTAGTAGACAAACTTTGTGAATCATTGCCTAGATTAATATACAATCTGTGTTGGATTACAAATTGGTTCTTTAGCTCCTTTTTTTTTTTGGTTTTGTGTTCTTCTTCGTCTTTGGGGTTCTGGGCGATTTTTTTCTTCTTTTTTATCGAGCAAATTTGATTTTGTTTTCTAGATTTTAAGGTGTGATTTTTCCTTCTTCTTTTATTAATATGATTTGTTATTAAATTAGGTAATGCCATGTCATTTGCCACATCAATTAGTTATATGTTGACATCATATTTATGATTGATCTAGACCATTCATTATTTTAAAATCTAATGGTTAAAAATTAGTGTCAAATTTAATGTCCCTTAAACCAGACCCATATATATATATATATATATATATATGCCCTGCCACTGACTCATAAATAATTATAGATATGTGACATTTATGTGTAAATATCGGTCTAAAAAACTTAGTTTTTCGTGTTTAGATAACGTGTTGTGGGAGAAATAAACTGAGAGAGAGAATTTAAAGAAAATATCGTTGTATTTTATTTATAGAATAAGTCTCTATAGAGAATACAACACATAAAAAAATATATATTTATATTATAACATTGATATCGAATCTTATTCTGATTCTATTTTGACTAAGAGAGTAAGAAATCTATTTTTCTTAAATATTGTAAATATTATAATATATATGAAACGTTTATGTAAATACCCATTCGTTCGTCATGTCGTTTTTGTGTAAACAATTTTCCTATATAAGGACACTCCTACCTCTCTCTCTCTCTCAGAGTTTATATCAGTAAGTTTAACAGTATTAATCCCTCGGCCTCTCCCTCTCTCAGAACTTCTCATCTTCTTTCATCCCTTCTCTCTCTCCCTCTCGCTGCTTCCCTGCCTGGGTCACTCCCGCAAACTTCTCTCATCCCTTTCAGTCGACCATCATCTTCAGTTGACCGAGACGGCCACGATCGTCGCACCAATCACACCTTCTCAAGGAACACCGACCCAGGTTTATCCTTTGATTTTGATCGTCTCTTTGAATTTCAGGTTAACTATAAATTTTCAATCTTTTGGGGCAGATGCTCGAGCCCTCCGAGAGCCCGTCCAGATATTATTATTTTTTTTTAAACGAGGTTTGAATCCCGAGTTGGGCCCGGAATTATAATATAACTAAATCCCGTCCCGTGATATTCAGCCCTAGAGCAGCTCAACCAGTAAATTGTGAGTAATAAACGTAAGGAAAAGAGTGAGAAATGAGAAAGTGGTTCGTATGGATTTTGGAAGAAATAATAAATAATATATTATGAGTAATAAATGCAAGGAAAAGAGATGAGAAATGGTTCGTATGGATTTTGGAAGGAACTATTTTCCCTTCCATTATTTCATTTCCTTCAGTGTTCCCAAACACAGGAACAACCAACTTTCCTTTTCCGATGTTTGGTTACTTTCCGCGAACCAAACGAGGCCTTTAGGTATCCTGTTGGAGCTCATACTTAGCTTAAAAATTGACAAATTTTAACATTTTTTTTTTCAATAACAACTCTGATGCTCTTATGTGCTTACGCTAGCATTGGGATTGGGTCTTGATTTTTTTGGCTTAATTTTCAGTATCTCTAGTTGTACACTAATTGAGGTCCTTGGCCACTAATTTTACATTTAATGAGAGTCAAGTTGGGAAGGTTGGGTCTTTCTGTTGAGCTCAGTTTTCTAGCGCCTCCGGCGTAGTACCATAGGAGGATTTCGCTTGTTTATGTATTGATTGTATAATGAGTGTAGGTGTATTTGTGAGTACTACCTTTATCCTCTTGTCTCTCTTTCTCTATATATGACAGTGGAAGGGTATGTAATGACCTATTTTGGCTTGTGATGAATATATTTTTGCCCTGTGGGAACACTTAAAAAACATGCCGATAAAAGGATAACTAATTGATAAAATCATGTATTGGATCTTCAACTGTCATATTATAACTGATTGATGAACATAATGATAATCTCCGTTTTGGTTTTTTAGGTGTCTGGAATGGAAACTGACAGGGAAACATATGAGAAAGCAAGGATGCTGAAGGTGGTGGGTTTGATTTCAGTCATATATGTGCTTTATAATCAAATAATTCTCAACTTGTTAATTTCCATTTGGGGTGCAGGAATATATAGGAAATATCAGGGCTGCATACACGAGGGATTTTACAAGTGAAGATGAAGTAAACCAGCAGAAAGCAGTTGCCACCTATCTGATTGATAAACTTGGTCTCAGCTCTGGAACTGAGAAGGTATAGTTCGTTGATCTATAGCATTACTTGAGCTGATTGTAATCATTGTATGTAGATATCTTCAAACATATCAGATTTTGCATACAATCTAAATTAATAATCTTAAAAGAATGTGTGCTATTCTTTGGGTAGTGAGCACTTCAACTTCTAGCATCCTGTTGTTTTTCAGCAGGATTTGTGGGCTCTTCAACCTCAAAATGGTGTAATAGGTTCGCGGTAGGTAGCTAGATCCAAATTGTAGGGAGCAATTTATTCTCAGAGAAATCAATTGTCTGTAGTGCATGCTTGACTTTTATTTCCTGCAGACTTTTGGTACAACCGTTTCTTATGGTTGCTGCGCGATTAAAGTAGAGAACCTAAGAGGAATCCCTCCTAGTTCATTGGAGTAAAAATGCTTGTCCTTGTCGCTCTTGGGTATTAATTTTTCAACCAATAATTAACATGTCATTTGATTTTTTCTTGACAAAATCAGTTTAACTTCCATATAAAGGATATAACATCGAAAATTACTCTTGAAGTTGATTTTCCTGTTTGCAAGGCAATTCTACAGTTGCAGACTGGTGAGTTTCCTGTTTTTTACAGTATATGAAGCTCTCAAACATGTCATAATACATGCACACATATGGAAACTGAAGCCAATGATTATATGGTTTCTTTTTGTATTTTCTTCAGGGAAGCATGAGGATGATTATCTCTTTGACAAGTTGGATACCACTAAATTGAATACACATCTAAATGAGCTGATGCCGGGACTTACAATAGAAGTGTTCCGTATATACAATACATCTGTAACTTTGGAGAACATGGTAAGTTAATGTTGCCTCACTGACTTTGAACTGGGTATACCACGGCACTAATTCTCAGGAATTAAGCTATATTACTCTTCATACTTTTTTGGGTTGAGTTTACTGGTATAAGTTACGGTGCCAATGATGTTTAGGGCGTGATGAAGAATCAGTATAAAACTTCATCAAACTTGATAATTAACTAGATGGCAAAGGTAATTGAACAAACCATGATACCAAGGATGCATCTTGCCTGTCGTAGCTCCGCCCAGTGGCATAGCCACATGAGAGTGAGAGGGTTCAAACACTTTTTTATACTATCCATTGTTGGTTGATACAATTACTACTTTCATGCTTATATTACAATATTAGTGTAAAGTTTGACCCTCGGTACTAATTATGTTACATACTACTTCCATACAATCTAGGAAAATGTCACACAATATAAGCAAATCGTTGTGCATATTATATATATTTTATTCAAACCGTTAAGGGTTTAGGCGATACTAACTCCTCCAATGCAAAAAGAAGGAACAATTATGTGCCCTAAAGTACAATGGAGAAAAATAAAAGAAGATTGAAAAATTTATTTTTGTTTTAGTATAGCTTTTAAATTGTGACCCTCCTAGTTTAGTTTTCTGGCTCTGCCCCTAAGAGTTTGTGCTGTCATGTTTTGGGCGTTTGATGAAGTTATGATGTTTTACAAACTCATACTTTCCAGTCTGATTATTTATGCAGTCTCATATTCTGGTGCACTCTCTTCCCTCCACTTGTTTCTTTCTCTTCCTGTTTTACTATTATTATTATTTTGTCGTTTTGGCAGCTGAACAAGGAAAATACAGAGGGAGATATCTCTGACAGAATTAAAGTTTTTTCACATGCATGTTATAAGGTGAAGATGGAGTGTCTTATGATTATATAATTTGTAACGGTTTATACATAGTTACATACTGTCATCCTTCAGTCAGTGGCTTTATTTTTGGTATTTTATTTGCAGGTTTTTCCTGTCATTCATAGCAATGCAACTACTTACACTACTGTGATGAGTGTGATGCGCCACAATGCAAGGCAGATTGATAAACTTCAGGTAATCAATGTCCTTATTTGGAACTTGATAGATGAACTTAGGTGGTCTTGCCTGATAATTGTATGTGAAGGTGATGATGTAATGTGGATTCAAAACCAAGAATCCAAACAATTAGATGCATAGTGGTGCTACAGAAAATGATTTGCTCTGGTTATAAATTCGATTTGGTTTTATTTTGTGCTGCAGGGCACTTTGGAGGAGCTTAAAAAAGATTTGGCCAATGCAGAAGAAGGGAAGCTACTCAAAGATGCTGAAGAGGAGAGAGAGTTGACAGAGCTGTAATTTGTCCTTTTTATTTGTCTGACATATTCTTAGTTTTACTCTTTTTATGGTGGTTCATTGTAATTATATGCGAGTTTGATATGTTACAGACCGGAGTGGAAGATAGCTCGCACAGCATTTTCAATTACACAGCTGAAACGGAGAATGGAGGAGGGGCCAAGACCATACCCGTTGACGTCCATGATTGAATACTATTATGACCCTAGGATCGCTGTTGCGTGGTGCAGGCGTAATGGAGTTCCTGTTGAGGAGGTAATCTCTCTAAGAAATAATGTTGCCAGTAGATGCATATGCTTGCTTCCTTTTCTGATTGTGCCGACTGGATAATGCACCTACCCATTTTTGTTGTTAACGCTTTGTTTAAGTAACGGCTTTGTGCAAAATTTTGATACGATCATTTGCTATTTGCAGACTATCCCCACGGTCAGATTGACAAAGTGTGCCTGGGCATTGGATGTGGGCCCTGACTTCAGATTCTGAAACTTAGAAAAGGTTGTTGTCGGTGTGTTTTGTCGCAGAAGTAGAGACAATGTACTAATTTAGGTTCTAAGTTTAAGAACGTTCTAAGTAGAGACAATGTACTAATCTAAGTTTAAGAACGTTCTAAGTTTAATTAGTACAAAACTATACGCATTGTCTGCTTTCTTCTCCGACTCCACATAAAACGGATTCGGAGTCTTCCTCAAATCATCCAAATCATACTTCTTCAACTTATCCCCATCTCTATCCATAATAGCCGGAGTTTTCCCCACAACCGGAGCATAAAGCACCTCAAAGCTCCCTTCCTCTTTCGTCCTATCCATCATCTTCCCATAAAACCTGGTATTCGTGCGACTAATCTCCTTGTCCAAGCTCTTCATCCTCACCGCCCGCTCTTCCAACGTCAACGGAGCCTCGCCCATGTCAGCAGGATGGTACATTAACAGATTCTTAGCCGTATACTTCCACCCTTCCAATGTACTCAGCGGCTTCTTCAAAAAAATGTACTCCGCGGCTGATCCGAAGTCCTGTAATCGTCAGTAAAATTATTAACAAAATTAGTCTAGTGATATGAATGGACCAAGCGCACGGCTGAATGCCAGTCTTGCTTCCATACCTTTTGTGCAAATGTGGCTAGAGCCCCAGACTAAGAGCATCTTTAGCAAATTCTTTATATTGGTTCTTTTGTCATTTTACCAGCTTCAGCAGACCAGCAAGTGACTAGTTATTTTAACTTTGAGCTATCTCGCTAACTAAATATAACTAGTCAAATGAGGCTCTCTATAATTTATGTTAATTACATGTATTCCTTTTAAGCCATTTTATGTAATATTAAAACAAATTTAAATTATTTTTTATTTATTTGATCAATAATATAAATCAAACTTTAGTTGAAACAGAGAGTACTTGTGTAAATATATTTCTAAAGTGGCTAGCCAAATAACGTTTTAGCTATTTTGATTAAAATTTGACTGTCATTGCTAAATATGGTCTAAGAGCGCTATTTTTTTTTTTTTTGAAGGAGAAAATCTAAGAGCGCTATCGAAAGCCTCTCTAATTAGTATAGTCACATTTGATTTTCAATAAGAAAATGAGAAAGGAACATTTAATCATATTTATCACAGTTTGAAGAAAAAGAAAAAGAAAAAGAAATAAAAAATAAACCGTGAGGGAGGTCCAAACCCCAAAGAGAAACACCCCTAGCTCTGGTGTGGGTCCACTGTAATGATTCCCACAATACCAACTAAGGTCCACATATTCCTCCCTGCACCTCCTCCCACCCAACCCATTTCTCCTCCTTTCCCATCGTAATTCTGGATTAGACTTCCACTCTCGCCTCTCTCACTCCACGCAATTCCGACCGTCAGCTCAAATCCTCCACCTCCGCCGTGATCTCATCTCCGCCCGCTTAATCGGACCCACCTCGTCGCCAAATTCATAGGGTTTGTAGTCTCAGCTCCTCTATTTACTGCTTCGCATATTCTTGTTTCAATCTTTTTTTTTTGGGTGTATAATTTTTACGTAGAGCTGCGTGCAGCTCGGGATTTAATATTTTTGGTAAATTAATTTGCTGAAATTGTAGCTCTTGATTGACTCAGACTCTGTCTGGTTGCTGAGAAAATGTCAAAAAATAGCGTAATTATGCGAGTCATGGTTGTCTAAACCCTAGTGAACTGAGAACTAGTTGGGTAGTATTATGGTAGGATTGCTTCACTTAATTGCTGAATTTTTTATAAAAATAATTAAAAATCGAATTTTTCAGGTTGTAATCTGGAGTATTGTTTCTGTATGTAAAATAATTAAAAATCGAATTTTTCAGGTTGTAATGCGTACTATTGCTACTGCTACAACTTTTAATGTAATATGCAGTAACCAATTTTGAACTAACAAGCCCAGATATGGTTATGGCGACTCGTACGTGTCCAATTTCAGTTTTTTTTGCTTTTTTGATTGCTATGTGGCTAGCAAGTCCTGACCTTGCTGTTTTTTTGTTACTTGTTTTAGATAAACAGAGTTGAACAACGAGTGGTATGTGCATTTTTTTTGGAGGCAAGGCTGGTTGTGTGACTGTAAGAACTGTGGGTTGAACTGCAAGCTTGTGTGTGTCTGATATAAGAATCAAGGTCACATGGTTTCGCCACAGAAAGATGTAACGGATGAAGTTGCATCTGGTAATACACCGAAGAAGGAGAATGATGTAAAGGATGAAGTTGCATCTGATAATATACCGAAGAAGGAGAATGATGTAAAGGATGAAGTTGCATCTGATAATATACCGAAGAAGGAGAATATTGATACTGCAATCCTTGGGTCGCCACATCAAACCCCTACTAATGGGGTCTGTCCATTGAAATTAGATGATAAAGGAAGCGCTTTTTCTAAAATACCTAATACAGCATTGCAGGTGCCTGATGGTGGTATTACTGCATTGCAATCCAATCAAGAAGGCAATGTTTCCTCATTAACATCTGAGAAAGCATTGCTGACACCTGAGACTGGTTCCGTTGTCTTGCAACATGGTCATGAAGGAACCACTTCATCTAGAGTGCGTGAGAAACCATTAGAGGATGGTTATAACTGGAGAAAGTATGGGCAGAAACTTGTTAGGGGAAATATATATGTCCGAAGTTACTACAGATGTACCCATCCTAAATGTCCTGTGAAGAGGCAAGTAGAACGCTCCCAAAATGGGCAGATAACAGATACAGTTTACTTTGGTCAGCATGATCATCCTAAACCTCAACTTAATGTCCCTATAGCTGTTGGCTTTGCTGTGTCCGTTGGTGAAGAGAAAGCAGAACAGCGCTTGTTAACCAGTGTTGAAGGTGAGGAACTTACTTTGTTATATCTGGTTCTGGTTTTTACATCGAGAAATTCGGTTCATCTATTAATTTGATAACCTCGTATTTAAAGATAAACCATTGGAGGCACATGGCAACTCACCCAACAAAACTGAGCCAGTTGATCTCCTTCAGCTTTCAAATATTGCAGAGAATGAAGCTGTGCAGGGTGTGCTCTCTTTATCTAATAGAACGAGAGATGGTGATCCAGACCCAAAAAGACAGTATGTTAATGCATGAACTATCCTCTTCTTTCTTTTCCTACACGATATTATGGTCACCTCACCTTTGTTTAATTGCCCCTTTGCCCCCCCCCCCCCCCCCAAAAAAACAGGAAGAAGGAAAAACATTATGGAAACTCCACTCCGGTGGATAAGCCAACTGGTGAACTGCGTGTTGTTCAGACTATGAGTGAGGTTGATATTGTCAATGATGGGTACAGATGGCGCAAATATGGGCAAAAATTAGTAAAAGGCAATCCAAATCCCAGGTAAAATAAATTTAATGGTCCACTTTTTATTTTATTTTAAATGTTAGGTATGTGTCCCTAGTTCGGTAAGGCATTATTTTTCTTCATTGAACTTGCACATACAGTTCTATATATGCTTTAGTCTAATTTGGTGGGTTTGTCAGAGAAGGATGAGAAGGGAATTTGTTTATCTGTAGTTGGCCCTAATTTCTGTGGTATGAGCTATTTCTTTAGAGCTTTCTTCTCACTCTTTTGTGCTTTTGCCATTGCATTGTTTAGGAGTTACTATAGATGCTCAAATCCTGGATGTCCTGTAAAGAAACATGTAGAGAGGGCGATTAATGATTCAAAAGTGGTTATAGCCACATATGAGGGGCAACATGACCATGATGTTCCCCCCTCAAGGACTGTCACTTTTAATGGTACGGCATCAAATGTGTTGCCAGCAGTCCACATTGGTGACTCTGGAACCAAAATAGAAGGGCATGCTGTCAGCCATGTTGCATGTACTAGCCCAAAACATGAAAGTAAACCAATCGAACAACCTGATTCTGAGTCAAGAACTAAATCACGAAGGATTGATGCTGCTGCCTCTGAAATGATCGATGATACTGATATGGGACCTGAAAGGAAGTTAAATGAGCAATTGATTGGTAAAGCATGTGTCCAAGAAGAAGGTGATCCCCCTGAAACTATTGTTTGTAGAGCAATTAAACTGCAGAATGGCGAGTCAGGAAGTATTCCATCAAAGCAAGAAATTCGAAAGCCAAAAACAGAACCTGTTCAAGGTTAACTTGCCATGCTCCGTCGAGATTCATCTAGACTCTAAATAATACATTCAAGTACCGGGACACTTCTGCAGCTTGGGGTTTATCTTATTCTTTCTTCCTATATTTTCCTTTTGGGAGAGAATGACCTTTAGGCAGGTACTCTTAGCTGGAGGGTAGGACGGTAGGAGTTTGATGGAATGACATTAATGTTTGACAGTGTCATAAATTGTGTAAGTTATTTATCTGGATCAAATATTCTCAGAGATGTAGGTCATTAGACTGGGGACTCAGGAGTACCTAAATAGAAAGCTATGGTTGTTAGTGTAGCAGTATTCTGTAAACTGTTTGGCTCGAAATTCTGTAAGGCTTTGTGAAGATAAATGTATGCCAAATATTAAGGTAGAGTATGCAGATTAGTTGAGATTGTTATCAGTCTGAGTTGGTTTGACTTGCCCCTTGGACCATTATACAATTTTGAATCAGTTTGAAAGACTAAAACCCAGACAGTTATTGAGAAATTTTTTGAAGAGGACCAACCCAATCAATTTGAATTCACTTTGTTTATTGGTTTTCAAATAAACTCCTTCCAAAAAGAAGGGGACAAGGAAAAAGCATGGGTGCCAGTTTCTCAACCATGTACAAACGCCTGAAATCAGTTCTCCCACAACCAGTCAAACCAAAGAGGTTCATGGCCTCGAAGAGAACGGCTAGCTCCAGTTTATGTAGCGTACACAGCCGATGGTACCCTTCTTATGAGCAGTTAGCAGCTAACAAAAGTTCAAAAGCAGATGAGAAAAGCATGCTCTCTGTTCTAACTTCTAAGCTTGCCGTGCCGCATTCCAAAAAGGAAGCATTAATTGGTGCCAGGTTTGCACTTCCATGCACAAGAAGCAACCAAATCTCTGTTCTTCCAGCCGAGATAGAGCGCACCATCTCTCTCTTGAAGCCTATACTTGTCTGAGTAGTTCTTGAGCAGTGTCTTGATGGTTGCATTTACCAAGGAACTTAAAGGGTATGGAGTAAATCCTGCCATTGCAAACCGCAACCTCCACTTCCCGAGAAGCTCATGTCTTTCCACCCTCTCAATTCCCTCGCATGCTATTATGTTCACAACTTCCTTGGCCAAGCAATGTTGCTCAACATTGATCCTGTCCTTGTGATCCCTCGGAAGAGTTGCATCTATTGACTCAAACATAGCCGTATAGTAATTTAGTGTTTCCACAAACCTCGGAAAAAATGCAGCAGTGTTTGTGTTTGATTCTTGCTCAACCAGGGTCACAACTTTTGGAGACAAGCTCTTAACCAACCTCAGTAGCCGATCACGGTGATTCTGAGTGCTGACGCTCTCATCTGGCATGTGATGCAGCATGAATGCAAAGTTCATAGCCATAGCCTCCCCTGGTCTAACCCCAAGATTCTCCAGCTGAACATCACAACCAGAGATAGCAGCAGCATGGAACTCAAATGGCACCTTAAACGTCTCTGCAAGCTTAGATAGCCTCTTTCCCACAATATTGAGTCCTCCACCTCGTGCATAAGCTGACGTCGAATCATCAATCCCGGTTATTCGAATATGGGGTGGTCCTCCAGGTCTTGCTGCAAAAGCCTGGATTAAAGTCAACCACTGACTCCCCTGACCAATTTGAAAATCAATGATGTGGACTCTATTTTCATCCTTCATGGCTTCTGCAATGGCTCCATTTGCAGACATATACCCAAACTTGAAGTAGGGACAGACCTCGTAAAGAATATGCATGTAAGACAGGAGTTCAGAACTTGCTGGTTCTTTGCATCTCAATGCTTTACAGATGCTGCTCCCTGAGGATGCTCGACGCGCAACTAGTCCTTCCAACATGTATGCTCCCAACCTTTGAATTGGTTCCCCAGAAACCGAAACCATCTGGCGTAATTCATCCATCATCCATTGTGCCATCAACAGATCATTATCCGCTACTGCTTTTGCACAGAAGATCAGGACTTGATTTAAATCCTTCTTAGATATTGAGTCCATAATCTGTCCCCAGCTGTCCACTTCTGGCCTGGTATTTCTTGCCCCATTCTGAAGGGAACTGCAATAGTTGTCAAAGATATTGGAATCGCCAAGCATTGCAGTTTCTAGTTCTTTTAGCTTGTACTTGAAGTCGGTTGCATCATCAGTAATGCAGGAGCCACTTATTGGAGAGCCGTACATATGATCAGGAGAATGGTGCTGGTAATGAGAATCTTGCTCATGCTGTGACATCGGGCTTCCGCTGGGTGAGAAACTGACAGTTGATGAGGAGTTATAAAGAGCGTTGTAGCTGCCATTTGCTGAGGATGACTCCAATGTGCAGTACCTCTCATGGAAACTCTGAGCTGTGGAGTGGGTAATTTGGCTGCTCTCATAGTATGGTGGCTGGGGGTCCAAGATCTGGAATGGAGGCAAGCAATAGGCTTCTACTTCTTGCTTCGGTTGATAGTGCAACCGTTTCGACATACCTGAACTTCTGTGCTGCTTTGATGCTTGCATTGGACAACAGCTGCAGCAATGAAGGATTCGTCTCTTCTTGCCAAAAGCTGGCTCTCTCTCTATTTATTGTTATTCAGTATTCATGGGAGCAATATAGAACACCTTGGGTTCTCTTGGTAGAACAGTACCTTTATGACAACTGGTTGCACCAATATCTGGGACAAAGAGGTCACAGCCTACCATAGAACGAGCATACAGCATAATCTGCATCAAAGAATGAGGGGATCTGAGTAAGCATACCATAAAGATAACACAGGTAAAAAGCAACTAAGTCCCAACGCATTTGGGAAAGTAAACAGAAACTTCAAATCTTCAAGACTAAATTAAAATTCTCATATCAAAAGAGGACACACCGACGGATCAAATCCTTTTCCCAGTTTACCTTGTATACTCAGCTAGTGTAAGATAGCTTAAAATGTTCTCTACAATTTTTTTTTTGTTACTTCTTGATCTTCATTTCCTTCAATTATTTGCAGTGACCTGTGAAACTTGAAACATTTTCTCCTACACCTATTAACCTCCCAACTGATGAAGGTCAGACATCCTCAAATTATCATCCCTCGGTTGATTTTAAAAAGGAAAAGGCACCCTGAAGCAAGTGATTTATTTCAACCAATCGAATGATCTCAGCTAACCAAACCTCACACACTTGCAACAACCAAAAGAAGCTTTGGACACAGAACACTTAATATTAAGAAACATCAAATTCTAAAAACAAATTGGGGAATTCTCAAGTATTCTTCTAGATGATTAAGTCACTATAAGATGATACAAACAATTACCACATTCCATCCAATAATTCATCAGAGAACAAGAAAAGCACTAATCTTCGGCCTCACACAATGAAACCAAATTTTCATTTCATGAGAAACCCATTTTGTTTAAAGCCAATGATGAGCTTATTTACCTAAGAGAACAGCAACAACAACCCAAGCAAGTTCGAGTCTTTCCAGCAAAAAACAAAGAACATATGAAAACAGAGCAGCTAATCAACTGAAAAGGAACACAAAGTTCATACATGACATATGAAGAAGCATCACAAACCCAGTTTTAGAAATAAACAATCAGACATGATAACACACCTTAGACCTCTAACTTTCCATTTATGAAATGGTTTATCACAACCACCACCATGAGTGTAAAACTAAAGGAATTTCAGGGGGGGGGGGGAGTTTAAAATCTCATAAATAATAGAACCCTGGTCGGTCTGAGAAAATTTCCAACTTCAACATCAAATCTCGGTTTTAACAAGAATACCTTATTGGAGGAATTTCAAGGTTTGGAATTCCACTCCAAGACCAGAGAAGCCTTCTGAGTGAGGGAGTGAGATAGAAGGCAGAAAGAGAATCCACCTGTGGACTATAAAAAATACTCCATTAGAAAAAGCCCAGCAATTGCTTTGAAACTACATCACTACCACTAGGATATGCTTGCAACTTGGGCTTTTGTGGAAGTTACCAAAATACTCACCATGTTCACTCCACAGGATAGTTCAAATTCAACCCTAACCAGCTCTTGTCAGAAACCATTGCCCACTTTGTTTATTGTACACTTGATAGAACTTTCCCATATTCTGCAGCTAAAGTTGGCTTGCTAATTTAATTGGGAAGGTTATGAGTTTAATTTTCATGTTTAAAATAGTACAACCAAGATCTTTTGTGGATACTACATCATCTTGTTTTGATTTGAAGACCAGTATATGATTATGTGTTGGAAACTTGGAATGCATCTAGAACTAGTTGCTTGATATCAAATTAACATAGTTCATTGAAGATGCTACATGACAATCTGACATGATCAAGAGTTCAAGACTCTCTAGTTGGGTCTGTTGAAGGTACTTCAGAAACTTTGTACATGTATGTACTTGTCTCATTGATCCTTCAAGGTACCTAAACAACTTGGTACAAGAAACTGATTTAGTGTCATATACAGTTCAATGTGTTAGAGATAGACTTCCAAAGCGAAAGTCCTGGAGTAGAAATGGACCATTTGGTTTGAAGTGGGATTTGGCATTGGGTTTGAACCAGATGGTGGGGGTGGCGACGATCTGGTTCATCTGGGAAAGTGACATATATGGTTGAACAGAGGAGAACCTAATAATGGTAAAAGTGATAAGTTGAGAGATGACGTTGGAAAGTAGTGCCTTCCACTTCTGATAACATGCTCTGCCTTTCTTGTCATGTATACATTTCATTCATTCATCCTATGATTCATATCTGCACAAATATCAAGTTGCACTTGTGTTAATTTGAGAAAGATATATATCAATATATGCTCGAATAATTTGGACGGTATATCATGATGGGGTGTTCAATAATATTAGCCATTTTATTCAACCCACTAAGGGATTAGGAGTGCTAGTAAAGACTGTAAAGGCAATCAATCCTTCTTTCAAATTCATCTTAGTATTCTTATCTATGTGTATGATTGAAAAGGATATGTGATCTTCATTTTAGCTCAACGTTTCGATAAGAAGGGCTTCCGAAGTAAGAGAATGCATGCCGGTTTAAGCAAAGTACGTGATAAATTGCTTAAAAAACAGAATGCAACCATCAATGACAACTGAAAAAAATCAATTGTTGAACTTATCTATCTAGTTGCTCGGAGAATTTCATAAATCAAGGCATGCTCACCTAAAGGGATTTTTCTTAAGATAATGTGAGAGACAATCGTATATAACGGCTGAAAATAAAGACACAGTTCAAAATTTTTATGATTTTATACTTTTGTATTTAATACATATGGTTAAGATGCATTTGTCATTCTGTCATTTAAAACTGTCTGTTATGTGAGCAAACATGCTTATAAATTCAACACTTGACAGTCAACAAACACTAGAGTTTACAAAATTATGGATCAGTATAATCTAACCTGAGAGTAAGAAATTGAGTGTTAATGAAATTGCCCAAAGAAGAAACCTGATCTTTGCTCCTCATTGTTAGGACTTGGGGTATACGAAGTACTTAGGTTTTGATCAATGAAAATCACTTTATGCGCATGCAACTATATGACATAATATATATACAAAACTCTGAAAGCTAGACAAATGTGGACTCCATAAATCAGTCACAAAATTCTTATTCTAGAAGAAGCATAGATTAATGTATTTAACCATTAAAAAGTGTTTATTTTGGGACCCCAAGATAGAATTTCACACCTTCAATCCATGAAACTGTAAGCATGCAAAAGTGTGATTGTAAATCGTTAAATATGTTTGTTAATTAGTAGAATCAGATGTGCAAAAGAAACCAAGTTAAAAAAGGGAATCTTGTTGCTTCCTTGTCCCCTCTAAGTGAGTGTAGTTAGTGGCCCATTATCTTATCTCCAATCACCCTTTATCAATCCCTCCTTGGCATTTTGTGTTTGTTCTTCATACAAAAGAGAAAGACAGAAAGACACAGTAGCATTTTACTTCAAGGAAGAATCAAGTAAGATTAAGGTTCAAGTTAAAAGGACCTCTAATCTTCTCCAATATTGGTGTTTGTGGAAATCTAAAATGCTTATGGCATGTACTGTTACGCCAACTCGTTATGGGTTTAAAATTGATAACGTGATGAAGTATAAAGTGTATAGATAAAGAGATAGTAAGAGAGTCATCATCTTATTCATTGATAGAAGCCATTTATATAGGGAATTACACAATACCAATATGGTAAGGATATGAATACATAGATCTAGTCTAACTACATATCCTATTAGTATTAGGTCAAGGCACACATAAAGAATATCTAGAAAGATACAGAATATCCTAGAACAGTAACATAATTGTTGTATTATTAGTTTTCGATTCATATAGCTAGCTTATTTATATACACAGCAAAAGGAATATATACATCATAATCTCACGTTCTATATGATAATGGATTAATGGTGGCTTCAACAAAATGATATTGTTGTTTGTAGACAAAGTGAAAAGAGGAAATTTTTTAAATGGTGTCTTAAGTTAAACTCATTCATCATTTTGACATCTTAATTTTGAAAATTAAAATAATAGTACCTTAACACTTAAACTTAATCGAACATTAGTTCCCTCCGTGATTGACATCGTTAAATTTGACTTTATCTATGGGCAAAATTGTATTTTCATGTTTTTCCTCCCCAAATCTTTTCTCTCTACAAACATTTCCTTCCAGAATAATGTCCATTTTCCCATCAGTATCAGAATTTGTGGTGAGTCATGTGTTGGCTGCATACAAAAATTAGAGACATCTAGAAATTATAATACACCATTAGTCATTAATATTCATTATTAAAAGTAGTTTTTGCAACCCACGGTGAGAAAAAGAATCAACATTGATTAAAATGTATTTTATATCAAATACAGAAGTTTATGAAACATATATACTTAATAGAACAATCAAAGATAACTAGGTAATAGGACTCACATTCATAGTTGATATCTTCATGTTAAGAAACTCTAATTCAACTGATAATGTTTGTGGAAGGAAAACATGAAGAGACAATTTTGCCCATGGACAAAGTCTAACTTAACGATGTCAATCATGGAGGGAACTAATGTTGGGTTTGTTTTAAGTATTGAGGTACCATTATCATAGTTTTCAAGATTGAGATGTCAAAATGATGAATGAGCTTAACTTAGGACATCATTTGAAAAATTTTCTCCGGTGAAAACTTATGTCTAGAACAAATGCCAAATAATTAGCTAGCTTATCATCTCCGGTAGTTAGTTGGAAACTTGAAACGAATGCTTACACATGATGAAAACCAATTAGTCACCTAACTAACAAAACTTAGGTTAGACTGTTAGAGGCTCCCAAATTTAAATAGGGCTCATGATATGCAACAAGGAACATGGTCTCTCTCAACTAAGACATACAAGACTAGGATGTTTTCACTTTTCACAGTTACCACCAAAGCAACTCGATCTACTTGGCTTTCCAAAGTTACATGAAGTGAAGCAAATGATGGAAATGAAATGAGTGAAGCAAAAGGAAATGATGAGAGGGCTTGACTTCTTGAACCACAATTGTGAGTTTCCCCTATCATCACGCCGACCATGTTTTCAGCTTTCTAACTTGGGAGAGACTAGATTGATAGGCGCAGCATCTTCTTCCTGCATGCTTTGCATTTTCTGGTTTTGTTTTCATCTTCTTTTTCTTGCATGCTCTCTCTGCTCTCTGCAAATACAAAAATTTTGGGTCCAAACTCCGAGCTTGTTCTGCATTTAGGGTTACATGTAGGACCTTCTTGCTATCTCCTCCTCTTCTTTTTGGAAACAACCCTCTTTACTAATTATGTGTCTGAGTTTTTGGACCTAAAATGTTGGGATTGTTTGCTCGATTTCATGATCTCTTGTTTGTTTAATGGTCATGCATGGCTTCTGGGACGAGGACAATGTAACATTCTCATTACCAATGGGACAACAGGTTTTGTTTTTTCCCCCGAGAAAGAGGAAATAAGAGAATTCGATACAGTATGAGTGTATGAAAACTTGTAGTTCGAGTAGTAGGAAACATGCATGTAAACTCGTGTTCAAGTTTAGATTTTGAATCCCTCCGAGCCTTTTGGTCTATAGTTGTAACTTCAAAAAGACATTAGTGTAATAAAAGTAGAGTGTTGTTAACACGTCATTTTTGTCTATTCACACGTCATTTTTGTCTATTCACACATCATTTCAGATGTTAAATGAAGTGTGTGAATAGAGAAAAATAGTATGTTAATAGCTATACCTTAAAAGTAAACTAAATTTTGTCTAACCACACAAATGTGACAAGATGATAACAACATTCAAGACTCCAATTCTTCAACAACAAGAAGTCAACAACCATGAACTAATGATCGTATACCATACTGCTAGTGAGAATTGATTCGACGACTTTCATGTCAAAAAAAGGAAAAAAGCTAACATGTCAGCCACAACTCACAACACACAGGCTGCATTATTAGGCAAGTTATGTGAAACAATTTATCATTTTGAAAGTGCTGACAGTAGCCCAAATGCTTCTATCATCTCAAAAGAAAGCAGAACTGGTTTTAACTAGAATACTAGATAGAATACTAGATAACTCCTCAGCCTACCCAATCGCCTAAAAGGCCAGAAAGGGGGGGAAGCCTCAGCTAGTGAATAAAATTGTAAGAACCAAAGTCCTGACAAATCATGCCCCAAAAGCCCACAAAAGATATCAGTAATTCACAATTTCACATAAGCTCTTCCTCTGAGAATCCAAAGTTTCATCATGTTCATTCCTGAAGCACCATATATTCATTCATGTTTTTCATTTGGGATTCAATCATTCAATGTGTTAAATGGGTGTTAGTAATCTCTGTTCTCCAAAAACATCATAGAAATTAGCATTACTGTGTGCCTTTGAAGGCATATAGAAAATAAGAGAGATCAGAATGATTCGAACCTTACTTTTAGTAGGTTGTGCACTACTTACTCTAAAGAAAAAGTAAACACCAGAAACTTCCAATATTTCTTATCCTGCTGCAACAGCAACTAGCTAGAACAAATTTTATTAGGATTTGATCCTTACATCACAGCATTCTCTATTTCAAAAGTTTGATCATGAGCACCTCTTCCATTCCCTTTGCATCAAGGAAAATATTCATACTTGCAAGGGCCATGACCTGCAGGCAAACATTTCGAAAATTGTCAAGTTGTCTCCAACCTTGTATCTTAGCCAATTCCCCTCTTGTAATTTCATCAAGGTAAAATCAATTTTATGCAACTTTCAGGTGACATTTTCGCGTTGAACCTGGGAAAGAAAAGGTTGTGCACAACAAATTGTTTTTCTACTTTGGAAAATGCATGTGAGTGTACATGTGCTGTTATTGTTGTGTACAACATAAGCAAACAAGTTTGAGTAGATCCCACATTATGGTTCTTTTTGTTTTATATATATCCAATTTTGGCGTGATCAAAGGTAAACCACTGGTTTGTGAAGCTAAAACTAACCCAGATTCGTTTTCTGGATGAGCCAACTCAAACCCAACTGTTGAAAGCTGCTCCTAATCTTATTGAAGAGATCCTAACTCTAAATTTGTTCACCAAATAATGTGCCGATATGCATTGTGATCGAAGCTAATTAGATACTATACCAAGTGTAGATATTGTTGCATCATTTGGTGAACAAATTTAGTAACTCTTGAGCTTCGATAGTATAACAGATCCAAATTTCCTACATTTTCTATCTAGGCACATGGACATTGCCTTATCTTGACTCAACACCATGTGATCATATGCATTGTCCAAAACAAAAGGTTAACTGAGTTAAGTGCTTACTGGGATCGAGTTCTGTAATCATGGCAGCTCCCTTGAAGTAGCAAGATGCACCTTTATGTTTGAACTTCTGGTAGTAATTGTTGAAGGCATAGGAAGCATGGTCTTTCAGAGTGTTTGGGGAAAAGCAAGGTTGGTTTATCTGGATCTTGCTACAATCTGCACCTCCTGCACCACAAGCCCAATCTATTGCTGCCTGCAGCTCACCGCCCGGGGTTTGTTCATCAGCAATACACCATTGCTCATAATCCGCATCCACTGTAAATTGCAATGTGATAGCACACACATGCACACGTTAAAAGACTATGCGAGAAGAAGTATAACATATACTAGACGGTGTGCCTAAATTTTCCATGAAGCTTTTAGCTGATCTGCTGATACAAATGGACATGAAACTCAATAGGGCATGGTGAGTTTTACCTGATCTGAGTGAAACTAGTGAGAGAAGGAGCAGAGCAAGCGTTATCCTTATCAGAACGGTAGACATTGCAGTGTGTTTGAGAGCTAGAGATCTAAAATTCTTTAACCTGGATGACCTATATATATATATGGAAATGTAATGGCCAGAGACACCGATCTATATTATATTGAAGTGTTAAACTAGTGCTTCAATTCTTTGATCTCTATTAACAAGTTACCACACCTTCAAGTTTCTTTCTTGTCAGACATAGAGTGATGATTTTACTAATTTACAACAGTATATAGGCTGTCATATACTAAATAGTAGATATAATCAAATAAATTGATCAAGTTTAACTCAAAGAATTTTAATCTATATAGGCATCTGCAAGAATTCAGAACCTTTCTGGTGCATGACTGCATGCTCTATATTTATGTAATGCAACTCATCGTGGCCAACACATTTTACTCTCTTTGAAGTTTTAAGTACACCTCTAGCTATACTTCAGAAAATTAAGTTAGGTAGAAGCATTAATAACAAACCCCAGCACAAGTTTATGAAGAGAACAAACCCAGTACACACAGTCGACAAAATGTGATTCATTTTCTAAGAACGGTTCGTGAGGAGAGCAACAAAACAAAGGGAATAGGCAAAAGGTTTGTGACAATTGCAATTGAGCAAGAAATTCTTTATTCACTTCAGTATACAAATGTGTTGCACTCTGCTGTACACAAGGTTGCAACAAGTTCTTCCTTGAATACACAATCTTATTCGGTCTATCCCTCATTATGTCAAAGCAGCAATCATCAACTCTTACGATTGGATGATCTGATCTTCCGACCTTCAAGGATTCAGTATATTTGACAGAGAAGATGAAAGATCTTTTCACCTCATCAAAGTTAAGGAATGCGATGATATTGGCATTACAAGAATTCTACATTTCTACATCTGTGTTAAATGGACACAGAAAAAGAAGAAGAAAAGAAATCACTACTCTACAGAGAAAAGATGAGTATGTACAGGAATTGCCATCATTTATCATCATTGCTTTGCAGATGATCATTATCAAATGACCATAAACTAGCCATCCTCCCCTTACATACACACACGAACGCATTGCCAGTGGCCAGATGCTCACTACTCCTGGAAAAACAAAATGAGGAATGATTAAGCATTTTTTTGTATATAGTTGGAAAAAGAGTGCAGGTGATATTCTGAAATGCGTGAGCTACATTAAGTTCACTACATTAGCAGGGAGACTTTCAATAAAACAAAGGTCATTGTCACAATCCATGATGCAGTCCATGCATTGATGCTTATATGCAAAGCATGCCAAGAAGACTGATACTTACCAGATTCAAAGAAACTGTATAATGTGGATATAACTTTTTTCTTTCGACCAGGTCATGGCAGTGGAGAGCCCATGATCCACTATGGGCATTGATCCAAAATAAAACAGATCAATGGGCTAGACTGCCGGTAAAATCACATTCATAGTTGTCCTCTCTATTAACCAGACTCAAAGAATTTTGCTACTGCTGTATATAATTGTTCTTCTTCAAATGGTTTTGAAACGTAGTCATCCATCCCACACTTCTTGCACTCTTCATTTGAAGCCTGAATCACATCAGCTGTCATGGCTAATATTGGTGTGTGCCAATATTCCACATTGCCAAACATCTCGATTGGTGCTTCCTCAGATGCAATTATCTCATTTACCTCATTCTCCATACATCGGATTCGACGAGTTGCTTCGAATCTGTATAATCAAGACAGTATTAAAAGTGCAAACAGTACTCTAAAAGGAGGAATATAGAATGGGAAACTTTGCTATCAACATATGCACAACACCTAAATTTCTTCCTGATCTTTCCTTTATATGAAAACGAACAAGATAGTATATGATGATATAACTAACATATAAGAAATGCCTACGCATATCAACCAGTATACAACAAATTGTGCTGCCAAGTCATTCACAATCTGAATTTGGCCTCAATGAATCCAACTGAGGCGGCAATCAGGTGGTTCTATAAGCTGACTAAACAAGGGTACTAAACCTTTCCTAGTATCCTTAAGTATGTAGGATGTAATCTTTTATTCTTTTGTATTCAAATATAAAACACAAATTAGAAAATAGATAACAAGCAGATTGATTACCCGTCCATTTCTGGCATTTGGAGGTCCATAAAGCAAGCGTCAAAGTTGTGAGGTGGCTTAAGCATGTCTAAAGCAGTCTTCCCACTATCGACACAGGTGACAATTGCTCCATATTTCTTTAAAGCACCTTCTGCCACTCTTCTGTTGACCGCATTATCATCCACTACCAAAATCTTCCTGCCTCGTAGTAACTTTCCAAGAGTTGGTTTTTTTATGTTCACAAGCCTTTTTTTACCGCTTACAAGGGCCTCTTGGAAGCAGGCCATTAAGACACTTAACCGAAGAGGCTTCATCAATACATTATCTACAAGACCAGAAGATTTTAGTTCCTTACGTTCAGTAGCACTAATGGAGGTAGCCAGGAGAAATATCTTCGGAAAGTTCAAGGGAGACCCCACGCTGCAATTTTCCCTATGCTCTTTAACTGACTGATGGAATGTAAGACCAGTTTCTTTATCCCAAACATCTTTGTCGATAAGAACCATGGCCAAACGTGTGGATAGGCTGCATGCAGGACAGTTAACAGTGCATTAGTAAAATCAAACAGATGTTGAATAATTGCTCATAGAATCTTCATAAAGCTCAAGTTATATTTTTAAATACCCTCTTATTATTATCTTTTTTTTAAATCCAGCCATTGATGGATGTGCCTTGAGAAGAAATATGAGATGTTACACAACTTTTCCTTTACTTTTCTATTTTCCGACCAATAAATTAACAGCAGTTTCCCCTTTTTGAGGGAAGAGTCAAGAAAAATTAGTTAGTAGCAAAAGTCTATCCATCATTTATTTCCAGCTCCTCTATTTTAAAGTCAAGGTAAAGCAAGGAAACTTGCAACAGTTTCAAGGGGCTCGATGATTGATTTTCTTTTTAATCAAAAATTTTCTTAGTCCATCGCATAAGAAAATATGTCATGTTCATTATAATAAAATGCTACAGAAGAATGTTAAAAACTTCTATCTGGAATGATTTGTTTCAGGATATGAATTTCTTTCTTTTCTTATCTTGTTGAAGTATATGAAATGTCATCTAAGAATAAACCATAATTGAAAAGGCAATACTCACCCTGTCTTGCTCGTACTAGATAGATAAGAGCATGCTGATTCTAGACTGGAAGCAATATCTGCAGTTATCCCCAATCTCTGCATATGATATCTCGTGACTTCAGTTCGGGTGATTCTCTTATCTATTACCAGTGCTCTCAGTCCTTGAAATTCTGACACAGCTGGTTCATACTGGGGCCACTTCGTATCTAGAGAACTTGTATTTCCTCTCTCAAATGACCCGGTAAATGAAAAGGTACTTCCAATGCCAGGTTCACTCACAAACCCTATCTCCCCACACATGAGATCTACCAGACGTTTGCTAATGCTCAATCCAATTCCAGTACCACCATAAGTTCTAGAAGTGGAACTATCAGCCTGCATAAAAGGTGTGAAGATGCGACTTTGTGCATCTAATGGAATACCTACACCAGTATCCTCAACTGTAACAAGTAATTTTATCATATCAGGTTCCTCCACTGTCGTGCTGCTTAAAGTTTTGAAACATTCCCAGCTTTTCCATCTATCAACCACAGGAAAGCCACTCAATGTATTATAAGTTTTGTTCGAGTGGTCTCCAACTAAATTCAAGCCTTGTCTTAGAACTTCATCCATAAGATCAGGTGGACCCCTCACTTCATCTGCCAGATGCACCGAGACAAATATATGTCCTTTGTCATGGGTGAACTTCAGTTCAAACAAACAAACAATTAGCACAGCAATTAAAACATATGAACTTGTAACATTTCTGAAATGTAGAAAGGGAAGAGTTATCTCCAAACAAACAACAGGAAACATATCTAACCTTAATAGAATTCCCAACCAAGTTCGTAATTATCTGCCGAAGGCGTCCTGGATCTCCAATGACAACTTCCGGAACCAAATTGGAGACATAAACAGCCAACTTTTCTCACACAAAACAAAACCAAAAACCATAATTTTGTAAGAACTGATATAAAAGACAACAGAAAGAATCAAATAAGAATGCTATACTTTGAATTTCTTTTTACCTCAATCCCTTTTTCATTAGTTTTTCCTGAGAAAAGTGATAGCACATTATCAAGCACCGATCGTAGATCAAAAGGTAAAGTTTCAAGTTCCAGCCGTCCTGATTCTATCTTGGCTTGATCAAGAACCTCATTTATAAGCGAGATAAGATCTCTTCCACTAGCATGAGCAGTCTCAGCATAATCTTGTTGATTTGCATCAAGATTTGTGTCCATCAGCATTTGCAGCATACCTGGATTTTGATAGGAAGAACCATCAAAATATGTAAAGTTGTAATTTTTGCAAAATAGTAACTGTTTCACAAGAATTTTCTCACTTACCTAAAACACCATTCATTGGTGTCCGGATTTCATGGGAAACAGTTGCAAGGAACTGCAGTAGAGAGAGAAGTCAGGCAACATGATCAGACAGAAATGTCTGTTAGTTGACAAATGACTATAGGTTTAAGGAGTAACTTTTATAGCTAACTGATAAAAAGGACAACTTGTACCTGAGATTTGGCCACATCTGCAGCTTCTGCGCGAACTTTGAGTTCCATCATCTCACAAAAGTCTGCCTCTACCTTTGCTATTTGGCTTATGGCCGCATGAAATATATGACCAACTAGCAAGGTAATGACTAGGACTCCAACTGATGCACTTACTGCCGTCCACGGAAAAGGAGGTTTATGCTTAAACCTACAATTCAAAGGAAACTGTTTTCACTGGGAAAAAAATCCACTTGTTTAGGCTGATATATAAAATTAATGATGTATCAGATCTAACCTGCAGTGCATTTCATGTTTGCGTTGTGGATCACCAAAATCAAGGCTGCTAATGTGCAACAGCCCAGTATCAACAACAGCAGTTCCATACATGTTGATCAGAAAAGATGCGTTAGTTGTATCATAAACATTAACAACAATTGTTTGCTTGCTCGCAAGTTGGTGCAGGAGCTTCTCCACAAGAGATGGAACATCGTAAGATGCACCTAGATACCTATTATAAAGCATTATACCAATATAAGAAGAAAGAAAGAAAAAAAGAGTTCAAAAAAGAAACATGGTTGCAAATGTACCCCACAGTCGCTTGAATTCGTTCTTCTGATGTGGCATCTGGAGGCAAGTCGATATTATACACAGCAAATGTGAGAACAACACCCAAGTGATTGGATTTCAATAGCTTAAAAGGGGAAGTCAGTACTCCCTTTCCTGTTGACCTTGCTCGCAAGATGTTCTCACGGTCATCCTACATTGTTTAATCAACAGTTTTTAACATCCGCATACGTGAATGGTAATGGAAATTAGAATATGGCTTCGGAGAAACTGGTTTGTAAACGCAATTATTAAAATATTCTGTACACAAAAGTTTGATGACACCATGGACTATGGGTAGATACACCTCCTCATTAAAAGGCTGGCTTTAACTAAACAAGAACTGACCAATAAGTAGGTTCACAAGAACCATAAGTGTGTATTTTGAAAACCACATAACTGTGCCAGAGCAAAAGAATCAATAACTATATACAACATACATATGCAGATTCGAATTTAGTGAAGATGTACTAATTTTACATTCCAATACGGTTTTAATTTAGTAAATGCATACACAGGAACAGAGGAGCTGACAATGGAAGTGTTAGAGCCTTGGGTACAGCAGGCAATATTTTTTTTAAATGAAAATGGGAGAGAGACGGAGAGAGAAGGAAAAAAAAAGGCAAACCTTTCCTGACATCATGTCTATTGACACAATATGGGAGACCGTTTCTTGAGAAAATATCACTGGTGCATATTCATCTTGAATAGGGGCAGGATCCAAGCTTTCTGGAAGAAAATCTTGGACAAGAGTCTGGTCCTCAGTTTCCATTTTCTTTATTGTCCATCCATGTTCCCTCTCAAATTGTTCCCTCTCAGCATGAGTAACTTTTAAAGCATAAGCAACACCACTAGTAAGTGGTCTCTCAAAAGCTGTTCTTTCTGTGTATTCACCGAATGTTTTCTGTTGATAAAAAAAATTCATCATTCACAATCACATAGCAGAGCACAGGAGTACAGTTGATTGCATTTTTGCATTCTTCCGAATTCTGCGTTATAGTATAAAAAATCCTTGAATCGATAAAATCCTTGACACAACAGCTAATAAGCTGAGTGAAGGCAATGGGACAATTAACCACCCCATCCCTTTACTCTAAAATTATTTATATATCAGGATATTCGGTAAAAGTGCCAATAAACTAATTCAGTATTGTCAACTGTTTAAAATATGTGGGTGTGTGTGTGTACAAAACCCTTTGCCTTTACATTTATTTACTGAGATGCTCAAAACTTGTTTACCTATTCTAGAGATAGAACCGGTGCTTAAAGACTTTCAGTATTATACTGCACTGGCAACACGGGTCTTAAAATGTTTATTTGTAAGATGGATTTATCAAAACATTGGTTTTGATTCACAATTAAAGCAATCTGGATGCCACTGAAATGAGTTATTCTATTAATATGATTGATGACTTGAGAAATATAATCCAGTACCCAAAAACAACATTAGGGTAGGTAGGGGACATACCTGATCAATGGCAGAAGGATGCTTCCCATGGTGAAACGTGGAGACAAGAATAGCTAAAGCATGAACATGATTCAGGCTCACATTGAACTGATCTTGCAACATTCGGGCTCGTTCATCACACATGTTGGCAAGTGTTTCTTCTCTCCACAAAAAATCTCTTTCATTCAAGTGGAAAAATAACGAAATTGACGTAATAACTCCAATGAAGACGAATACGATTAGGAGCTTCTTCCTCCACGTGCATGCAACCTTTCGAGGACTTTGAGTTTGTTGTTGCTGTTTCTCTGGCTGCTTCCTGCTACCGACTGACTGTTCTTGAACTGTATTCTTTTGGCAGGAGCACTCATGAACCAGCTTCTGCTTCTGGTTCCTCCATAATTTTAAAGAAAAACCAGATAATTGGTAGCACAAAATCATCCCAACAAAAACCCATGAACATCCCTTCATCAAACAACAATATATATGAGAATCCTCTTTTGCGCACCCTACCTTTGCGCCTGATCCCAATGCTTCCTAATAAAAGCACAAGCAAAAACAAACAAAAAAGAACTCTGATTAGTTTGTTCTTTCCAGATTAGACACGTAATGTACTGGAGATTATCCTCAGATAAACAATCCCCCATCTATGTTTTTTTTACATATGTAACTATATGAATTTGGACTTTGGAATGTGTATTAGATGCATGATCCATGAAAGATACCATACCTATGACTCGAGTAGGAAAGAACGATATGCAATCATGATTGAAGAACATAAGGATCCATGAGGTTCCATTTATATCTCCAGACTCATTATTCTGGTTTTCTATTTCCATTTTTTCAGTATTGTTATTATTTTCTAGTCTTCCGTCCCCTTAACCTGGTAATAATATTTGGAGCAGAACCTCCTTCGTTGATTATATCACCCTTCACAGATATTTAGCCTGTCTCTGGTGTATAAAAACCAGACTAGACTGACTGGTTAAACCTGGTTAACTATTTTGGTTCTCTTTATTTAATGATTCAAGAGGGGTTGCTCATGGTTCACATAACATAGCAGCATGCATATAATGTATGGAAAATTTGGAATCTGAATTGTTCCTAGTCAAAGTTCTACCTTTTGACAAATCCTATTAGTGGATACTGTAGCCTGTGGAACTTTTGCCAATGAATTTTCTTGTAGCAATGATAGGTCAAGCATCCTGGGGATGGTTTGTTCTTGAACCGGGCATTGGTCCTCGGCTTCAACATATTCTCCCACCCATTTATGATGCTCTTGCAATTCTGTCTCATCTGAACACACTGCCTTCAGAGCACAGGAAATGCCATCGGTTAAAAGCATCCCAGGTCCTGTTTCTTTGGTACATTCAAGGGATGATATCTGCAATGCACACAGAGACAAGTAAGACGAACTGGAAAAAGGCAACATGTAAAAGCTTCAAAACACATTTTACTGTAACTATGCAATTCATTCCGCTCGATACCTATGCAATTGATCTAGGGGAATGAATTGCTATGATCAAGTTTGTCTCGGGAGGCTTCTAGCATATGATTGCTTAAAGAGACACCATCTCATTATAATTGATCAAAATTCACAACTTAGTTCTTACAGTTGCCAGAAGAATAGAACTGCAGCATCACAACACAATGCCATACAGGAAATTTTTAGGGATTTTGCAAACATTCCCAGCTGGGTACCTATCAGCCACCCTTAACCTCCCCCATCCCCTCTTCTAAGGAAGGAACAGAGGAAGGTGGGAGGGAAGATGAGATGGGTGCCAATTGGGTATTTCTGCCATCCCTTACCAAAGCTGGTAGAAGATTGTTTGGTATTATTACTTTACCATAATCTACGGAATCGGCTAGACTATATCCTGCATGTATGCACATACTGAAGTACATAAAACTTCAGAAAAATGAAGTGTACCAATACAGATAGAAACTCCTTTGATAAAAGGTAAGAACCCAATTAACTATTGGGAACTCCAAAAACCAGAAGAGGGAGCCAAGTTCAAAACCGGAAGATCACAATCTAGGTGTGAAGCCAATTTTGTACAGGAACATCATGAAGAACAGTAGAAAGAAGCTACCATGTTTTATTTATGATATTGTTTACAAACTTTAAGGAATTTCGAAACAGATAAAAAGGAAAAGGGCAGAATCAAAGAGCTTAGAGTCACCTGATCTGATTCAGAGAACAAGGAAGCTAAAGCTAGAAGCTGGTTCTTGCTGACATTGAAATGCTGCTGAAAGATTGGAGCTTTCTTTCCACACATCTCTGGAGTCTTCTCTTTAATATCCAGAATTCCCTCATGGAAACCCAATAAGAACCAAACAACTGCAATAGAACCTAAAATCCCAAGAAGTAGAAGCTTTCTTCTTGAATATATGACACAATTAGGCCCATCCAAGGGCTCCATTGCCTTGTTTAACTTTAAATTAGCAGGTAATCTGCCATTAAACCCAGACACTCTGCAATTCAGATACATGCTACTAAAGCACACACCACTCTAACTAATCCTCTAAGCTACAAAAACCCAGATAATTTTCACCAGAAGGAGCACACCAAACCCATAAAGATCAATGCTTTGAGACAAACAAGTGAAATCTAATGGAACCCACTTGAGGTTTGAACTGAATTAGACCACCAAATCTGAAAAAAAAGCCAAGTGGTCCAACACCTTTTCACCCTCAAAACCTTCTCTGTTTTTTTCCCACTTCAAACTTCAACACCAAGTGCATTTCTTTGCATCTGTGAATCATGCAAACCCATCAAAGCCACAACTTTTCTTGGGTACAACACTGAAAATAGGTACCTACCAATAATGCTGAAACAAACCCTTGTGATAATTATTTGGGCAACCTGTGAAGAAATCATTAAGAAGAAAAGAAAATGGAGTCTTTTCTGTATCTGGCTCTTTCTATGCCACCCACAGTTCTGTTCAATCAAAGAGAAGCATCCACAGAGAGAGAGAGAGAGAGAGAGGAGAGAGAGAGAGAGAGAGAGAAACCCTGCACCAAAAAAAATTGATTGGACTGGAGTTGGTTTCTATAAAATTCCAACTGGAATCAATTATCAGAGTGAGAGAGAGAAACGAAAAATAAATTATAATGTGTGTCCCTTCCCTTCTTCTTTTTTCTTGTTTAAAGTTTAAACCCCACACCCTCTTATTCTCTCTCTTCAGAATTTTGGTGTCCAGCATGTTGATATGAAGTTGGGCATATCATTATCTCATCATCTAAGTGATGAGAAATCATCTAGTGGGGAGGTTTATTTGCCAAAAATTTATAAAGTGGGGGAAGGTTTAGACAAAAGCAGACAAAAACCCTAAATCAAAATTACGCAAAATAAATCAAACAAGCCCACATTTTCATGACCTAAACTTTTCCAATTTTCAATTTTTTTTTATTAAAGCCCTCATCTTTTACATCTCCATGTAATTCCCTGTTCTTGGTTATCTTTCACTTTCTTGTAAGAGCTGAAAGAGACCACACCATTCTGTGTTTAAAGAAGGTGTCTTTGTTTTCTGCTGCAGTCAGATGTAAGTGAGGAGATTAAAAAATCTGGAGAGGTCTGAAGAAGAAGAAGAAGAAGAAGAAGAGGGTTCTTGCAGCAGAGCAGGCTTCTTCTTCTTCCGCTTCTAGTTCAAAAGATCGGGAATTACTCGGGAGACGATTAAATGGGTTCGCCATGCACGATGTACTAGTGTGTGAAGATTCTTAAAACTGCCACAGTGGTTTGTTTGGAAGAAGATAAACTAATGATGTGGGCATCTATATGAAAATGTGTGTCGGCTCTATACCATACCCACCTTATTAGTTAAATTAATGGGAATATGATTTCATTATGAGAATGCACAAGTTTAAAGTAATGAAATGAATTAGAGGCATGATTAGTTTGACCATCATTAGGGGGGTTATTATATTGCTTGATTAAGTGTTGTTAATGACTCTACCACATAATCATGTGACAAAAATTTGAGACATAACTCAACCACACCCAAAAAAAATTTAAAATATGGTCATCATCAACTTCAACTCAAATGTTGTTCAAACTATACCCCTATTTCATGGACTCAACAACTCAGCATCATAGTTTTTGTCCATCAAGCGGGACATATAAGTATAGGCTTGACCTTTCTTCTTATTCATACTATTTTCTGCAATGAAAGTAAATTTAAGTTACTGTTTTTGGTCCATCGATACAGTAACAACGTGTACTTGATTACTACTTTGAGTTTATTATCAAGGGTTAAAATTAAGATATCAATTTCAGACTTTATCGTTAAGTTTGTTTCAAATATGAGTTTGTGGGGCTTGTATCACAGTTTAGCTCTTGCATTCTTTACCATGTGTAGGACTGGTATTAGAGTTTATCTCTTGCTTGATCGTTTGTCGTATTGGCTTTTTCTCAATGGAAAATGCATTTTATTCAATTTCAGTAATTTGTATCAATTTTCAGAATTGTAATAAAATAAAGGAGATAGTAAAATAATTTACCATAAAGAAGCATCCACATTTTATAAACATAAAAATATGCCATGGCAAGATGCTTCAATCCACTTTGACATAATGGCATCAACTGTTTGTTTTTATTTTTTATCTAGCCCACTTTCCTTTTTCACATCTAGAGCTCTAGTGATAGAAACTACCAAGTTCATAACTAAGAAAATGCCCACAATATTCTATGGGCCACATGCATTAGCAATACATTTTGTAAGGCTCCATAATCACTTTATCCAGTTGGATTTAGACCCACCACCAGGTGCATTCTTCTCCCAATGAAGATTGCCCATCAAAGTATTTCTTGTTAATGATTTTACTTCTTGATATCTTACCTTTTTCATAGGTAAGCTAAACTTATGAGAGGTGTTTGCTTTTCTTTTCTTTTTAATCATAAGACAACTGTAAATATAATGTTATCAAAGTAGAAATGATCATATGTAATACAGTGGGTCTAGACATCAGATAAAAAATAAGGATGTTATAGGAATTTTTCGTTGTAGTTTTATCTTGATCTATTGATAAAAAAAAATACGTTAGGTATACTTCTTAGTTCTTACCAAATAAGAAAGAAAATACACTAGCAAATTTCTTTTGCATGTCTCCCTATTATGTGAGCTTGATTTTAGGTACCGGTACTATGAATATGCATACGTAGAATATGTATGGTAAGACATTATCTTTGATAAATAAGTCCGGTTGTTACTTACTTTTTTAGTTTTAGTATAAAGAGAGTTAATTTTTCTAACTTTCAGTCTCACCTATCTCACGGATCAATACGATCATCATCAAAAAATATATATTAAAAACTACAACTTTGAACAAAAAACAAAAAAAAAACAAAAAGTAGCAACATTACAAACATGCCAATTGGCTGGATAATCGAAACTCTTGCCTAATATGACTACAAAAAGATGTATTTTAGTTGTGTGGGAGCAACTAGTTGTGATAGGGGTATGATCAATCATAAAGTTGTAGATTCACATATATTTTACATTTTCATTTATTTTTTAGTATCGTAAATTATGGCAGAGTGTGCATTCTCTAAACTTGCTAACCTAGCCAATTTTTGCTAGACGAGGACCATCGGGTTAAATCTAGTATTTTGTTACGAACACTTTGGAATAAATTTTTCAATAATTTCTCAGTTATAATCTCCGAAATACTGAAATAGCACAAAAGAAAAGACAAAAAAAGTATGTACTTTTCTCTAGGTACAAAGCCAAACACGGTCTTATTTTCGTAGAAAATGCAGCAGGCGCCAAAACTCAAATCATCGGCTACGATTTTTCATTCAGGTCCTCGTTAGTCGTGACAGTGTGGGGACCTCTAGACAGCTACTTCTGACGATTAACGTTTCCTCGCGCTCGCGCCATTAAAAACAGCAGAAACAAAAAAAAACCCGGGAAAGAATCACAGGGCGACACGTCATCAACGTGGGCTGGGTCCCACCGGGAGGGGTCAGTGTTCGGTTGTAACTTTAAAACCGTATGCGGCCAAAGCTGACCCGACAAACAAACCCACATCTTACTAGACGACAAAATTTACAGCACGTTTCCGTTTCCGTCCATTCGAAATGACCAAACAGGGTCTATTTCTTTTCAAGGCTACGTTAAGCTGGTGCAAACATGATGGATGATTTTGTAAAATGATAGAAAACAAATCAGAGGATAGAAGGTGATGTTGACTTTGGAGTTTTATATTTTTTTTGTATAAATTATGGAAATAATTATTTGATTTAAATAATATAAAATTTAGAAATTTTAAGGCTCTAAGTTATTTACTTTTGTTGAATTTAACAACTTCAATAACTATGACGTCTTCAATTTCACCAAAAAAAAAATTATAACGTTTTCAAAAAAACTTCAATAACTATGGGAAATGCATAGTCCTTATTGGTGATAAGTATAGTTATAGGAATAAATATGAGAACTGCCATTAGAAAAGTTTTGTCGACTCTTGTAGAGATTAATGACAACAATTAAGTCGAGTTTTTTTTATCGATTTAGCTTCCAGAATTATAAGTAATAATCAACCAATCATATTTAAAACTACAATTAAATATCTGATAATTCTCCATCAACTGATTATATAGATCACAAATTCTATATATTTTACCTAAACATTGGAGACGTCATGTATGTATGTATCCATATATTGAATCATGGAAGTTTGAATACGATTTCCCTTTGCAATGTGGGGGATGTGAGTCCATCTTTGTATGGAATGTGATGGGAAGATGCATGTCGTGGGTTAAAGTTAATTTGTTTCATTCGGCAGTCCCATGAATTATAATCATGATCCACAAGACCACAACACAAAAAATAATTTCTATCCTATCAAGCTAAAAAGATGTCTCAAATTAAAGCACTAGAAACAGTATCTAGGCTAGCATGCACTTTCAAACTAGTATAAAAATCTAACAGCCATTGCTTCGTAATGTAATGTAGGATAGCATATATAAAATGTTGCTTAAAGCCTTCTCTTCCGCGATCGCCATGTTCTCTTCAAAAGGTGTCATTTTATTTAGGTGCTAATGCCCAACGCCCGCTACCATTGCAACATGCTATTTGTTATTCGGTTGGGAATGGAAGGTGCATTGGCACTCTCGTCTAGCATTTAGCGTTTTTCAGTAATTTGGGATACACCAATTACGAATTACTTATTTAGCTCGAGTCTTCTTTACATAATTTTTATTCATTTTAGCTTGTCTTGTTATTTATTAGGTCTACGTTTTTTTTTAAGCGAATGCATTACATGTAAAAGTAAGGGTGTGACTATTGTCACCCCACTAAATACTTTGTTCACCCCACTTTTCAATTTTAAACTAAATATTCTAATATTAACCCCACAATCAAGAATTTTTGTGAAAATATGATATTAAACTAAAAGATATAAAATCCAAACAACAAAAATTCTCCACATCTTTACATTGAAAAAAAAAACAATTCTCTACATCTTTCAAATTTGAACAATTCTCTACATCTTTCAAATCAAATATGAGAATCACTTCAATCTTGAACATGATGGTTATACAGTGTGGTGAGATTGTTTGTTCTTATTTTTATTTTATTTATGCCTTCAAATGTAGTATTTCTACATTATCGTAAAGAATAAACTCAAGAAAGAGATCGAGGAGAACATATATAGGATGTGGTTTGAGAATAATGGAGGTATGCGTCAAATATATTGATGAGATATTTGTATATATTTTTAGATTTTATCAGATTGAGAAAAATAAAAATAAAAGCAAATAAAACCAGATTTTTTTCAAATTTTAAGGATAGAATTGAAACGTTAATGGTAAAAAAATAAGATATTGGGTGAATTAAGCATTTAGTGGGGTGAAAATAACCGCACCCAAAAGTAAATAGACTTCAACAAAATCAGAAACGAGCAGATGCTCCATATATAATGAAGTTTTCTATTAGTTAAGAATTTACTTTCAATAGTTGAATGCTTAAACTCATGTAAGAACTCACTCATTTCTTTTTCGATTTCTTAATTTACACATAGATCTAGTTATTTATTCACTTAATTCTCAATGATTAATTTCACCAGGCATTACAGTATAGTACCTAGCTAACAAACACACATATACATATATATGTATTTATATACATGTGACCAGTAGTGTCGAGGGTACACCATGATTATAGAAATGCACATATATTGTTGCCCTTTCTACAAGCAAAATGCGTCTAACTATGACAAAAATTTGGTATCCCAACTGACGATGCCCTCAATTACTTTATAAAAAAGTATCCAATCCATTATTAGAGGTTAGAGCACCTAAAATACAGGACAGATAATGTTAGTCTCATGTTCACGTTACAACACTAATCAATCCATTTCATATATGATATATATGATTATACCCATATCCTTGTAACTATATTAACTGTGGGGCTACAGATTTTGAAATGCTTTCATTATCATCGATTTCTTACAGGGGAGATTTTAAGAACAGTACATGACAAATTGTCCACTTCTAATTTTAGTGTTTCAAGTTTCAAAACAATCATAACGGTACATGAACTTGTAATATCAACTGAAAATATGTACATACCGTTACATTCTCCGTTATCTAACGTGTTTTTTGTTAAATTTCGAGTATGTTACTCCTTAATTTAACAGTAATAAATTATCAAATTAATAATTAATAAGGAGAGGGAAATAAGAAAGGAAAAAGTATTGCTGTCTCTCTTTTTCGTCCCCGTTCAAACCCAACATACATAAAAATGGTGATCGAAGTAGGACTATAGAAGAAAGTTGAAAAATGATTTGATTTGGTAAGTTATGGAAGAAAGGGTTTGAATATATATCGGTGGGTATTGAGTAAGGAAACTTAGAGCGAGAAAGCTATGTCCTAGTTTTACTTGGATTGGGACGAGCAGCAAAGTTTTTTTTTTTTTTTTTTGAGGAATATGAGCCTTTCATTAAAACGAAATCCAGTAATTTACAAATACAACGAATAGTAAGCAAAGAAACTAGGTAATGAGAAAACAACAAAGTCTTTGAGAATATATGGTATGAGTTTACAAGATTAAAAAATTATATAAATAGAAAAAAAGAAAAAGAAAACATAATATAAAGAAAGAGAGAATGGAGAAAACCCAAAACCACCATTTGAAAAATAAGAAATTACATAGAGTTAACGGTGTTATTTACCGTATGTGCTAAAAGGGTGTCAGCTTTTAAACGTCATGTATCATTTTGATTGTTTTGAAACTTGAAACACCAAAATTGAGAGTTGACCATTTGTTATGTACTGTTCTTAAATTTTTTCTTTTTTTATAATACGGGATTTCTTGAAGAAAACCATTATCCCCTCTACTGTTCTATAGGAAATGCTTCCAATAAAGACTTTATAATACGACCAGACACAAGTGATGACATTTGAATTACATGCATATTGGAATTTGATGACATAAACTAAAGTTTTGAACATTCATCTAACCATTCATTTGAAAGTCTCAACTTAATCTTTATTATAAGGTCATTGTTAGAAGTTCACCCCTATTCTATATATATGAAAGTTTATTAGTTATTTTATTTGCTAAGCGACGTATCATATATTTAGGTAATTCTCATGCATGATATAGATTATAATTCTTCTTCGATCTTATCTTCGCCATTATAAAATTAGGGTATGGAAGATTGTAATCTCCAATTCTGTCTTTAACTAGGTGGATATATTCATATTAGGAGTACATGTCTATAATTAAATGACCTCACTCAATCTTCTTTGGACTCAAAAATTGAAGTACAAAGCTAGTTGAAACCTTGCATATATTAATAATGCAGCCAAACTGAAGTTCAAAGCTAGCTTCGGATATTCTTAAGTGGGAGATGATTTAAACAAAGTAAACAAAACTTTCAAAAAATAATCAATAAATCTGAGTTAATTAATTATTAATCATTTAATCGATCAAATTATTAATTGCAAATCTGAGAGTCTGAGACCAAATTGTCGTCATACTTGAGCTATTTACCCTTTGATTAACGGTACTTAATAATAATTAAGGAAGATCTTATTCAGAACTAATATGCTATTTACTCCTCCTTCGAGTTTCAAACACCAGCCTCACAAACTCAAACTCAAGTAGAGCATTCTGCACAGCATCTTCGATTGAGTTGAAATCCATTATATATATATATATATATATATATATATATATATATATTTAATAATTTTCAATATGACTAAAAATTTGTATAATTGATCTACTCATAAATACCTACAAACTGAACGTCAAGATGTGGATAAAAGATCGAAAAATGAGATAAGTCGAAAAGTCTTCAACTTAAGAGCTCCCTTGAAGACCCCTTTAGTGGATATTGTTTTTTTTTTTAGAGAAATATCAAGAATTTCATTTAATGGGAAAACAATATTACAACCATGAGAGATATCGGTGATGGAAATAAATTCCCCACTCACCTCCGTACCCAAAACACCAGCGATTACAGTAGTTAAGAACCGATATGGGTTCACCCGTAACCTAACCTACTCCAGAAGTATCGACACATCCTTACAGTCAACCTCAAAAAAAAACAACTCTTTCAGACACTACATGCCAAACTTACCAGCATATATGCACAGGTAACCTCCCCATTTCATTGACAACAAGAACAAATCGACATTAATTTAGTCCCTGGAAACGACACCATAACCATGGCTCACCCCACGACACGACCAACAACACCAAACTACCTAAAAACCTAAACCCTCGCTCATAGAGGAGGGACAACTAACCAACCAAAAAACCAAACAAACAAAAACCTAAAAGCCTAGGCCCAAACCCACCAGTGGACCTCCAAGAAACAGTCTACCCAAGACCCGGCCCATTGAAGACTGGTGCGACCTGGATCAGAACCGTCGCCCTGACATCAACGCGGCCACCGCCCGAAGAGCATCATCATCAGCGACCTACCCTAGCGAGGCAGCCACCATCCTTCCTCCACGATTCGCTATAGAACAAGGCTTGACAGCCGGGTAGTCCGCCTCCGCCGTGTTCTCCCCGTCATCCCACCAGCCGAGAATGGATACTGTTTATACTTTAATTAATAACTTAATAATTATGCTATTAACTAATCATGAACAATCAAACCTTACTAATATAGCAGAATAGAGACTGATATACTTTGAAGTTTAAAACAGAATAACATATCAGAACCAGATGAAGAGAGAAATTTTTAATCTTTAGTTTAAAGTGCAAGCTATATTATATGGTAGAGTTTTGATTACCCTACAGATACTTTAATCCCTGGTTTGAAACTAGGGGTGAATTGGAGAAGTGATCCTGGGCCGTGGCGCAGTTTTGTTACTAATAACGATGAAATGTATTTCCTTCAGTATAGTGATACCTCTGAAAAATTTAGAATGGTGGTGAATGATTCCGGGTTATTGCAGCATTTGACATGGAATGAAGGTGACCGTCAATGGAAGGAACTATATACGGGCTGCACCGAGATACCGGTGTGACTTGTATGGACAGTGTGGTGCTTATAGTAATTAAAGGTAACCTTGGCAATATTAACATTTTTGAGTGTGAGTGTTTACCAGGGTATGAGCCTAAATCTATAAATGACTGGAATCAGAATGATGGGTCAGATGGAACTCATGGAAGTAAGTAAGCGAGTTGAGTGTCAAAGAGTGGAATTGGAGATTGGTTTGTGCCGGTTGCAAGGGTGAAGCTAAAGGCTCCAGACACATCTAAAGTAGTAGCGTGCACACAGGAGTGCTTGAGAAATTGTTCTTGCACAGCATATATATATGAGCATCGATAATACAGACTGAGCGCATCGATTGCTTGACAAGGTGTGGTAAGATGCCGGATAGAGTGGGGCACACAGATGCAGGTGTTGAGTCCTGTAAGGGTAACTGAAAGGTGTTGCAAGCCAAAGGTTGAGACTTCGGGTTTTTGAATTAAAAAAAAAAAACAATTATGGAGATTAAATTCCAAACAATTATGTAATAGCACAGTAGTTCCTTCTCCTACAACAGCTAGGAGTATTCATGACTATAGGAGTTCTCAATCAGATAACTCTCACTCTATCTTGTTTATCTCCTGTAATTGCACTCTACAAGATATGTGTTTGTTATGTAAACAATCATTATCTTATCATTGTACGTTGTAATCTAAACTACTGAATCAATATAAATACACAAGCCAAGTACAACATTGGTACGACCAATTTTTTTTGGTTCCCGATCCTCAAATGGCCTCCACCAACTCTGCTTCCGCCTCTCAAACCATCAACTCCGCCACCTCCTCCATCTCTTCACCAGTCACCAGTGACCAATCACCCAACATCACCAACTACCTTTCTATTAAACTAGATCGTACCAATTATCCCTTGTGGCTCGCCCAAATTAAACCACTTCTGAATATATAGCTGAATATATAGCCGAAACCTGATGATGGGCTATGTTGATGGCACTTTCTCCTGCCCTCCATGCTTTAAGACCAATGAGGCTGGTCAACTTACGGATGAAGTAAATCCGGCGTACCGCACCTGGATCGCTCAAGATCAGATGGTTTTAGGCTGGATAAACAACTCACTGACCCCTGCTGTATTGGCCACAGTTGCAAGGTCCACAAATTACTTTTACACTTGGTCTACTCTGGCCAAGCGTTTTGCCTCCCAGTCCCAAAACCGAATCCTCCAACTCAGGGGTGAATTGCTGCGCACAATGAGGAGCACTAAGAGCAACTCGGACTTTCTTGACACAATCAACAGCATTGCAGACAACATTGCACTCGCAGGTAGTCCTATGTCTGATAGTGACCTTGTTTCTATGTACGCCGGATTTACTTCATCCGTAAGTTGACCAGCCTCATTGGTCTCATTGGTCTTAAAGCATGGAGGGCAGGAGAGAGTGCCATCAACATAGCCCATCATCAGGTTTCTTCTATATATTCAGAAGTGGTTTAATTTGGGCGAGCCACAAGGGATAATTGGTACGATCTAGTTTAATAGAAAGGTAGTTGGTGATGTTGGGTGATTGGTCACTGGTGACTGGTGAAGAGATGGAGGAGGTGGCGGAGTTGATGGTTTGAGAGGCGGGAGCAGAGTTGGTGGAGGCCATTTGAGGATCGGGAAGAAAAAAAAAATTGGTCGTAGGACTTAAGGCTGTGATGATAAGATAAGGATTGTTTACATAACAAACACATATCTTGTAGAGTGTAGTTACAGGAGATAAAGAAGATAGAGTAGTGAGAATTATCTGATTGAGAACTCCTATAGTCATGAGTACTCCTAGCTGTTGTAGGAGAAGGAACTACTGTGTCTTTTACCTTGCACAGCAAAGCAAACATAAATGAAGTCTTTGATATTTTCTTTGTTCTTTGATATTTCTTTCTGTTCTATCTTCAGCTGAAAATGGCCCGAGAAAAAGCGAGCCATGCAATCGGGATTGAACTGTCTTGTTTAAGCTTTTTCTACACCCGGTTTAAGCTTTTTTAGTTTTTTTACACCCGAGCCATGCACCATATGTTTCACATCTTGAAGATGCTAAAATGGAGATGAGCAGTGTTCATGATATTGTTTTTGCTTGTGGATCTTCTAGAATTCCAAAGGTCCAGCAACTACTACAAGGTTTGTTTTAGGGAAGGAGTTATGCAAGGGCATCCATCCTGATGAGGCTATTGAGCAAGGTGCTGCTGTTCAAGCTGCCGTTTTGAACAGTAGCAATTTCTCTGGGAAGCTTCAAAATTCACTCTTTTGGATGTGACCCTCTGTCACTTGGTGTGGAGAACTGGAGATTAAAGACTGTAATGTGTTTTGTCATTCCAAGAAACACAAAAATTCCCATCAAGAAGAATACAACTTTAGGTACTATGTGTGACAATCAAAGTGTTGTCTCCTTCCCTATTTTTGAGGGAAACAACGTTTGATAACAACTACTTGGGTGAATTTGATATTGATGGCATTCCTCCAGCTCCTGCGGGTGAAGCAAAATTTGATGTATGCCTCAACATTGATGCAAATGGAATCCTGAGTGTTACTGCTAAGGATATATCCACTGGCCGGGAGGAAGGGATCACAATTAACTGTTTTAGAATGTTTTTTTTTTTTTTTTTTTTTTTTGAGGGAATTGAGAAGGTGCAGTAAGAAATGGTATGATATTACTACACAAGAATTCCATATAATCAAGCAAACCATGTCAACTCATTGTATATTTGTATGTCTTCAACAAAGAAGTGAAAGGGGGTATTCCTCCAAACTCCACTATTACATTTGAGTTATATATTAATCAAAATCCCAATTCAATCTTCAACAAAAAATCACTGCGGATTTTTAATCTTTGTATGTGGGCTAGAACCTAGAACTCTTCTCTCTCTCTATATGCAGTTGTTCTTCAAATAGTGATTGGGCCAGAAAGGCGTTAATTCAATATGTCGAGAATTTCTTTCTTTAAGAAGCCAACCATAGTAGAACAGAGTGGCAAACAAAGAAAGAAACAAAAGAAGACCGAGAATTTCTTTCTTTAAGAAGCCAACCATAGTAGAACAGAGTGGCAAACAAAGAAAGAAACAAAATCCAACGCGGAAGAAGACCGAACCGCATCTGTGGATATATATAATTTCTTCTTCTTGTTTGTCGATTAAGAAAAAGAACAACCATACCACACTACAAAGAAAAACCCCAACTTGATCAAAACCGGAAGGCAGTGGTCGTAGAGGGAGGAAGCTGAGAAGACCAAGTGAAAAGAGAAGGTGTCTGGTAACTCTGGTTATGTGATATTGTGGTTAGGCATCGACCGACTAGTCCTTTTAATAGTTTTCAATACTCGAAACATAACAAAAAGATTAATACAATGCATTCCGCGTTTCTTCGACAAGGCCCGTGAATCTTCAAAATCATTAAAAAGAATGTGAGGGGGTCATTTAACTCTAAGCGAAGTCCCAACTCAAAACTTACACAAGAAATTGGTTTGCTTTTCCAGCGAGAAGATTTATATCTTGAGATTATGTCAATTTATTGAGTTTAATGTTGTGATCAGTAACTCTGTATGCAAACACAGCTTGATCAACAAATGTTATAAATAACTCTAAATAAACTCATCTGATCATTAACACTCTAAAATTCGAAAACAATCCGGCAAATTAAGAGACTTTTACTTCACAATTGAGTAGGGAATAAAGCAATCACCAATCTTAAGATCATACCTAGAACTCTTCGACCATGTTGAAATCAACATCATCATATACAGGAATATACTAAGTACTTAAGCAAACCTACACTCCTTTCTCTTCTTATTTCAATTCATAAACTTGCAGGCTGAGGATATCAGTTATGACTAGAGAGAAGACTTTTTTTTTTTTTTTTTTTTTTTTAAGAGTATCAACGAGGTATCCTCAAAGGCTTTCCAGCAATTATGACTAGAGAGAAGATTTTTTTTTTTTTAGAGTATCAACGATGATATCTTCAAAGGCTTTTCAGCAATTATGACTAGCTAGAGATAAGACTTTTTTTTTTTTAGAGTATCAACAACGGTATCCTCAAAGGCTTTCTAGGCCCAGAGACTAATCCGCGCCGAGAGATCATGTCAGGACGCTTCCTTCCCCGGCCACCAAGAATAAATTAGGATTTAACTCAAATTAGTTTTGGCTGGGATTCGAACCTGGATGTAGGGGTTCCACACTTAGGCTCTTACCAACTTGACCACCTATAGAAGTTGACTGGAGAGAAGACTTTGAACATGCAAAGTAAAGACTTGCTACTTCGTTTTCTTCTTTCAATTATTAAAAGTAGTTCGTTTTCTTCTTTCAATTATTAAAAGTAGCTAGTTGCAAGTATTTGAGGATAAACTAGCTAGTTGTCATTTTCTTTCCTTTTTCTTTTCAAAAAAACAAAAAACAAAGTATACGTACAAGACTTTTCCTCAAGCTTTTGGCAACACTTTCCTTGCAGGTTCTGGGTTCTTGCCCGAGTCTATCTATTGACTTGGAGCACTTAATGACTTGGTACCTACTACCTAGCTATATATACGCCCTTTTCGACCATCTATATTTCTTGTACAAATTTTTCTAGCTAATAAGCCCTTCATTTTATTGATTCTTGTTCAAAAGTACGTACTTTTTAGCTAAAAATGGCAGGAAAAGAGCATGCAATCGGAATCGATCTTGGGACAACTTATTCATGCGTAGCAGTGTGGGAGCGCGATCATATAGAGGTCATAGTGAACGATCAGGGCAACAGAATGACTCCTTCCTACGTTGCCTTTAATGATACAGAGCAAATGGCTGGTGATACAGCATTCAACCAGGTCATCAGTAACCCAACCAACTCAATCTTTGGTAAGTTTTTGTTTTCCCAAACCTGCATCTACATATACAGGCATACGTACAGCACATATATGGAACTGGCCAAGTGGTAGATTAGTATTCCTCCAAACATGCCGAATTTACTTACTAAGAGATTCATGTTTACTTCTTCATCTCCCAAACCCATCATTTTTTCCCTCATCCAAACACACCCATTTCAAAAGAAAAAAAAAACCGTTTTTTTTTATCAGTTAAAAAACATAGATGCTACAACGAGTCTTTTGTGAGTAGAACTTACGACCTTTCACTTACAAAGGAGAGACTATGCCACTAGACTGAATGATACCGGTAAAAGCTCATATAACTTATTGTTGACTGTACATGAGAAAAAAGGACTAAATATTGTTTACTCCCTCAACTTTTGTTGGAAAAAAAAAAAGTTACGGTGTAATAGACATTTTGTCATGAAAGAGATTGCCACATGAGTAAGATAAAATAGATTATGTCGGTGAGCCGTGGCTTGGTTGGTTAAGATGTTTAACTAACAATTTTGAGGTTATGAGTTCAAATCTCACTAAATATATGTAGGATGTGTGAGTTAAAGGTAGAGGAGATTATGAGTAGAGAGTAACGGTAGACCTATTGGTTCAGAATTGAGAGATGAACAAGTAAACATTCGAATTAAAAGACGAATGACTGTACTAGCTTTTTTCTTTTTTCTTTTGTCAACTAAAATTGAGGGTGCAAACAGTAGTTAATTTTCATCCACGTTGAAATCCTTCTTTCTGTTTCATTTCTATATCTCTCTACTTTCCCAATTGGTGTGGATCACTTAATTAGGAAGTATTAATTTGCAGGTGCAAAGAGGTTAATTGGTAGGAAATTCAGTGACGCCTCTGTGCAGAGTGATATGAAACTATGGCCATTCAAGGTCATCGAAGGACCTGCAGACAAGCCCATGATTTCGGTTGACTATAAGGGTGAAAAGAAACAATTTTCTGCTGAAGATATCTCTTCCATTATGCTTAGAAAGATGCGAGAGGTTGCAGAGGTCTACATAGGCTCAACTGTGAGTAATGCTGTCATCACTGTCCCTGCTAACTTCAATGACTCGCAACGTCAAGCTACAATAAATGCTGCTGTCACTGCCGGCCTAAAGGTGTTGCGTATTATCAATGAACCGACTGCCGCGGCAATTGCTTATGGCATTGACAAGAAGGCTGGTTGGTATAGCAAGAGAACTGTGATGATATTTGATTTGGGCGGTGGTACTTTAGATGTGTCGCTGCTCACCATTGATGGTGACGGTGTCTTTGAAGTGAACGCCACGGCGGGAGACACTCATCTTGGAGGTGAAGATTTTGATTACAAAATGGTCGATTACTGTGTTCAGGAATTCAAAAGGAAGAATGGTGTGGATGTCAGTAAAAACTTCAAGGCTCTTAGGAAGCTGAGAAATGCTTGCGAGATGGCAAAGAAATCACTGTCATCTTGTTTGACGACTAGATTTGAAATCGACTGTTTGGCAGACGGTATTGATTTCTATATAACTATCACCCGGGCGAAATTCGAACAATTGAACATGGATTTCTTCAACAAATGTATGGAGCCAGTAAAGAAGTGCTTGAAAGATGCTAACATGGAGGTTAGTTGTGTCCATGAAGTTGTTCTTGCTGGTGGTTCTTCTAGGATTCCCAAAGTGCAGCAGCTACTACAAGATATGTTCAAGGGGAAACAGCTGTGCAAAGGTATTAATGCTGATGAGGCAATCGCATATGGCGCTGCTGTTCAAGCTGCAGTCTTGAATGGCGAAGATCTAACCGGGAAACTTGAAGGCTTCCGCCTCTTCGATGTCACCCCTCTATCACTTGGACTTGAGACTAAGAATGATGTTAGTGGCGAGTTAGTCATGTTAGTGGTGATTCCAAGAAACTCTAGGATTCCCGTTCGGATGGAAACGACCCTAACTACTACCAACGACAACCAAGTTGAGGTAGCTTTTCCCGTATATGAGGGTGAGGATGAAATAGCGAAGAACAATAACTTTCTGGGTAAATTCATCCTCTCTGACATTCCACCAGCTCCCGAGGGTGTCCCTCTTTTTGATGTTTGCTTTGATATTGATGCCAATGGTATACTGAGCGTGTCTGCTAAGGACAGGTCGACTGGCCAGACGAAACAGATTACAATAAATACTGACGGACGTGGGAAAAAATAAGTGAAAAAGATAATATAGGAGACAATAAGACTTATGCAGTGTGCAGCTGTTTGGATGATCGATCGAAATTTTTGCCGGGGAGTGCCTTGCAACATTTCAGCTGCGTTTGGTGCAGCTGGGCTTTTAAGAAAAGCTGATTTTTTATTTATTTTTAAAAATAAGTGGCTAGAAAGCAAAGTAAGTGAGTGTTTGGTAAACTGATTTTTTATAAATGCTGTGAGTTGCAAAAACAGAGAAAACGTGTTTAGTAAACTGAAAACTGGCTTGTGCTTTTTGTTGTGGAATGACCAATTTGGATATTATTTTGACTTGATTGTTTGCTACTATTCTAATTATTTTTTTATGGCTAGTTTCACCTTCCAATTTTTATAAATCATGGTGATCCTATGATCAATATTAGATAATTCTAAAATAAATTGTACAACTATTTAGGTAATGAGCGATAATGGACATGATCGGACGATAGCTTTTTAATTGATTTTCGATACATCAATCCGATAGTTACATGTAAATAACTGAATATATAAGTTTTTTATTGTGAACAATAGATCCACATGATAGCTTGAGTTCCTCAGCATGAAATGTAGATGAGACTTCAGTTTGTAGCTAAAGGATGGAGAAGAACAGAGTATTATACAGTGCTTTAGTTGCAGTAGCTAACTGGCAACACTTGCTTTCTTTAAAGCATCTCCAACACCATCCCAAAATTCAATTGCAGTAGTTAGTGGAAAATCGTATTGAGCTCATCGAGGGACGATCCGTTGTTGAAGAGGTCGGTGAAATTCTATTGCAAAGAACTCATCTGCAGAAATGTATTTGGAATCAATCATATGAATATGAACAATATCCATGAATTACAACTTTCCTTGTAAACATGTAAAGAAAGAACACACTAAAATCTCAAGCAATTCAAAGTTCAGGAAGTGTGGCAAAACTAGAACAAAAACTGAGCAAATTTTCAGGATTCAGAAAAATCTATAGCAGCAGCAACAACAACTTAGAAAAACCACCAAATATTCATTTTAAGACCAAATGACTTGAAATCAGTTGTGAAACAGACATTGAAATGTCTACTTTTACATACAAGAAGATCAGATATAAAATGGTTTAAATAAGAGTTCGAAACTGAGCAGAAAACAAAGATATGCAGTTAGAATTCTGGAACTTGTTTCCAATGCAGACTAAACTTTAAAAATTCACTGAGTAAACAATTTTCATCGAAATAAGCTGAAAATTTCCAGATTGCTAGATAACTAACTTAAAAGAAACCTGTCAAATTTTCAGAACATTTGGAGACCAGTAAGCCAAGTAAAACATAGTTCAAATAGATCATAACAACAGTTTTCCAGAAAATTCAGTAGAACACTGCTAAACTTCAAAAAAGTGTTACTGATATAGAGGAACCAAAATCCTGAGATTCTGCTATCTACTACTGCAACTTAAACATATTGTACTTGCTCAAATTAATATCTTCAATAGATTTATCAAGCAACAATATATATACTACAAGCAATACAGCAAATCAAACAACAAAAACTAAATGATAGTCATCAAATCTGCATAAAAGCATCTACTAATTGAAATGCATGTAGATATCTACGCAAGCAAGAGATTCTAATTGAAACAGAAGTAATTTATCTTCACAGATTTTGTGTAATCTTCACCTACCAAGCTTGACGGGATAAGGCCAAATGAATCAAGCTCAGAGTGATTGAACAGCCCCCAAATTGATGTTAAAACTATATACTCGCACCTAGACTTGCAGCAAACAGAAGAACCCCCTTTCAAAGACGAAGGCACATACCCAAGACATATCAATTCAACAATCTAAGAGAAAAATAAGACATACTGAAGCAAGTGTATACATTCAATAATTAAGGATTCGATCAATCATACCCATATTAAAACAGAAAATAGGATATAAGATATTTCTCCCGGCCAGGTTTCGTCCCCGACGACGGACAGAGTGTTGTGAAGGGAGTGTTGATGAAGATCTGGATGGTGGGATTCCGACGAGATTGACATGCCAGAGACGGCGAGGACGATGGACCGAGCGTCGAAGGCGCCAGAGGAGGAGATACTTGTGACGGCGAAGACTCCGGGGAACTTGTTGACGAAGATCGCGACGGCTAACATCAGCAGCGATGAAGAGGTGCCGAGATCTTCGACGTTGATGTTGAAGAAACAGAGGAGCGAGCTATGAGAGAGTGAGACGCGATGGAGGCGACTCCTTGTAATTTGTTGAAGTTTACGATGGTACCATTATCATTTCGAAAATTTCATTAATTCGCAGCTACAGTAACGTATTTTTCTGACTTCTCCTTATAAGTGAAAGGAGGGGGTGCCTTACTATAACCCCGACTTATCTAAAAATGAGCTTATTTATGTGTGCACCAAACACCAACTTCATCCTTGCTTATAAGCACATGAGCTTATAAGCTGCACCAAACGCAGCCTTTGACGAGCCCTCATTTGCTAGGTTGGTTATACACGAGCCTAGGCTTGGTAAAGGCTTGAAGATATATAATTTACACTATTTTTGGATTAACTACAAAACACAACTCGAATTATAATGTTATTTTTATTTTTATATCTAACTATCAAAAATTTACATTTTCATACCCGAAGTTTTATTCCGTTAGCATTTTAATACCTTGACCACTAACACCGTTAAATTTTGAGAGCATTTTCGTCATTTCAATAAATATATCATTTTTTACATTTACTTTAACAAAATAATTTATTTATTGAGGTTATCAAATACAAATAGAACAAATTAATTTAGCAAAAACAAATCCCTACACTCTTGTATGTATATATATTTTTAAGTATCAAATATAGAGAAAATATAGAGAAAATATTAAATATCGATGAAAATTTTAGCTATAAAATATTTTCATACTTTCTTCTTTTCTCTATGCATAAATTATATAGAGAAAATATCAAATATCGATGAAAATTTTATCATATTTTATATAAACATGGTATATTTAACCAAAAATAGATTAAACATGTTTATATAAAATCTGATAAAATTTTTATCGATATTTGATATTTTCTCGATATAATTTATCTTAATTATATATTTTAATTTATTTTATTTTGTTTTGTTTTGCTTAACATGTAACTCCAAAAATATATATACATACAAGAGTGCAGGGATTTGTTTTTGCTAAATTAATTTGTTTTATTTGTATTTGATAACCTCAAAAAATAAATTATTTGTTAAAGTAAATGTAAAAAATGATATATTTATTGAAATGATAAAATTGCCCTCAAAATTTAACGGTGTTAGTGGTCAATGTATTAAAATGCTAACGGAATGAAATTTCGGGTATAAAAATGCATGTTTTTGATAGTTATGTATGAAAATGAAAATAACATTATAGTTCAGGTGGTGTTTTGTAATTAATCATACTTTTTTTTTCTATGAGACCTAGGATTTGTTGTCTTACCTTAGGTGTCATGTCATATAGTAATTTTGTAATTTTTATTTCTAATCATCATAATCTTGTAATAAGGAGGGCCATGTGCCAAGTTGTATTATAGCTTACTTGCATTAAAACATATATGAATGCTGGTTATGTCGCCGAACCCAGAAATTTAGGGCAATAGAAATTGGGAAAAATGGGACAAAGGAAGTGTATTTTTGTAGCTTAATTAATCGTGCAACGTGAACATATAAGAACTGAACGACCATAATTTAGACAAAGAACAATATCCATATATTATGTGAAATTCAAAAGTGAGAGAATGATTTCGGCAGAGGAGAATTCCAGTGTTTACTTACACATAATGAAATTGGAATGGGTGTAGGTCCCACCTCCTAGTAAGGAATCGATTCCTTGATAACCTGAATTGTAATACCAAGAGGAGATGTGACATTATGAATGATACCATCAGGAATAAACTTTTATTCTGAAAATACCCTCTTTAATTTTATTATGCTAATAATATTGAGGAATTTGTTTAAGATGCTAATAATTTCAATCTTTTTTTCTTAAAGGCTTCTTTTTATATGCTAATAATATACTATTTGTGAAAGTTGTTTAATTTTGGGAAAATGTCTATTTATGAAATTCCTCAATCAACTCTGGCTTCTTATGAGAATCTTCTGCAACATTTTTAGGCAAAGAATCACCATCTCTTTTTATCAGCTACACCTACCGCAGAGCCATGCTCCCTCACACACCGGATCTACTCTCTTACCATGCGCCTTCCCTCACTGTACCTACTCCTCCCTCATCAAAACTGCTTCACCTCCCTCACCACGCACCCGACGCCTTCGATCTGGCCATGGAGGCCGAGTGCTGAGCGCCGAGAAAAGACCGACGACCGTTGAGCACCGAGAGAAGATCGACGACAATCAAGCGCTAACTGACGAGCACTGAGCGCCGAGAGACGAGCGGCGATCGACGAGCGTCGAGAGACGAGCGGCGACCGACGAGCGCCGAAAGATGAGCGGCGACCGACGAGCGCCGAAAGATGAGCGGCAACCGACAAGGTATGAGCGGCGACCGCCGACGAGCGATGAGGCCTCAGTCTCCGGGCAGGAATCAGACGCTGGGGATCTGTAGAGTATTCCAGCAATCTTGTCTTCCGAGGCGGGGCGACAACATCGTCGTTGAGGACTCGAGAAGACGTCTCTACAACAAGAGAGAGAAAGAGGTAGAAAAAGAAGAAGAAGAAGAAGAAGAATTCAGATCGGGTAAAAATGAGAGAGAGGGTTAGTTGAATAGAAGTGAGGGTAAGTTTGTCTTTTACTCAAGTTTAATTGGAATGGGCTTATGAATTAGATTTTCATTGAATTGGGTTCTAATTTTGCTATTTTTGTGCAAATGGGCATTTTCCCTTTAATTTTTTTTTTGTATTTATAAAATTGCTTACTTGATTTAAATATAACATTACTAAAATGTATAAATGTATGATGTCTTAATTTTTGTTATTCAACCTTTGCAATTTGCAGTTTGAGATACACTCAAAATGCTAGTACTAGGTCCAAATGATTTTGATTAATCATGGTAGAAGAGAGTATTTTATGAAAGGACGAGATTGCAATATACACAAGCGCACACGTAACCTCTGTATTATATTATTAATATGTAACCACATGATTACAATCAATACACTGAATAGAAATAGTCCATTTGGTTTTTTGATTATACATAACTTATCAACTGAGACAATCAAAACGACAAACAAAATTAGATCAACATATATATAAGGAAAAAATTATGTTGAGAGTGATCGAAATATGTAGCTTATTTTTTTCATGGGTATTTTAGTAATTAAAATAGTAATTAATTACATTCCTGTTCTAATTCCATATGGTACGTAAACAGCTCAATGAAATTGAAATCTCTACATACTATTCTATTTCAGAGTAATTATTCTCTGTACCTGGAACACCACGTGGCACTGCCATGTGGTGTACCCAGCCAATCATATAACTCAGATTCATGTGGGGACTAGCAGGGGATGGGAAAAAAAAGGAAAAGTAATTAAATACACCAATCAGAAATAATGATAAAATACGTGGACCAATGAGATTAAAGGGGAACATAAAACATGTGGTGTTCCGGGTACAAATAATAATTTTCCGGGAGCCCTTCTAGTGAGGACCCTTAAGTTGAGGACTTGGTGATGACTTTTCGGTTTATGGTTTAAAAGACCCAATTTTTGATCACATTTTGACATCTCATCCGTTCAGTTTTTAGGTTTATATGAGTAGATTATTTCTACAAATTTTCACCCAAATTAGTGTTCGTTAAGATAACAAACTAGATCAAATTAGTGGACAAACCAAATCTGTCAAATATGAACCGTTCAAGTTCATAATTGATAAATCACACTTATGAATGCCTTAACAATTTTCAATATAGCTGAAAATTTGAATAAATGATCTACTCATAAATACCTATAAACTGAACGGTCAAGATATGGATATAAGCTCGAAATGTGGGATAAACCGAAAAGTCCTCAACTTAAGGGTCCTCACTGGAAGGGCTTCCATAATTTCCCTTTCCATTTCGTCTCTCATTCCTTCCATCTTTCATTCCTAATGAATTTCATTTCAAATAAGTAAACGTGCCAAAATATTAATGAATCTACTATGTTGGATTATGAATCATTCTCAGCCGTTAATGCATATCTAAAGGCTAATAAGACTCCACCTTAGCAAAAACTATAATAATACAAAAGTTTTAACATTTTACCTTTAACTATGCTTAACGCCGTCAAAATCTTCTTTCGCTTCACCTGTTGCAACCTCCAAGGCTCCAACCATTATTTCCGTATGAAATAGGGATGCAAATTTGCCGACCACCCTTATTTACCCACCATAATGCTCACTCATCCAATCTTATGTCATGTGTCCTTTTTTATAATCATCTTTAACCATGGTTAGAGCAATATAAAATTTTAATAAATGAATTCTCTTTTCTTAACTTTAACTCTTTTTTAAAATCATAAAAGAGGTAATTTTACTCCTCGTATGTTTGGAGATTTGTCATGTCATATCGGGCTACCAGCTAAATTAGAATTTTAGCCAAATTTATGTATTTTTGTAGCAAAAATCAACTCTAGCAGAATACTTAAACAAAAGTTTATTTTAATTATTGCTAAGATTGATAAATTTAGCAATTGGGTTTGAATTGTTAAAGCAAAAACTAAATTTTTTTTTTCCATTTTGTCCACTTGTTAATTTATAATTGGTCAAAATTTATCAGTTAACTTCAAATAACAATTTACTACTGGAGTACCATTGCTAATTCGATTTCTAAATTAATTTAGCAACAAACTAACCTAGACTACTTGAGATGCTCAAGTGCTTAATTTTCCAAGAGTAACTGATTAGTTTAAACTTGAAGAAGATGATATTCATGGGGAGACAAATTCAAAATCCAGGTCGGACCCAAATCATAATCTTCCACGACATACCAATTTCATGCTTAAACCACCTACCATCTAAACCCAGCCTATACAAAATGCATGAAGCCAAACATTCCTTCTATCCTCTTTAGTTGATAGTAGAGCATGGAAGGCAAACTAAGCTATAAATTACACTAGTAAGTAGTAGCTCAAGGAGTTAAACTTGCACACTGCCCATTTATACCAAATGGCTTTCTGGTTTTTCACCTTTCTACTATTTGCAGTTGGAGATTCTAAACATGCAACTCCCATCAACCAATCTCATCTGCAGGCAGCCATGGCCGACATGAGAAAGGGGTCTTACCACGGATTTGTTCTCCTCCTGAAGATCGCAAACAGCAGCATCCCCGACTCGCTGTGGAATTCCGACATAACTTTCTTCATGCCAAATGATGAGGAATTATCAGACGCTGACATCACTTCAGGCCATCTCCCAGAATTCATCTTCAGCCATTCATTCTTAGAAGTTAATGTGGCTTAGAAGTTAAATCAGTTCTACTATGAACAAGCTATTGCAAAATAAAAATTCCTCCCTTTGCTGTGAACCACCATTCCCATCAAGGATGACTCTGAGGTTGTTCTTCAATTCTTCAAGAAACGCATTAGGTAAGTGATTCATCTTCTCACAGACTATATCACTCCATCTCGCTGCATCCAGCTCGCACAGTGTGCCAAGCTATCAATGCACTAACACCTTTTATATTGTATTTTTGCCCTTTAGGTCAGGGCTTGGATGAGTGTTAGGGCAAAGCACACTCAGATCATCTGGTTTTGTTACTTAGGGGTTCTGTCTAGGTACTTTGTTTAGGGATCCGAGAGGATGTCCCTTCTTCATTTTGGCTTGATCAACGAAGCCAACTTCATGATCAGGCTGTCATTAGGGCCTTGAATGAGGCCAAACACACTTGCAGGGAAGCGAATATTCACACCAGATTTCTTACCACTTGCTGTAGCAGCAACAACATTGTCAGGGAGCTCTTTCAGGGGAGATCAAGTGCGCTTGACAACTTCTCTAACTTCACAAGTTACAAGCTTCAAATTTTCTTTTCCTGTCATCTTCACATTAGTCTTTGACATCCATTTCTTTAATGGAATATTTTCACTTTTAGAATCTTGAACAACCTGTTCACTAGCTTTGACCTGGGGTGTCATAGCCCCTACCACCGGCGCAGTTGCAACCACAGTTGATACATTGGTACTGCCATCAAGTACCTTATCAGCAACATGGACTGCTTCTTTCAGAGCTTCACCAAGGATGACCGACATCTTGTTGCTTTTCCCACCAACTTGTTTAATCCCCACCTCCAATTCACCATCTTGTTGTGAACCACCAGAAATCAATCCAAGAGAAGGTTTTTTAATGACTATCGGTTTTTGTTTCAGACTCGGCTTAGCAAAAGGCTGTAGTGGTTTTGGGGCCATTGTCTCTCCAGGTTTTGTCCCTGTGAACTTGAGCAAGCCCTGTGAGAAGTTTGGGTTCGCCAAGTTTGCTAGAGACTCAACTCTGTTATCTTTTTGTACCATCGCTGGCTTGGAGCTACAAACTCCATCATTATGCACTAACAATTTGCACGCCGAACACATACCAACCAGATTCTCATAAGTAAAAAAGACATTTTTCACTATACCAGAGACAAGTTTGATTACCTTCTCAAAGATGAAAGGCCGATCAAGGGGTCTAGAAACCCGGACTCTAACTTTTCCAGTTGAGTTAAGCAACAGAAAATCCACAAAGGGGTTGTCACCAGCAACAATAGCATCATCCTCAATTGTTTTTGGAACCTCCAATTTTGGGGGAATCTTCTCAATTTGGACCCAGAAGAATAGTCGATTCATATCAATTTCATCGAAATCCACCAAACTATCGTATTCCTGCACAATCATAGACATACGAAGATAGTACCATGGTCCTCCCCAAAGCACTCGGTTCCGATCACGCTTGAGATCAAACGAGAAGAGGAACAAACTAGCAGGTCTAGCTTGAACCTTGAATTTCCCGTTTAGCGTCCAAATACGCTTGAAAGTCTGTTGGAGATCTGCTGGATCAACTCGCTTCGGAATCAGAGGCTTGGCAAGCAGATAGGATTGCGTATTGCGGCGTTGCGCCGCTCCAGATCGGCGAGAAACGTCACGGACGTCATTGCCAGCAAGGGTGAGCGATGCGGCGAAACTCGCCATGACATCGTCAATGGAATTTGGCATGGTGGTTGGGGTTGAGGCAGAAGGACTCAGGGATGGGATGAATGAAGATTGGGTTGAACTCCGATCAGAATCGATCGGATTAGAAGAGCGGCGGTGCCCTTTTGGTGTGCAGCAAAGACTGCTCCGGCATTAGGGTTTTTTTATGGGTTCCCTAATGCCACCATATATAATTATGCCGGTGTAGTTGATACATTTCTATATTTTCTTCCGGTAAAAAATTACCAACTAGTTTAATAAGGTTTTGCTCAAAATTTTATATATTAAAAAAACAAAAATCATGGGTAAGAGCTATTTTTATCTATAACGGGGGAAGTCTGATTCAAAATAAGACTATACTTAAAAAAGACAATTAATTAATATTTTAAAATAATTGATGTCAGGGCAACATTGATATAAAATATAATATATATTTGCCCCTACCAACCAATCAACAGGTACCGAAGAAAAACAGCTGCGCCTGAAATGTCAACCCTCTCGCTCATTGTAGCTACTCCCCTGCCATGAACTACATGGAATCTTCATCTTCTTCATCCCCTTTCATATGGGATCATGACGTTTTCCTCAGCTTTAGGGGTGACGACACCCGGAACGGCTTCACCGATCATTTATACCGTACTTTGGATCGGCAAGGAATTGCCACGTTTAGGGATGCTGAAAAACTCCAGAAGGGAAAGTCCGTGTTACCGAACCTCGTTGAAGCCATCCGAAGATCCAGATGTGCTGTCATTATACTTTCACCAAACTATGCTTCGTCGACATGGTGCTTAAATGAGCTTGTGCATATTCTCGAACGCAATGAAGCGGGAGAACTGGAGGTGTTTCCGGTTTTCTATGACGTCGAAACGTCCGAGGTCAAGAAGCAAACCGGAGTTTACGGGGAAGCTTTGTCTTCACATCAAGATCTGAACATGGTGGGCATATGGAAGAGTGCTTTGACTCAAGTAGCGAATTTCTCCGGATGGGATGTGAAACATAGGTAAGCATTTACTATGGCATAATTTTACTTTTCTGCAATCGAAAGACCTTAAACCAAGTACAGTTACAGGTATCTAGAGACTAGAGTTATGGATAGCGCTAGAATTTTGGACAATAAGGTGTAACTGTATCAGGATTCAGGACTTGAACTTAAAGCAGAGGAAAAAAAAAAAAATAGTAACAGACTAACAGACAGGAGCTAGAGATCAATTAACTTTAGATTTGCATTGCTTATTTGACTTTCTTCATAATAAATAAGATCATATATGTGTATTCTGTAGGACTTATTCACCGACCTGACAGGTACACTAACAGTAACTCATCGATCTTTAAGTTAATGCACACTTGTAGACCATTCTGCGTTTAAGTTGATTACATCATTTACATGATGCCCGTATGTATGATAATTCCAGATCATGGTCAGGATTAGTCTAGGTAACGTATTTCCGGACTAATCTAGGTGATTGTAAAAGACTTCAGAAGTTTCCAATGTGCAAGTACCCTTTAAACACTTGCATATATTACCTTTGACATCTTTTTTTGATGGCTTTCTCTTTTATCTATATGAATGGCTTGTGGCTTTACTTGGATAACTGTATTTTTCGCAGGAGTGAATCAAAAGTTATTGAGGAAATAGCTGAGAAGATATCAAAAATAGTGAACTTGGCGCTTCCAACTACCAATGATGAGCTAATTGGAATGAAATCTCGTTTAGAGAAAGTGGAGTCCTTCTTGGATCTAAGAAGCCTGGATGTTGTTCGCACAATTGGGATTTCAGGAATGGGAGGCATTGGTAAAACAACTCTTGCACAAGAAGTTTTTAAGAAGATCCTTCAAAACTTTCCTAGCAGAGCATTTGTCGCTAATGTTGGAGAGAAATCAGGGAATGTAAATGATCTAGTTGACTTGCAAAAGTACCTTTATAAGTCCTTGCTGCACTGCAATGTAGATATTCAGTCTGTTGACATGGGAAAAGACTTGTTAAGAAAAGGATTACGTTCAAAGAAGGTGCTCATTATTCTGGACGATGTTCATGAACTCAAACAAATGGAAGCTCTTGCTGGAAGTTGTAAACAGAATCCTTGGTTTGGTCCAGGGAGTAGAGTAATCATAACAACTAGAGATGAACAGTTGTTGAAGTCATATGACGTGCACGAGAAATACGAGGTTGAGAAACTGACTGATGCTGAAGCTTCTCAGCTCTTGTGTCAGAAAGCCTTCAAGAAAACTGATGCTCCAAATGAATATTTAAACCTGTCCGACAATTTTGTACAATATGCCAGTGGCCTTCCTTTAGCTCTTGAACTCCTGGGTTCATACTTGAGCGGGAAGGAGGTATCTGAATGGGCTGCAGCATTGGCGAGACTGTATGAAGATCCTGAAGAAGGCATTTTGAGTGTGCTTCAATTAAGTTATGATGGATTGAATAAGTCGACACTAAAGGACATGTTTCTGGACATTGCATGTTTTTTCCGAGGAGAGGACCAAGATCGTATAATGAATATCTTCACAAGTTGTGATTTTCATCCTGAAATTGGTATTGTTGACCTCATTGATAAATCTTTGATTAAAATTGATGGGGAAAAACTGTGGATGCATGATTTAGTACAACAAATGGGTTGGCAGATTGTTCGTCAAGAATATCCTAAAGAACCCGGTAAACGTAGTAGGTTGTGGCTTAATGAGAATGCTTGTGAGTACGAACGCTGGAGGTCGTGCTTTGTTGATGATCGGCAGTTGAGCAAATGCAGAAGGTTGTGGCTTGACAAGGATGCTCGTGCTGTACTCATACATAATCTGGTAAACTTTTTAGCTTCCATTTTTATACTAGGAAGTTTCCTTTCATACTTCGGGTTGTTTAGATACTTGAGAATGTGTCAATATTGTACCCTTTCTACTTGAACTCGGAAACAATAGCTTTAGACCTTTAGTAATATTATTTCCTTAACAAATTCTCTCGTGCACCGAGTCGCATTTTCTTTCTAAGAATCCTCTGTACGTTCCTTATTGTCCTAGCATGCATCTCATTCTTGTTTTACACACACAGATTGTGTTTTGATAGTCTCTATATGTATACACAATCACACACAGAGATTGATTATTGTCTGAAGTGGTTTTTTTTATTTTATTTTTTATTTTTTACATTTTTTATAAGAGTTTTTCATTTTTTTATTTATTAGTCTTTCAGTTGTTGTTACAATATCTGACATACATGCGCTTTTGTTATAGGGAACAGAATATGTAGAAGGTTTATTCCTAAGCTTGCAGGCAAAAGAAGAGATACACTTGAAAGCTGACCCGTTCTACAAAATGCCAAACCTAAGATTGTTGAAGATTTATAATGTCATCTTTTCTGGATGCACTGAACACATGTCTCTCTCCCAAAATCTTAGACTTTTGGAATGGCATGAATTTCCTTTGCATTCTTTGCCATCAAGTTTTGAACCAAATCTACTTGTTGAACTCAAGATGCCAAACAGCCGAATTACACAACTATGGAGCAAAACGGTACTGCTATATGTTTTTTTTTTTTTTTCATTCTCTCTCTCTCTCTCAGTTTTGTTGTTGTCGTTTGTGGTTTGGATTGATGAACAAGTAATGCCTATTGTTTTTGCATTAACTAATATGTCTCATTATTCTTATTTTTCTGATGTCATGCATGACAGCTTTCCGCGGAAATGCTGATACTAATGGACCTTTCAAACTGCCAATACTTGACTAGGACCCCAGATTTCAGTACAGTTGCAAAGCTTGAGAGGTTAATCCTCGAAGGTTGTAAGAGATTATCAGAGGTTCACCAAACAATTGGAGGTCTCCACCACCTGGTCTTATTGAATTTGAAAGGTTGTGAAAGTTTAGAGAGCCTTCCTGACTCCATCAGTTTGAAATCTCTCAAGACTTTAGTTCTTTCAGGATGTTCGAAAATCAAAACGTTTCCACAGATTGTGGGAAACATGGAAAAAATGTCGGAACTTTATCTAGATGGAACGGCTATACAGGAGCTGCCAATATCGATGAAGCTCTTAAGTGGCCTTAGTTTGTTAAATCTACGAGGCTGCAAGAACCTCTCAAGTCTTCCAAGCTTCATTTGTGGTTTGACATCTCTGGTATCTATCAATCTATCAGGCTGTTCACTTATAGATCAATTGCCACAAAACCTAGGGAGCTTGGAACATTTGCAAGAGCTTGATGCCTGTGAAACTTCTATAACAAAAGTTCCTTCGTCTATTTTAGTGCTTCTGTTTAAGAACCTTAAACGATTATGTTTCCGTGGACATAACGATTCATGGTTGCCAGCTCAGGACCATTTCTCAGTAGGTTGTTGGTCATTGACATCAGATTGTCCGTACTCTAGCAACAGTCACATTAAACCATTGGTAATGGAAAGGGTAAGATTGTTTTTAATTTACCATATTACTTTATTTAATTGTTGCACAGAACTATATAGGTGATTTGCTTATCCAGTTTTGACTAATTAGCCTTTACATTTTCCTTGCTTGACAGCTAAACTCTTTTCCGAAGATTGTGGGAAACATGGAGGGTTTAGAAGAGGTGAACTACACGTCCTCAAGTGCCAAGACGGATTCGTCCTCAGGTGCCAAGGATTTAATTGGAATGGATTCTTGTGTAGAGAAAATGGAATCAATCTATGATAACCTTGATAAACCCACCAAATGGGCTTTTAACATAGGACGCATAGGAAAGGCGACTATTGTACAAGAAGGTTCTGAAAAGCTCTGTGACCTAATGGAAGATAACTGTTTTGTTGGTCCTGTTTCCAGATTCTTCGATGAGGTGATAAACCCACCATATAAGGTGATTATTTCATATTTGAAACTTTGATGTTCAGGACGTACATATCGTTCTAGTAAGGTCGAACATGCATGCATACATGCTTGACAAATAAAAGTTCTAGCTGGAAGTAGTGAACAGAAATACAGAATCCTTGATTCGTCCAGGAAGTAGATATATTGTATATATGTGTGTGTGTGTGAACTTGTAGTTGTACTGGGTAGATCTTCTACGACAATATTTTATTGATTAACTAGTCTAATTCTTCTTTACCTATTTGGTTACAGGTTTATCCGAAGGATTTTGGCTTAGAAGATATCCGTGATGATACTGGCATCCTTTTATACTCAATTCTGCGTTTGGATTTGACTGAAACTATTTCGGAGGGTTTCAGTTTCATTAATTGCAGAAATTCAGTGAATGATATCGAAGATCAAATGAATATAATGTGTTTTACGTACATTCAGGTTCTCTCTCTCTCTCTATATATATATATATATATGTATAATTATTATCAGTCCAAATATCCCTATTTATTCAAAAGGTACGGATTTTTTTAATTGACCCATTTTTAGATTATATTTTCTACAAATTTTCATCTCTACAAATTTTCAGCTAAATTGATAATCGTTAAGGCATTCAAATATGTGATTTAAAACTAAAAACACGAACGGTTCAGGTGGAACAGTTTCAATTCGTTCATTGATTTAATTCATTTTCGTACCTTAACGATCTCCAAATTAGCTGAAAATTTGTAGAGATGATCTACTCATATATGCCTACAATGTAAACGGTTAAGATGAGAAAATATGATCGAAAAGTGGGTCAAATTAAGAAAATCCGTACCTTTTGAATAAATAAGAATGTTTGTATCTGAAAAAGCCTGATATATAATTATATACAGTTCGGATCAGAGGAGGACGTCCGCACAACCCTTAAAGTGTAAACGTCCCTCCGTTTGCCACCGTACGGCTCTGACGATGGCGCGTCTCCACCCCAGCGGCCTCCAGCAGCGTCCCCGGTCACTTTCCCTTCCCGGCGAATCCGTTCTTTTCCAGTTTTCCGGCGAGATCACCCAAAACTTCAAATAAAGTCGATCTTGCCAGAAAACTAGAAAAGAACGAACTCGCCAGGAAGGGAAAGTGACCGGGGACGCTGCTGGAGGCCGCTGGGGTGGAGGCGCGCCGTCGTCGGAGCCGTACGGTGTCAAACGGAGGGACGTCCGCACTTTAAGGGCTGTGCGGACGTCCTCTTTAGAACGCCGTCGTAATATATATATATATATATATATTAACTAGTCTAATTCTTCTTTACCTATTTGGTTACAGGTTTATCCGAAGGATTTTGGCTTATCCCATTTGACATCATTAAGTGTATCTGGATTATTCTATATAGAAGATATCCCTGATGATATTTGCATCCTTTTATACTCACTTCAGCGTTTGGATTTGAGTGAAGCTAACTTGTCGAGCTTACCTGAAAGCATCTGTGAACTTTCTAAACTCAGAGAGCTTCGCTTATATGGGTGTATCAGGCTTCGGTCATTACCAAAGTACCTGCCACTGAGTCTAAAATTGATAGATGCACGTTTTTGTTCTATGCTGACAAATTTTCCAAACAATTGTGCAATATGGACTTCGGAGGAGGGTTTCAGTTTCATGGATTGCAGAAATTCAGTGAATGATATTGAAGATCAAATGAATATAATGCGTTTTATGTACATTCAGGTTCATTCTCTCTCTCTATATATATATATATACAGAAATAAGGAGGTTCACACTTTAATTTCAAAACGGGACACCGCTATGGAATGGGACTATTAATACGCCGGCAAGAGAAAGTGATCGGGGATGTCGCTGGTGTTCGCTCAGGTGGAGGAGCGCCGTCATCGGTGCCGGACGGAGGAGAATGGAGGGATGTCTGCACTTTTTTTTCGGTGCGGACGTCCTCTTCACAGCGGTCCTGAAAGAGAAATTTTATATATATTAAAAGATAAATTTTAAATACACACCACTAATCTCTTAATACACACCTCTATTATTTTATATTTCAGATCATATTTTATAGGTATGTTTAATTATAAAAACATCAATCAATTATTAGGGAAAAAAAAGAAAAAAAAAAAACTTCCTCTTCCCTAAAAACCTAACTCTTCTCCACTATTCATACGCATTAAAAGAAAGAATTAAAAATCTCTTCTCTAAAATTCATTTGTAATCACATGTACTATTTACCGATTCATTTGGTTTTATTTTTATTTTTATCAACTTTAGTTTTTATCTTGTAGACTAAAAACTAGTTTTTATGCTATTGTACTTTTACTAGTTTCTTAACTTTGAAAAAATTATGTATGTTCAATATTTTTTTCTTCTTCAAATTCTAGCTGATTGATGTCATATTGGAGATTTGGAGTTCGAATATAATATTACTCTTTTGATTATAAATTGAAAAATATCAAGAAAAAATGTCTAACCCGATCAAAAAATTCTAACAGAAAATAAAAGAGAATACGTAAAGAGAGTTGTGAAATAGTAAATATATATAAATTATATTAAATAACATATTATTATTAGTTTTAGATATTGATGGTATTTTAAACAGTTTGGGATGTGTATTTAGTATAATAGTGAAATAAAAAACTAGATGGGTAATGTATTAAGTAAGGGGTGTGTATTAAGAGATTAGATATGTGTATTTATTTTTTTTTGAGAGGATAGATGTGTGTATTTAAATTTACTCATTGCAAATCTTTGCTTATTATTTTTCGTCCTGCTTTTTACAGGATCGTATCTATCACGAACAGCCATTTGAAATCCATCTTCGTCATACTAGAATTCCAGACTGGTGTGGGTATTCTAGGAGAGGGTCATCTGTAACAATCCCACTATCTGATCCAGAGGATGGTAGAAGTACTTGGATGGGATTTGTCCTTTTTGTTGTTTTCGATGACATTACATACTTTGATAAGAGTTGGGAATTGCACGATACTTGTTGTCATTTTAGCACCTACGAAGATCCCCTTGAAAATCCCCTAGTCTTTCGAAACTTTGGTTACCCCGGGATTGGGCCATTTTTGCTCTGTTGCTATGTGCCACAACGACTGTTCTCAAGGGAGTTGAATAGAGCAAGTCGTCTACTTAAAGCATCCATTTCAACGGAGAGACTGGATTTGGTAGTGAAGGAGTGTGGAATTCAACTAATATCTCAGCAAGGTGCTGCATTGTCTGTTGAAGACTTATCACAGACAGCTATTTATCAACTTCATCGGTTGGATCCAAATTTTGCTCCTCCACGGCCTACAGGAGGGAGTATTGGATGAAGGAATGCCTTGATCAGGTTACTGCCTTTATTCGCGAGAGTGCAGCAGAGAAGCCATCATTTACAGCTTATACTTCAGAAACTCTATGAGATTTGCTACTCTTTTTATCTACACAAGTAATATTTCACTTCTTTCACCCCTCATTCTCTTGGTTTCCCTGACACACACATTTGTGTTGAAGTTATATATGAAGGATACGGAGGCAAATGGAGGTGAGAAGGATGACTTGTAATTTCTGCTCAGACTGTATCATTATGAGTTCACGACCATGCGTGCATGGATTGATCTCGCTCTTTGTTACTTGCTTGGCAATGTGGGAGCCCTCTCGCCGGTTCCTTCATTTTCAGAAACGTGAAGTTTTATGACAACATTATAGCACAGTAAGCACACCATATAGTAAGTTTGTAACTGATATATAATTGTATGTCGAACTTGAACCGACTTGACTGCCATTGTGCATGTGGTCTGATGTATGACGATTGTAGGTTTTTTTTTTTTTTTTTTTTTTTTTCAGCCAGAACAGCTGCTTCATGTAAGAAATTCCTATAGGAATTTTGAATCCAGCATGTCCACTTGGATTGTTGGAATGAGAGTCAACATTGCATCGTGGAAATTAGGATCAGATTTTCTTGATTTGAACAGTAGGCAGTAAACAACGGTAAAACAGTGAAAACCAAATAAAGTTAGAAGTATACATCTCATCAGTTCATCCCAGAATCCCCATGCTTGAACGACCTTTCAACTAAACCCCAGCCTGCACAAAACTCATGAAGCCAAAGAGACAAACATTCCATCTATATCATGTTTCGTTGATGGTAAAAAAGAGAAAGCATGAAAGCAAACTAAGCTATAAATTTACTCTAGTGGTTCAATGAGCTAAACTTGCAATCTTACACCACCCTTTTTGTACCAAATGGCTATCTGGTTTTTCGCCCTTCTATTATTTGCAGTTGGAGATTTTAAGCATGTAACTCCCATCAACCAATCTCATCTGCAGGCAGCCATGGCCGACATGAGAACGGGGTCTTACCACGGATTTGTTCTTCTCCTAAAGATCGTAAACAGCAGCATCCCCGACTCGCTGTGGAATTCCGACATAACTTTCTTCATGCCAAATGATGAGGAATTATCAGACGCCGCCATCACTTCCGGCCATCTCCCAGAATTCATCTTCAGCCATTCAATGCCAACTGCACTGCACCTCGAGCATCTGTTACATTTACCAAATGGAACGCTTGTTCCATCAAATATTCCAAGCAAGATCATCAGCATAACCAATTCCAAAAGATCAGGCCTGCTTGTAAACAACGCCAGAATTGTAACTCCAAATGTGTGTAGATGCTCTACGATTAGGTGTCATGGTATTGACACAGCTATGAGATTTGATTATTTCATGTTTACCACACAGAAATGTAACAGGATTGATCCACATACTGACCTAAAGATGACTCCAACATGGCATTGAGCCTGAAATTAGTTAGAACCTAATAACCCACCGTAATGAAGACAACAACAATAAAATGCCTCATTCTGTCCACAGACAAATTTTCTTCAATAATAGAAAGACGTGTATGACACAAAACACCAGCAAACATGTACTTTGATATACACAAGGGAAAGTAATCAGGTGCATTTAACTAGAGCATCCGTAGATGGACAAACCACAGATGCTCGCAGATCATAATAATCAAGAGTCAGCCACATTCAAACTAGTTTTCACCATGAAAATAACATTACTACTATTGAGATAAAATACAGAACATACGATAAAAAAAGGTTCCTCAGGGATTTTTTCTGAAAGGATGGCGTTCATTTGGCAGGCAGTCCGTCTTCGGAGCACCACTGTAAAGCAGATCATGCATTTTCGAATACATAAGCATCTGAGAAGGGTCAATACTACCACCACTGTTCTGGGATGCCCGGGAACTTTCTTGGAGTTTGATCTTCTCAAACAGATACTGCTTCTCAGCCTCAGCTTCACTCAATCGTTGCTTCAAGTAACTAGTAGCATATTCTTCCTCCGATTTATCTGACTTGGCAAGAGCAATCCTCTGGAGCCTGTCAGCCTCTCGTTTAGCCTCATTGGCCTTGAGTTGGAACATATCAGCCTCTGCGTTTTTTAGCCTCACAATTTTCTCCAACTCTTCGACTTGTTGCTTCTTTTTTTGCCTCTCAAGCTTTAGTTCTTGAACTTCCCTGGCTTTGTCCTGGAGTTCCCTATCACAAGCCTCTACAGCCATTCGGGCTTTCTTGTACATTCTCATCTTCTCATCAGCCACCATTTCCATTTTCCTTATGGCCTCCTGTACCACTTCAGCAATTCGGTTACAAGCCTCCTGTGGCGCTATCAGCCGTCCACCTTCCCCATTTTCCAGGCTCTTTGGAGAGTCTACCTCTAGCTCTACATGAAGAACATCAAATCATGACAATATAAGTAGAAAACATTAAAAAAGAAACAGTCAGAGAAGAATAATTGACATAAACACAGTCAGCAGACATTGGAAATTAAACCATACGTTCACCAAAGAATCATCTTATAGTTGGAATTTAATTAGTCAATGAACCATGATTATTATTCTTCCACGAGAGTTGAAAGTAAGCACAGCATGAATTCCCAAGAAAGCAAATCAAATTTCACAACATGCAGGAAATGAACTAAATTGCAACAAACCAATTAGTACCTTGGAAAAACATCAATATTGCTCTGCAAGCTGCTGTTGAATCTGCAACTCCATTCTTTATCTTTTCTTTAAGCTCCTCACATTTCCAGAAGAGTTTTTGCCCTCGAGGATCTTCACTTCCATGAAAAATCCTACTAACAAAATCAAGCTCCCTCATCAGTGCCTCCCTTTCCCAAGCAGGTGCGCAGTGTTGAAACACATCTTTGACCCAACCCAGTAGCTCAGATGTCCTATTGCAGGCTCGGCACCTAAAAAGCATTTCTGTTGGCCCTGCTCCACTCTTAACAGAAGCACCCATGCTGATCAAACCATCACGAATGGCACAGTCGGTGTGAGTCCAATGAGAACACAAATCACAACCAACCCAACGGCAAGTGTTCACTTCAAAATCAAACTTGTTACAGATTACACACATACAAAGGTTGCAGAAACCATTTCTTTTGGTGCATATCTCACAGGTGCAATCATCAGCCGGAATCTGGTTTTGGCATGCTATATTTCTGCATCTCTTGTACACAAAAACTTCAATAAGGGAAGTCTGCGACAGACTGATATTTGGATGCAAGAATGCCAGAATCCCAGTATTAATAGCGACAAGAATTTCAAGCTGTACTCGATGAGCTCTAATCAATGTCTTAGCAGTTAAATCAATTCTACTCTGAACAAGCTTTTGCAAAATAAAAAATTCCTCCCTTTGCTGCGAACCACCATTCCCATCAAGGATGACTCTGAGGTTGTTCTTCAATTCTTCAAGAAACTCATCAGGTAGGTGATTCATCTTCTCACAGACTATATCAACTCTCTCTCTTGCTATGTCCCGAAGAGATATCTTATCAGCACTGGAAAGACGCCGAATGACCGATTGTTCAGGAAAATCATTTTCTACTTTTCCGTTCTCCATCTTCTTAGGCATTCTAGCCTCTGCAGTAGGCCAAGTTTCTCGAGAACTAGCACTCTCAGTTGGGGACTCGTGTACGTGATCGGAATTTGACCTGGGTTCTTCAGGGGACAGCCGAGCATCTGAAGAGACAAGTGAGAGTGAAGTCTGTAGTCCCCCAGCTCGTGGTTGCTGACGTGGAGGAAGCATTCTCGATGAAGGTTGTTGGTTTATATTGGAACCAGATGATGTACCCATCCACCAGTTCTGCTAATTCCTGCAGACGCTGAAAAAAAAAAAAGTGTCAATAACCAGTACCGTTGCAACCACATTGTATATGAAGCTCCCCTAAAAAACATACATTCTGAATTCTAAAGACTCTAACTCCAAAAGGAACTTGCCACAATTTCAAATCGTCCCTGCCCTGACAGAAAACATATCGACACACGATACAACGACCTGTTGGAGGATTTCAGTTACATTAAAATGGCTGGAATTAGAAAACTATATACCCAAAAGACTTGTAATCACAAAAAGACCTAGTCTTAGCATGAAACTCTACAGAGTTCAATCTTTTCGGTATCAAACTGAAGCTGAATCTTAAGCCTGCTTATGCCCAAATTACTCTCCGATCCTCAGACAACTGAAACAAAAACCCCTAAATCAGAGAAAAGGAATAACCTTCAGCCACTGCAAGACTAAGCTAGGGAGAGATTCAGTTATCAAAAAAACAAAAACCCCATCAAATTTCAGTTGAATCTGCTTAGCACCGTGATCTGATTCGAGACGGAGATGCCTATTTGACTTGGAAAAAGTTTCACACGGTGAATCAAAACAAAGACGGAGCTGTCGAAACTAAAACCTTTCATATTTACAAGAGTCTTCAACACAAAGAAGAGAGGGACAAGAAGGAAAGGAGGAGAGAAGTCACCAGAGGAATCGGCGGAGGAGATTGAGACAACGGACAACGGGAATCGGAAGGCAGACGCGGAGAGAGGGGGAGGGGACTCGGTTTTATTTTATTCGTTTCTTTTATATTTTCGTTCCGATTTTGCCCCTGGGAAACGGTAACGGCTTTTTACCGGGGAAAATGAGTCCACGGCGGTGAAGACTGAGAAATAAGCTGCGGTTGACGACCGGCTCGGTCGGTTTGGTTGGGAATGCACAGGCTTTAGCACCGGTTCTTCCGGTTCATTTGTGTCTCTTGGTCAGTTGTAACGCACGCTGACACCATTTGCTGACGGGGGTATACTTGTCTTTTGGTCCCGTCTGCTTTGACTTTAGGACCACCGCGTCTTTTTGACAAAATGTTACGGCCGGCGGACATAAATGAAATTAGCTTAATTTCTCTCTTAATTTTTAGACGGTTAAGAATTAAAATTATAAATTTACATTAGAACTAAATGGTTCTCGTTAGAACCCTCCTTTTAAAACCTATATAAATAAAAGAGTTCGAACACACGTATATATTAGTCCCGATACAAGATTTTCAGTAAAAATCATTTCAACATGGATCAATTAACTTAAAAAATTTGAAGAAGCGCTAGAGAGAAGTTGTCAAATTTTGATTAGAGTTGAGAGAATTATTCTTCACAGTTTGCAGCTTAGTGAACAAAATCATCGACTTTTAAGCTCACGACGGAAGAATTTTGTTACCAAATATCGAAAATGGTACGAGAGTTTGGGAAATCCGATAATACTCATAGTAGTCATTCAGTCACCACTTCACCACAAAGAATGAAAGAACTGAACCAGTCTGAAATATATATAATTATTATTGAATAAGGCCATGGCCATAACAGTGCCTACTCTCGAGGAATACATCATGATACTCATCTCCAGACAATATGAACACCAACCAAACTGGAATTGTGCAAGAAAGGAAAATTTCTTTGTGCACCCCTAAACTCTTAACAAAAAACTTGCTTTGCGCTCCTCATTTCTGGCTATCAGCTACGACTGGCTCAACCACCTCAGCCTCCAATGTCTCCATGGTGGGCTCCGGCTGAACCACTGGAGCCTCCTGCACCTCTGCAACAGGTGTGGACCATTTCCCCGAAAGAGCCAACCCCATCATCTCATAGATCTTTCCGCCCAGCTCTGCTGGATTCTCAGGCTGCATCAACATGTCAGGGTGTGTTAGAAGATCAGACATTTTACACCAACATTTTTAACATAACTTCTCATTTTTTGTGCCCTGAGCTCCTAAAGGCAGTTTTCAGATAAGAATCAATACTCACAGTGAAACCACTAGAAACCAAAGCTGCATCATACAAAAGATCGATAGCTCTCAAAGCATCTGCATCATCTGGGTTGATCCTGCTTGCAGCCTACAAAACAAACATTAGAGAGTTATGGTACTTCGTGTATAAATGCCAAGTTTCAGTGATTGTAAGATTTAGGAACTAGGTTCTTTGTACAACGTACATTCAAGTTTTGAATGATTTGGTGCTCGGGATTAATCTCAAAGACCCTTCTGCCTCTCATGTACTCTAAGCTAGAAGTATCCCCAACAGTTTGTGCCTTCATCAACCTGTGAAAAGTTCAACATGTTTAGGTGGATAACAATGAGGTACTGTGTTATATGAATTCCTACATATACTTAACAGAAGTACTGTACCTCTCCATGTTGGCAGACCAACCGAACTTCCCAGATACAAGAACACAGGGTGATGTGCTGAGACGGTTTGAAATCTGAACACTAGCAACTTTATCACCCAATCGCTTCTTGATCCAATCACATGTTTGACCAAACTCCTGCTTAATCTCCTTTTCTTTTTCCTCATTCTTATCCCCTGCGGAAATCACATTCAGAAAATCTTAATCAGTAACCCCAGCAAGATACCGAAATTCCATCCACCCTTGGTGAAACAGATTGTTCAAATTGGATAGGGCCCAATAAACTAACCTAAATCCAGATCTTCCTTGCTAATATCAATGAAGTTCTTATCCTTGTATGATTTTAGGTTTGTCATGGCAACCTCATCAATAGGATCAACTAAATACAGTACCTGCAAGAATGGCACACAACAAAATGCTCATCAACACATTAGAAGATGAGCTTGAATTGAATACATCAAACCATTTACTTATCAAATACTATATACATACTTCAAGATCCTTCTGAAGAAGTTTCTCCAGGAAAGGTGTATTACTTGCGCTTGTCACACTGTCAGCAGCAATGTAATAGATATCCTTCTGCTCAGGTTTCATGTTCTCAATATATTCATCCAAGCTGATCATAACATCCTCACTTTGGGAAGAAAAAAATCTGAGCAACGGGGCAAGACGTTTATGGTTCTCACGATCTTCAATGCAACCCAGTTTCAAGTGTTTGCCAAAATTTTCCCAGAACTTTTCATAATCCTGCATCAACCCACAAGGATAAGTTTAGAGAACATAAAGGAGAAGCACCATTTACATGTAGATAGCTGTTGGTCAGGTATTTGAAAGGAATAGGAATAATCTGCAAGAGGCTGAATCCATTATAAAGTACATCAATGCATGCAAGAGGCAGGCCTTGAAGTCTAGTAGGGTAGAGAGATGTGAAGAAACTTCAGTTCAAGAGATGGACTAGAGGTTGTCATAATTATTGTGAGGAATAATGCCCAAGTTTTTTGACAACATTTCTAAGAGAATACAAAATATACAAGCCAAGGCTGGATAAGAATAGACAAGCAGAAACATACTTCTCTGTTTTCACTCAAGGATATTCCCAAAATCATGTCGAAGGCCTTCCGAACTAAACGCTTCCTCATGATCCGCACCTTCAAGTAGAGCAGAGAATCAATAGCTTATTATAAAGATCAAATTAAACAAACTGAAACTGAGAATGTTTAAAAACAAGTGCTGTCTGAACATACAATGCGACTCTCCTGAAGAATTTCACGTGAGACGTTGAGTGGAAGATCATTTGAATCCACAACACCTTTGACGAAGCTCAAGTATCGTGGGAACTATTCACGCCAATGCAAAACAAATCCAGACCCAATAAGCTCATGTTTAAGAGAACAAAGCAATACAGTTGCACCAAGAAAAAACTTCACTTTTTGTTTACCAGTTCTCCATCAAAGTCATCTGAAATGAACACCCGTTTCACATGGAGCCTTATATTTTTGGTCTTGGGATTGATCATGTCATCCTTTCCCATAGGAGTAACAGCTGGCACATATAGTATAGACCTGAATTCTACTTCACCCTGCAAAATAACAACCACCAAAGCTTAGAAAATCTCATTCTATCCAAACTGTAGCGTTACTAATAATGTCTTTTAACTTTTTCTGATTGCCATTCAATTCAGCTAATTATAACACAACTTAAAACAGATATCCTGACAAGTGTCACCATACAACAAAGAGAAATATGGTTCGGAAACTTAGGTACTAAGATTTTAAAAGAAGAAATCATGTCAAGGTACACATGCAAAATTACTGAGAGGGACTTAAGGTTATATTAAGAGAGTCATAGTCGTGGGTACCTCTGTTGTGAAGTGTGAAGAAGCCAGTGGGTCCAAGTATTCATTAAAAGTTCTCTTGTAGAACTCGTTGTAATCCTCTGTCGTGACTTCTTTAGGATTACGAAGCTGCACATACCAATTGGGAATGGCATATGATCACTACAACAGTAGCTAACGTACAAAGCAGAGCACATAACTGAATAAGAAACTTGTCAGACTCACCCATATCGGTTGTGTTTCATTAGTGAGATCCCAATCCCAATATTTCTCGACAACAGTCTTTGTTTTCTTCTTCTTCTGTCAATGCATACAGAGGTATTCTGAGATTTGCTTGAAGAGAGAACAACACTAGTCAATGGTTGGCATATCAAATAATATTGCAAAGCATAGAAGTACCTCAGTCTTGCCCTCTTCATCTTTTTTGGATTCAGCTGGATCCTCATCGACCTCAACCTGAAAAGAAATAGTTTCAGTATATCTCTAAACTCATACAGAAGCAGTGAGAAGATAGGTTATAGAACGCTTACCTCTTTAGTGTATCCCTTTTCCTGCCATGTGTATATAGGGAAAGAAACAAACTGTGAATAGTTCTTCACAAGCTTCTGAATACGTTCTGGATGAGCAAAACCCTTGTCATCACGCTGCAAGTAGACACATAGGTAAACAACATACAAAACAAAAAACTTGATCAGCTTGGAAATCGGGGGTCATAGCAAATTCTGATAAGTTATAATATGACTACGTATATGAACTGACCTTCAGATAAAGGGTCAGGCGGGTTCCCCTAGGAAGAATCTTCTCAGGGTCAGTCTCCTCCTGAATCGTATAAGAGCTAGCATTTGCCTCCCCTTGCCATACATATTGTTTGTCAGACTTTGGAGACTTTGTGGAGACAACAACCTACACCCAACAAGAGTTGATAAAGAACTGAACTGATCAATAGTAAGTTGTTACTGGGGCTGGTGGACCACCATCATCCCTCATAACTAAGGGATATGTCTCCTTAATTTAAGGAGAATGTAATCTATTGAAACTCTCCGAAGACAAGTGGTACCATGAAATGAGTAAGGAAGAATCAAAGGAGAGGAGATCCCAAGGCTTACCCGATCAGCAACCAGGAACGAGGAGTAAAAGCCAACACCAAACTGACCAATTAAATTGTTATCACCACCAGCATCTTTACTATCCTGCTTATACAAACTTGTCAGCATATAATATAAATCAACGCATTGGAATTTAAAAAAATAAAAGCAATTTTAACTATTTCTAGACCTTCAATGCCTTCAAGAACTTTGAAGTCCCACTTTGTGCAATTGTTCCCAAACAATCCACAAGCTCTTCCCGAGTCATACCTATGCCAGAATCACTTCACAGAAAGGATAGGCCAAAAAAATGATATGAGGAAAATGAACTATTAAGGACATGGAAAGAGGGAAAACATATGGTAAAAAGCAGTAAGACTTACGTGATATTTATGATTCCATTATCGGTATCAGTCTGGATACGGATATCAAGATCACCTCCACCCTTCAAAAGGTCAGGGTCTGTAACACTAAGAAACCGGAGCTTGTCCAAGGCATCACTCGCGTTGCTGCAGAGAGACACATAGTTCGATCAAGCATTACAATCAAAACCATAACTCGGTGCCAACAAAACTTCAAAGCATAAACAATTTCTCGTATGTCATTGTGTTTTAGGTAACCATTTCAGTATGAGAAAGTTTGCAGTGGCACCATTAAAGAAGCATCAATATAACATACGACATTGTCAAGGGTACCTGATAAGCTCTCGAAGGAACACCTCCTTGTTGCTGTACAAGCTGTTAACAATGAGGTCCATGAGGCGACTAACCTGCCATCATAAAGAAACAGAAGATACCTTTAACAAAGAAACCAAGCCTGGTACTAAAACCTTAAAAAGCCACAGCAGTGCGAATGACATACCTCAGCTTGATACTCGTATTTCTCAACAGGTGGTGTGCCTGTTGCATCCGAGGAGGAGGCTGCAGCAGTGGACTCATACCGGTTGCCGCCAAAGTACAAGCCATTTTTCAAGTTCAATTGAGTTGTGGACTTGGCAGGGTTACATTTCCCGCCGACTAACACTGAGTGCCATCTGACTTTGGTATCAGTCTCTCCCACCACCTAAAAAACCAATGCAAAATAACAAAGCTTGAAACTTCAGCCTCTCCCAACAACTAAGAAATAAATTAACCTTCACCTAAGAATTTCCAGTCTCTAGTAATTAACTAATTACACATGAAGCCAAAGTTAAACCAATCTAGAAACGAAAAGGGTATTTAGAATCGACAGTAAAAAATGAAAATTGACAGCACCCAGATATTGAAATGATTCATAAGCGAAAACCCAGTAATATAGAGAACAATTTGAACCACCAAAAGCATAAAGATTGAGACTTTTCAACTTCATTTTCTCAAATTGGGAAAACTAAGCCATGGGGTTATGAGAGCTCACCGAGCCGGAGTGAGGAGAAGAGCAGGAGATTGGGGCGGCAGCGTTCCGGTAAGGAGCGCCGTAGCGGAAGATGGAGGAGAGAGGGCGGCGAGAGATTCGGTGCATGGTGGCTGAGATTGATCGGAGAGAGAAGGATCACAAGTGTGACTGAGGAAGAAAGGCTGGGGTTTTAGTAGGGTTTCTGGTTGGGAAGCTTCTGGAGAGTGATAGGGACATTTTTGGGATTACATTATGAGCCCAAATAGCACTTTGGGCCTAGCATTTTTGTGGTTTGGAGACATTTTTCAGTTGCTCTTCTATTCTTTGTACAACAATGGAGGGATGATTAGTATGAACAATCAATCTAGGAAATCATTGCAACAAATTTTTGTAATTATGAGGAAGAATCTAGTAGCGTTTGATGTTTTTGTTTATTGAATCGTGAATTCGTGATGAACTAATAATCATGTTTGCTCAAACAAACACCTTTTATTAATCGTTCGTTATAGTAGGACAAACACACAGTTGTTTTTCATAGAAATCCATCTTCTGTTGTTTTTTTTTTTTTTTTAATGAATCGAAAAAAAAATTATCCATTTCTTCATTGTAATTAAGTCTCATTGTATCTTAATTTGGTCATGCAAACCATTGAAGGACCAAAAATGGAGAGAGGGGGAGCAGTTTGCTCCTCCATTCCTTTTATTTCTTCCATTATTTAGATGAATAAACATTAGTCATATTTAATTACATACTCCTCTTATATTACATACAAAGGAATAAAAAGATGAAAGAAACATGGAGAAGCCACAGAGATAGTGGAGGCAGGATGATCTGTTTACAGATGAAGAGAGGTATCAAGCTCTGAATTGTCATATTTTCTTGAAGCACTTGTTGTGGTTGATGAGGTTGAGAATGGATGCGCAGTATTCATGCCACAATAGTCAACATGCTTGGGCTGCAAGTTGAGCCCCAGAGAGAGTGATGAGTCTGCTGCAGGAGTACTCGGCCTACGAGGAAGCACCATATCGGATTGGAAAGAGGGCCTTGCAGGCTCAATATGCCTCGTTGAGGGCGCCACCCTTTCTGTCTCAGACAAAAACTGAAGAAGCTGTTGCTCCTCCCTCCTCTCTTTCACTTTCTGCAACTGTCTGAACCTCTCTTGCAAAAGAGCAATGGAAGAACTAACCATAATCGGATCAGAGCTTTGCCTGCCCATTGAAGATGAAGAGTTTAGAGGGTAAAGGGTGGGTGGTCTTTTGTTTGGTTTAGACTATGATTGGTTGTGAAGGGCCAAAATGAACCAAGTGTTTATATAGAAACTGTTTGTGTTGTGTTTAGCACTAAACTATGCAAAATGGGTATTTCTGAATGATTTTATGATGATGTAATACAAATACGAATCGGCTGCTGTGCTGCAAAAAAACAAGGAGAAAGGGCAGAAAGGCTAGTCTAGAGAAGGCTGGGTTGGTGGATGGGTAGGCAAAAGGACTTTATGAAAGAGGAAGAGAGCAAAGGAATGAGTCCAAATCGAAACTGGATGTAGCATTTGGAAGAGAGTTTAGAGGAATCAATAATTAGGTAATGCTTTGTGTCTTGTTGTCTTTTAAGACTGTGTTGGCATCGATGGATCTGATTTATCTCTGGGTGGCCTTTGGGGTAATATTGATTCTTTTGTACCTTTCAATTC